>VDFB02271358.1:919464866-919475481 GCA_007258455.2 Sequoia sempervirens
AATCTGAACCACAAATTGACTATGATTCTAGTGATATTGAGTCAGATCTAAACAAACAAGAATATCATGAGGACAGTATCATCATTGACCCACCTCATACCTCAGATCCTACAGACCACTCCGTTATGACTATAACCATAGCCGATTTCACACAACCTGACAATCCACTATCTTTAATTTATCCTGATCTCATTGATTGGGATTCAACTGAACCTATCGATATACCTATGTTTCTAAGTGATGAAGCTATCGTAAACTTCCTTTCCGTAGATGATACAAATGATTGTTCCACCAATGATTTTTGACATAGAGTTTTTGATCAGGAGAGTGTCAAGCCTCCTAGCTGCAAAAGTAAAAACAAAAAAGAAAGATCTAATGGTGAAAACCAGAATCTGGCAGTATTAGATCAAACAAAAGATAAAATAAATAACGTATCAGATGGTGAAAACCTCTTTGAGGCACCAGATGATGGGAATCTTGACACTCTCCTGGAGCACTACCATGAGCGATTGATTGAGCCTACAAATGCTGTCAATCTTCAGACTTTCGACAAACCAAAGATTTTACAGTTAGCTGCATCAATGATAGAAAAAGAAATACCAGAGTTTATGGAATTCCTGAAAGCAAATCAAGTCAATTTTGCATGGTCTTACGCCGACATGCCTGGTCTTGATCCTGATCTTATCATGCATCACTTGTCTATCAAACCAGGGGCCAAGCCGGTGAAACAAAAACTCAGAAAGATGCACCCTCATGTTGCATTATTGGTGAAGGAAGAACTGAGAAAACTCCTTGATGTGGGCTTCATAAGACCAATCGACTATGCAAAATGGATCTCCAACATTGTTCTTGTATCCAAACCAAATAAAACTATGAGAATATGCACATATTTTAGAGATCTTAATAAAGCATGTCCTAAGGATGACTTCCCACTGCCAAACATCGACACCATAGTTGATTTGACAGCTGGCCATGCCATGTATTCATTAATGGATGGTTTTTCTGGCTACAACCAAATCAAAATTGCACCTGAAGACCAAGAGAAAATAGCTTTCACATGTCCATGGGGAACTTATTGTTGGAATGTCATGCCTTTTGGCCTAAAGAATGTTGGTGCTACCTACCAAAGAGCCATGACTACAATCTTTCATGACATGATGTATATCTTCATGGAAGATTATGTAGATGACATATTATAAAAAACATACACCAGAGAAGGACATCTTGAAATATTGTCCAAAATATTTGCAAGATTGGAGAAATTCAAAGTTCGTCTCAACCCTAAGAAATGTGTTTTTGAGGTCAAATCTAGAAAACTCTTGGGGTACATTGTTTCAGAAAAAGGAATTGAAGTAGATCCTGCAAAAGTACAGGTAATTATGGAAATGCCTCCACCAAGGAACATCAGTCAGTTGAGATCATTACAGGGACGACTGCAGTCTATACGAAGGTTCATTGCACAATTGGCCGACAAAAGTTTACCTTTCACACATCTACTACATAAAAATTTTCCTTTCAAGTGGGATGAAAAATGTGAATTGTCTTTTCAGCAAATCAAACAATATTTAATGACTCCACCAGTTCTCATACCACCAAATCCAGACAAACCCCTAATCTTATACATTGCTGCAATAGAAACATCTCTGGGGACACTGCTAGCGCAAGAAGACTCTTCAGGAAAGGAACGTGCAATCTACTACATCAGTAGAACACTAACAATTCATGAGCTCAACTACACTTCTATCAAGAAGGCTTGTCTGGCAGTAGTCTTTGCTTCAAAGAAATTTCAGCATTACATGTTAACTCATACAACCAATATGGTTTCAAAGATTGATCCACTCAAGTATTTGTTAAGCAAAGCATCATTGACAGGAAGATTAGAAAAATGGGTAATGATTCTGAGTGAGTTTGACATTCATTATGTTGATCGCAAGGCAATCAAAGGACAAGTTATTGTTGATCAACTAGCTGAAGCATCAGTGCAAGCAAACCATCCCCTGCACATTGAATTTCTGGATGCTGATGTTTTTACTACAGAATCTAAATAACTATGGTCCTTATATTTTGATGGTTCTTTCACTCAACATGGATTGGGGGCAGGCATACTTTTTGTCACCCCTCAAGGACATACCATTCTTTGATCATATAGGTTGATATTTCCATGCATCAACAACATAGCCGAATATGAAGCATTGATCACTGGACTCAAAATAGCACTGGAATGGAGAATTACAGAATTACAGGTGTATGGCGACTCATAGTTGGTCATTTATTAGATCAATGATGAATATCAAACCAAAGATGAGAAATTATTACCATATAAAAAGATGGTTGATGACTTCAAGAAGTATTTTGTGGACATCAAATTCACACAAATTCCAAGGCTTGATAATAAAGCAACTGACGCCATGGCTACGATCGCATCATTGTTACAACTCCCAAAAACTTAGAATCGCTATGAATTTCTGGTGGAACAATCATTTACACCTACTTATGATACACCTGAAAGCCAAATCATTTGCCACTTGGTAGGATCCGATTCACCTTGGTACAAAAAAATTTATGCCTACCTCAAAGATGATATCTTGCCACCCGATTTATCCCGTAACCAAAAATGCAATTTTATCCGCCAATCCGCTCACTACACTCTTGTTGTTGACACTCTTTATTGTTGTAGTCTTGATGGCACTTTACTCTGATGTCTTGAACGTGAGGAATCTGACAAAGCTTTACAAGAAGTTCATGGTGGCATCTGTGGTACTCATTCGAGTGGACTGACCTTATCCAAGAAATTGATTAGAATGGGTTACTACTGGCCTACAATGGAGAGGGAATCATTCACTTTCGTGAAAACATGTTTAAAATGTTAGATTCATGGGAATCTCATTCATGCTCCTGCACAGGAACTTCAACCATTCACACCAACCTGGCCATTTTCTCAATGGGGGTTAGATCTAGTGGGCAAGATTCATCCTTCTTCATCAAATGGACATAAGTTCATCATCATAGCTACAAAATATTTTACCAAGTGGATTGAGGCAGTCCCTCTTACTAAAGTTACCGACAAACAAATATCATCATTCATACTCAACTTTATTATTTGTTGGTATGACATTCCCAACTCCATTATTAGACGTCCATTCAAAAATTAGGATGTTGATGAACTTTGTGAGAGATTTCACATTCAGCATAGATATTCAACACCATACTATCCACAAGGAAATGGCCAAGCAGAGGCCTCAAATAAAACAATATTAAATTTTTGAAGAAGATTGTGAATGAATCAGGGAAAGATTGGCACGTTCAACTCAATCCTGCTCTATGGGCCTACAGAACCAGTATCTGCACACCAATAGGAGCAACACCATTCGCTCTTGTCTATGGAGTGGAAGCCATACTACCTTTAGAAGTTGAAATTCCATCCCTTAGAGTATCATTGAAAAGTCTTACAACAGATGATGAATACAAAGTCTCCCGACTCCAAGAACTAGAACTCCTAGATGAAAAGAGACAAAGAGCAGCTGATCATTTAAAAGCATATCAACAGATGATGTCTCGTAGCTATAATCACAAAGTAAAGTCACGTACCTTTCAGGTAGGTGATCTTTTTCTGAAAGAGAACCCACGCAATCAGCAAGACAGAGAAAAGAAAGGAAAATTTGAGCCAAATTGGCTAGGTCCTTATGTGGTTATCGCAGTCTATGGTTCAGAAGCCTACAAGCTATCAATGCTAGAAGGGGACCTGTTTGATGAACCTATCAACAACATGCACCTGAAAAAGTATTATGTCTAAAGTGTTATCATCATCAGAAAAAGTCCTAAAAAATACAAAAAAATCAGAAAAAGTCCTAAAAAAATACAAAAAAAAATCAGAAAAAGTCCTAAAAAAATATTAAAAAAAATCAGAAAAAGTCTTGAAAAAATACAAAAAAATCAGAAAAAAAAGTCCTAAAAAATACAAAAAATCAGAAAAGGTCTGAAAAGAGATACAAAATTTCAAAATGTCTCAGAAAAAATACAAAAAAATTAGAAAAAGTCCTAAAAAAATACAAAAATTAGAAAAAGTCCTAAAAAATACAAAAATCGAAAAGTCCTAAAAAAAGTAAAGTCATAGGGTGAAAACCTGACAACAGGCGGTCTATTGACATAAAAAAATGCAATAAAAACAAATAGTGAAAATCTGGAAAACAGACGCTATTTGAGGCTCTCCATCTATTAGGTCATGTTTTGCATTTACCTTTTCAACCTTCCTTTTCATGCATATTTTCCATCATCTTAGGGCCACGCCAGCACCATGCTATCATCATTTACCTCGAGCGATAACGTCTTACCATGGCTTGATTATTGTACATATTCATTTCAGCAAGTTGTGTTGATACCAAGGGCAAACATGGGCACACTGGGCGCAATCAACTTTCAAGTTTTACCAAAATAGTAAGACAATGACATCGAAGCCAATCAAGCAAAGAAAAACAACCAACTCAAACCAAAACATCCAGTCATTGATCCATATCATAGTAGCCTTCAGTTGCATACCTCATACCTGGATGATCTCTAATCTGAATAATGTTTGGAATCACAGTATTTCATTTTTGAATAATAGTTGTTTAATTTTCGATATCATTTCTCTGGAGCATACTCGATGATGTACTGAACTAGAGTGGCAAGGAAAGAGGATGATTTTTCTTTGTCTGTTGTCTTGAGGTTAATCATTTATCTGTTGCAAGTATGTCGCAAGATATGATTTTCCAAAGTTTATTATTGATGACAGTTCCAAATTTGCATCAGATGGTGGTTAGTCTTTGTTCACGTAAGAAATGCTCAGGTCATCTCGGTTCAATTATACTTAGATGCTTGTGTTCACTTGCTATATCAAAAATCATGAAAGTTGTACTAAGGTCATCATTGGTGCTAATTTCCCCTCCGATGCTTGTACATACTTCCAACATTTTCAAATGCTCCATGATGATTTAAGCAGGCTAACCAAAAGGCTCAACAAAATGGTCAGTTTTATTTAGTTGCATTTCATTTTAGGTCATTAGCTGCATATTGGATTTGCATTAAGAGTTTTTGAAAGGCCAATGGTTTTCATATTTCTTTGGACTATTTGTGGAGGACAACGCAAAAATTTGTTTCATTATCATTTTCATCATCATTTCATTAACATTATCATCTTATCATTGCTTTTCCATTCTCATTTCATTATCATTATCACATCATTCATTAATCATTTCGTATTAGTTTCATATACATTTCATCATTTCACTACCATTTATATTAGTTTTACATTTTATCATTATCATTTCATCATTTCACATTAGTTTCATTGTCATTTCATTTTCATTCATTATCATTCCTATTAGTTTCATAAACATTTTATCATTTCACTCATTACCATTATCATAGTATGGTCATTTCATTCATTTCATTTTCATTATCATTATCATTATTATTATCTTCTCATCATCGCATTACCATTATAGTCATTTCATTCATTTCATTTTCATTATCATTATCATTATTGTTATCTTCTCATCATCGCATTACTATTATAGTCATTTCATTCATCATTCATTATCATTCATATTAGTTTCATTATCATTCATCATTTCATATTCGTTTCATTATCTTTTTATCATTCATATTAATTGCATTACCATATTATACTCATTTCATTCATTTCATTTCATCATTTCATCGCATTACCATTATCGTATTATATTCATTTCATTTTCATTATCATTACCATTTATATTATTATCATTTCATCATCGTATTCATTATCATTATCATTTATATTATTATCATCTCATCATCGCATTACCATTATCATATTATAGTCATTTCATTTTCATCATTCATTATCATTCATATTAGTCATTTTATTAATCATTTCATTATCATTGTCATTTTTGTGTTTCATTATCATTATCACTTCATCATCTTCTTATCATTACCATTATCATTATTTACCACATCATTATCATTTTATTTCATGGTCATCATCATTTCATCATTTCATTATCATTATCAGTTAAATTATTTTCACTTTCATATCATATCATTATCATTTCATTCATCATTATAGATCCATTATTATTCATTCATCCGTTCATTTTAAATTACAAATCGTTATATTTCATCACATATCATTTTATCATACATCTCCTCACTATTTACTCATATCATTTTACATCACATCATATCATTTTTTCATACAAATTCATAATGCATATCATGAACACAACATTCATATTATCATCTTTTACCTGCATTGAAAAAATTCAAAAAAAAAAATTCCATACATACATTTCCATATACACATCATAAGTCATCCACATCATAAGTCATCTCTGCTCCGGGCATAGTGTGCAACCCCCTGTGGCATCCCCTATGTGAATCCAAACTGTCTCTGCACCCGCAACGCTAGAAACCTCTCAAGAATGAAGGGAGTCCTCTCTATTAGGAACTGAGGAATGCATACAAACAACATTTCTATATCATCGGTATCCCATGGCTCGCAATCAAGATATGGTCGCCATACCACTGTATCCATATCATCCAGTAGTCGTCGCCAGTAATCCACCTTGTCTAGCTTGGGTTGGGTAAGGAACATAGCATACGTATATATATAGGGCCTACCTGGTGGCCTAACTCTGGGGCCTGGTGGCCTAACTCTGGGGCATGCCGGTCTCATCACAACAAAATGCTCCCATGCCCAAATCTGTAGTAATGTGACACCACACGACAAACTGGACGAACCCCTGTATACCACCTGATGAAAATCATGATATAGATGTGCTAACATGCAACTGCCCCATACATATCTCTATGGCTGTAGCAACATCTGCTCCAAAATCCTGCCCCATCCCACTGATAACCCCTTTGCCTGGCGATCCAGACAAAAGAGACCTCCAATGAATGCACCCAAAACTGCAGACAAGGCTAAATATCCTCAAAAATTATTCCACGGTACCCAGTACCCAGCTATATGTGCATCACCGTACACTCTCCTCAAGGCATCTGTACCCCCAAGCTCCTTGTGATCGTAATACACAAGGGCACCAACCACTGGGATACCTAATATCCTATATATGTCTTCTGGAGTCACTGTCACCTCACCAGTCGGCATATGAAAGGTGTTGTGCTCTGAGTGCCATCACTCTACCAGTGCCGTCAATAACTCTCTGTTGACCCAAATCGGTGGCATCGCCAACAAGGATCTCAAACCACATGTATCTATCAATGCTATGTCAGCAGGTGTCAACTCAGGTATCCTATCCCATCCTGCTGAGTGCCGCTTTCTAATTTGGAGGTTTTTGTAAACCTCCTATTTTCATCACAAGGATACTTCATCAGAATCATACCAATCATTCAACCAAAATCAATTAGACTCATATCTATCAGTGACCTATATTAGTGATCTATATCAAGTGACCTATATCAGTGAACTATATTAGACCCATATCAATGACTCATATCAATGCAACAAATCAAAGACCCATATCACACAATCAGTCCTATCAAGGAAACCAATACACAATCTATCCAGCTGGATATCATATCAAATTTGTTCTACAATCAATTACTATTTGTTTTCTATCGCAGAAGGAAAATTTATCAGAAGTCATTTCAATCATTTATCTCACATTTACTCTTTGTTTTCTACTCTAGGAAGCAAAGTTATCAGTTCAATCTACTCTTTTGTTTTTCATTCATGGGAAGCAAAGTTATCAGACAATTACTCTTTGTTTTCTACTCTAGGAAGCAAAGTTATCAATCAATCATTCAATTATTCTATCATTTCTATCCATATCTGCATGATGACATGACAATTTACTTATCTATTAACTAAAGAAGCAATATTCTTCATCATTTTCGCATCACTATCATTAAAACATCAATTCTGCCTATTTTTACCATATGCGCTACTCTGTAGACTCTATGCGCTCAAACCCATATGCGTCGTTCTTTTCATGGGATGCGCTAAACTCGTATGCGTTGTTCTTTTCGCTCTATGTGCTCAAACAGATCCCCTATGTGCATTTTCCCTATATGCGCAACTTTAATCACCCTAAGCGCAATTTTAACCACTGGATGCACGTTTTCCTATATGCGCCACTATTTTCCCTATATGTGCTTTACTCCTAAATTTTTCTAACATACCCTATAAGCGCATTTATTTTTATCATAAGCGCTAAACTATTTTTTCCTAAAATCTTCAACATCTATCTTATAAGCGCTACTGTTTTTACCCTATGCACGTTTGTTTTTATCAAAAGTGCTCAAACTATTCTAAAAGCGTGCAAATGTCATTTTTGAACAGAAAATCTGCAGAAAAACATGAAATTTTGATTCAAAACGTAAAAATTTGAAAGCACAGGAGGATAGATCGACTCACCGGTGGTCCGTATGCTGCTGGCCTTTGGTATCAACGAGATCTCTCAAATCAGTGGCGATGATAAGGAATCTCCATGTTGCGATGTCACTCTCAGAGCTATAGTATTCACAAAGTCAAAAAGTGCAAATGATTTGTCTCTTTGTCTTTTTTTACCTTTTAAAGGTCAAACAAGGGTAAGTTTGTTGCCTTTTGACTTTATTTTCAAAATGGGACACTCTTTTTCATCATCTGTCGAGAGCTAAATCCCTCTCTCTGATCTGTGATTTACCTCCTGAGGGGGCATCATCAGCAAAAATATCGAAAGCATATCAGGGGCAAAAATCTTATTTTCTTTGAAACAATGTGTTTCACACATCACTTCAAAGAGGGGCAAAATGTATACGTCTAAAAATGGTCATGATCAAGCTTGTTAATTAATTAAATATGAATTATTTAATTAATTCTCCTAAAGTCATCAACATATAAATAAATTTAATTATTTATTTATATTGTTCATTTTCTAATTCTTCTACCTTAATTAAATAAATAAATTTTATTTAATTATTGACACCTTCCAGCTTCTGCTTAATTAAATTAAATAAATTTTCATAATTTATTTATATTTGATTATCATATTATTCTAAAGTTTGAATATTTGAATATTCAAATAATGGAATATTTTCTTCATCCTCAAAATTAAATATTAAATATTTAATTTAATATTTTCCTCACCCCAAATTCATTTCTAAAACATAATTAAATATGATTTATTTAATTATGTGAGTTTCCATATTCATCTTCACTTGCAAATTAAATAAATTTATTTTATTTAATTTTAACTCATTCTCAACTCACTCTTCAAAACGGAAATTTCCCTTCGGATCTCAATGACGAAAATTGAAGAAAAGGGAAACCTTCTATCCTCTTCTCCACTTTCAAAAATCTTCCACCGTCTATTTGAACAAGCTTAATCCTGGCCGTTGATCGAATTAGCTAATCGAATCCTCTCAAAAACTCTATAAACGCTGGTGCAAATCCAAGCTTTGGTTACCTACGCAGATATATGAAAACGCACGAACATTCATGCAATCAGTTTATGCAATCATAGCCTTTTAGCATCATAGCCATATTTTCATCTTAGCATAGCTTTGCATTTAGCATAATATGCATTTTAAAATCTCATTCTTTAGCTGTCCTTTTGTTGAGCTTGATCTGCTAATCTGAGAGCCATTGGAAACAACAAAACATTGGAGTTAGAGAGAGATAAGATGATTTCGAGGAAGCTACAGTCACGGTTTGCTTATTCTATTTCTTTTTCAACTTTCTTGATTTAATGTCTTATTAATATGTGTTTGATTTCATTTACATTGATACATTTTTCACTCACACAATAATAAAGTTAGTTTTTTTTAATATTTCTAGTGTACACCCACTCCCACCCTCTCTCACCCTCTTTCCCACCCTCTTCCACCCACTCCCACCCTCTCTCACCCTCTTCCACCCTCCACCCTCCATTCCCTCCCTCCATTTCTCCTTCCTCCATTCCACCACTCCTCCTCCATGTCCTCCACCCACTCCTGTTCTCCACTTGCTTCACCCTCCATTCCATCTCATGTTCCTCCACCCTCCCTCCTCCATATCTCTCCTCCACCCTCCTCCATACCCTCTTTCCACCCTCCACTCTCCATCCCTCCTTCCACCCTCCATTCCCTCTCCACCCTCCCTCCCTCCACTCCTCTCCACTCTCATCCTCCACCCCTCCATCCATGCTTCCATTCCTCCACCTCCATTCCTCTCCATTATTTGTCCCTCCCTTTCCATTTCTTCCTCCAGCCCCTCCCACCCTTCCACCCTCACCACCCCCTCACCACCCTCTCCCTCTCCATCTCTTTTAACTCCTCTCCCTCCCACCCTCACCACTCCCTATCTCCCCCCCACTCACCCACTCTCCCACATGTTGGAACTGTAAAATTTTAAAATTTTTATAGTTGTTTATACTCATCAGTTTCCAAAAAATTCCATACCATAAGCATATGAATCCTCTATTCATAACATATTTTCCCATATTCTGTCATGTGGTTGCATAGAATTCATCTAAACCTGAGTATTTCAATGTATAAATCATATCGGCAAGACATGATGTAGGTCTCACCGATCCCTAAAGCATTTTATACTAACGTATGTCTTTTGTAGTCTTTCGGCAAGAGATCAGGATTATCTTATCGATAAAATTTT
>VDFB02271358.1:919475581-919562396 GCA_007258455.2 Sequoia sempervirens
TTCATTCATTATCAATAGTTGTTTACTCATTTTGAGTAGTTGTTCATCCCTCTCGATCATCTATTTAGTCATTCTGAGTAATCTTTCATCTATTCTGAACCTCCTTCTCTCATTTCGAGTAGTCATTTGTCCATTTCTATCATCTGTTTCATTGTCTTCCCCATCCAAATCCCTTGAACTTTGTTTCGGGTCATTATCCGAATTGACCTAAGTTTCTAAATTAATCGTCATTATCAACATCTACTTAGGATTGCCATCTGTCCTAAGTTAATCATCATCGTCAGCCCAATCAATTCACTTTCAATATCAAGGTGGATTCGGTGCTGCAATCATCCATTTATCCTTTAATCCGATGAATCAGTATCCTAAGTCACCTAGGGTAATCTCTTAATGGGGTTTTCCAATCCCTTTCGTCATCCTATCCAATCCATCATTTGATCTTATCAATCATCGATCGATCTTATCCAATCACCTTCGACCCAATCAATCTACTTCCATCTTGAAGTAGATTTGGTGCCGAGGTCATCCTTTGGTAATCAATTCCGATCATCAGAATCATTCCCATCACATCATTCAATCATCCTAATCTGACCTTTAATCCAATCTTGATCTGAGCTTGACCTAAATCTCAATTTGAGCTTTAGTCCATTTCCATCCAAAATCTTTGGTCCATTCTCTTTATCCTTTCATCATCATGAATCCTTATCCTCCATCAATAGTAGTCAAGGGAAACCCTAATTATGTCAACGATGATAACGAAAGTCTTGTCAATCAAGAGGTATACGACATGGTTCCCCTTGACACTGCCATTGCTAGTAAGATTTCTCCACTCGCTTTCCAAAATTCAACTACTCCTCTGAGATATCCCATTATGTCTTCATCCATGGCTAATCATGTTCCTTATGCTACCTTTGACAAGGTATATCCAGTACCTTCCCTATCCACATATTTTTCATATCCTTCATCCACATCATCCTCTTATCCTAATCTGCCATCCCAGTATTCCTATCACAATCCCCCATCCATGTCCCCTTATCATAATCCTCCTTACTAGTTTGCTCATCCTAATCCAACATCCACACCTTTTTATCTTAATCCTACACCCCCATCAACCTATCCTAATCCAACTTCCACATATTCTTATCCTAATCTATCATCCATGTCTCCATATCTCAACCCATCTTCCCATCCTAATCCGCCATCCCAATATCCTTACTACAATCCTAATTCACCATTCCAATATCCTTACCTTAACCCTCCCTCCAATCCTAAACCTCCATCTACTCCTAGTCTTCCATCCAATCCCATTCCTCAATCTAATCCTAATCCACTAATCCATAGCCCTAATCCCCTACCAATCCCTAATCCTTCATCCACTCCTACCTCGCCATCCAAACCTAGAGTATGCAAGTTCCTCACTCCAGAAATTCTCCAAGGACTTATAACAAAGAAGACATCCCCCACTCCACACATTGAAGTAGTGGACCCACACAGTCCCAATCCATCATCCACGGTCACTAGTGATGAGAACCTTCTCCATACCACACCTATCATTGATGTTACCACCCCTAGCACCACTCAAACAGTTGAAATCCTCACATCCACTGAATCCAATAAGCCCCCATCTCCTACTCCAAGAGCCACCGAACCCATCAACGACACACAAGTCCAAGCCACTCTTCCCACTCCTAGTGATGACACACAAGTCCCATCCATTCCTCCCACTCTAAGTATTATCAAAATCCATTCCCTTGAGCTTCATGAATCCTCCATCCTTCCATCTCCCCCACTTGTGGAGTCCATCCAATATTCTGCCATTATCATGCCTCCCGCACATGATGAGTCATGCCAAGAGCTTGATCCAAAGCATGCCATATCACCTCCTCCACATCAAGATCATGTCATCCCACCTAGCCCATCTCAAGATAATAGTCTCCCATCTATTCCATCCCATGATCCCCTTGTCACTCAAGATTCCACCACTCCATCTCATGAGCCCTTATCTCCATCTCCATTGCATGAGCCCTTATCAGCCGCTACCACAAATCGAGATCCTATCATGTCACCTAATCCCTCTCTTGATCCCTTACCACTCCCTTGTCTTGATCAAGATGTTGCTATCCCACCATCTCCATCTCCTGATCCTCCATCATCGCCTACACCTACTACCCCCACACCGCTTGTATATCCCCTTGGTACCCTCACTTTCTTCCATGGTGGTCTTCTTGCAAAAGAAAAACAAAGAATATATGCCACCTATCCTACCCCACTTAATAATGGACTCGCATTATTCTTCTAGAATAACAAGAATCTTGTCATGGATCAAATGCTTAATAAAATGAACTATCAAGGAAAAGGTATAGGCCTTCATGAGCAAGGTATTTTAGAGCCCATCCAAGTCAAAGAAAAAACCTGCATGCAAGGTCTTGGACCTATTTCCCAAGACTCACAATCTAAAAATGTTGGTACAACCTCTAGACATCCTCAACGAGCCTTTTCCAAAAGAAATATCAGCTCTTTGCATTGCTCGACAAGATCATATGCTACCATCCCTCCTCCTCTATCGTATCACCTCAAAACAACCATCCACATTCCTCCTTCATCTGCTCCATCCATTTTGGATCCCTATGTTCCTCCCTCTACCATCTCCCATCCTCCATCTACTATGTCCATGTTTCCTCTAGGTCCTATATCTATTTTGGGCCCCTATACCCTAAAATCACCTCCTCCATCTCATCCTTTTATCCATCCATCACCTATCCATGTCGCCCATCAGAAACATCCCACTCTCATGTCCTCTAATTAGGATCAACAAAGAAACATACCTACACATCCTCCATCTACACATAATCCTCATAATCCTACCTCCATCGCTCCACATCATCCATCTCCTCACACCCATCCCATTGCTAGTAAAAGCACTTTGGGGCCCAAAGAAAAAGTGCCTAAATCTAAAGACCCACATGAACCTAAAGCTCCTCATGTCCCCTCTAAACAACATGTTGAAGAAAAGAAAAAGAAAATCCAAAATCAAAATCAAATCTGTAGCCTGCAAAGGTCCACCAAAGAAAAGATAAAAAACATGTGGATCCCAAAGAAAAAAGATGCAATGCCATCAAATGAAAAATCTATAAGAACATCCAAAGTTGCTAATCCAAAAGCTAATCATACACCCCTTTCATCTCCTAAGTCTATTTTGGGTCCTTATGTTCCATAATTCACCATCCCATCTCCTCCATTATCTCCACATTCCCCATCCATTAATACTCCTATCATTTCACATTCATCACCGTATGTGCCAATGTTGGTCCTGAACTCACCACCCCATCATTCTATCCATACCCTTTCCAGCATCCCATCCATTATCCCACATATCTCCCCCATCAAATCCCTCTAATTCATCCTCTTGCATAATCCATTTATCCTAATAAGGTTGTACCAATGTCCAACAATCACTTCGAATATGGGATCTTCACACCTTGTATGAAACTTGATGCTTGAGTCCTTCATCCATCTCCTTATCGCATGTCTTCTAAATCCTCTTATTCACCTCCCTATCCTTATCCATCTCCTTCTGCATACTATCCAAAAAGTCAAAAAATCCAAAAAAGTCAAAAAATCCAAAAAGATCAAAAAATCCAAAAAAGTCAAAAAATCCAAAAAGGTCAAAAAATCCAAAAAATTCAAAAAATCCAAAAGTCAAAAATTAGAAAATTAAAAAAAAAAAAACAAAACAAAACAAAAAAGCAATAATTCATCCAATAGTGAAAACTTGGAAAACAAGCACCTTGGATAAGTACCATGATGAAAACCTGACAAACATGCGTCATGCATAAATCCCCATCTATCCTTTTCCACACTTGGGGGCAGCTTCCTGATATGCATTCCCTCCATCTGCTATGCTTCCAACAATGCACCCATCTTCTTGTTATACATCTTCTTCATTTCTGCATCCTACCATCATATCCAATTTATCCCAATCCCTCCATCCTCCTTGTGATCTTGATATAGATAGGGGCAAACATACAAACATGCTTTGGACAACTCTTGGCATACATTCTCCTCATTTGCACAATCTCCCTTCCTTATCCATGCATCCTATCCATATCCATCTCACTCCTTTATTAGCCTATCCTTTTTGTCTCCCATCCCTCATGCCTCATTATAAATGACATATTTAGAGTGGGGGCATCTATCTTCCTTTGTGACATAGTACTTGGAGACATCCTTTATCTAGAAACAATCCCTTCCATCTCCCCGTCCTTATCCCTCTATCCATCCATCATAGAAATCATTTCCATCACCCAAATTATTATCTATCCATTTATCTAGTCAATAACCTTTTCTCATCCAACTCCTTATCCCTCTATCTAATTCATTCACTAATCCTTTTTCACCTCCCCATCCTTATCTTCCTATCCGTTTATTTCTATCCACATCTCATCTCATAATCCCTTGTCATTGGCTACTCCCCATCCACTCCAATGTCATCTACCTTATCGCCATCACTTCTACTTCTTTTACACATCTTTTCAATCCCCTATCCTTTCTCATCATTCATCTCTTCATCTTATCATCCTCCCAATTCATTCTGATGATTTGGATAACTATCCCATCCCTAAGCTTAGTGTAGTCATCATCATCCTATCTAATCTAGTAGGTCTATCTTGTCTCATCCTATCAGATTTTGGTCTTTTTTCGAACAACGTTGCTCCTGCGCTTTCACATAGGCAAGGTCGATCATTTGATCCGCCCCTGGGGCTCCTTTATCATCTATCATTGGTCTTTCTGCTTTGTTTGTCTGCTCCTTTATCATTTATCATCGACCTTTCTACCTTTGTCTGTCTGGTCTTTGTCATCCATCATCGATCTTCATCATCCTCTTTCCGCTTTTATCCATGGTTAGTCGTCAACCTTTTATCAAACTACGAGGGCTCTGCACTTTCATGTAGGCAAGGCTAATCTTTGATCGGCCCTCGAGCCCCTCTGTCTTTAGGGTGTGTCAGTCTCGTGTCTAATCTCCCTTGTGTTGTGTCGTCAAGCTATTCCCTTATCTAGTTAGTTCTTAACAAATGAGATCCACTTGTATCAGTAGATCCAATCAGTTTTGAATATCCTGCGTCATATCGATCTTTTAGTTTAGTATCCATCATCGGTCTCAATAGGATGCATCCTTCATAATAGACCTCATCAATCCTATCCATCCTCTTGATCCTATGGAAAAGGACGTTTGAAATTGATTGCGATCTTTTGATGCTTTTGGATTTTGTTTATCATTTGAGCTCCCTATCATCACTTGTCATGGTCGCCTTGATCCATCATATCATGGTGTGCTTTGACTATTCAACATAGGGGCATATCTTGATCTTTTTGCTTTGTTGTTGTCTTCTCGGTTGTCCCGCATAGTACCCACCAAGACTCCTGCAATCTTGTGTTAAGTTGGGGCATCCTCTCGTGCTTGTGGTTATTCTAATGCCTGGCTCGACCAAGGTCTTCATGACTTTAGGGTGTTGGAATAGCCTTCTTGTCCGTTATGTTTATTTTATGCATTAGACACTAATTTTCCTTAGTTCTTCATACCCTGGCATCTTGTGTCTTATGCTATAGCAAAAATCGATGCTCTGAAGATGGAAAAATTGTATTAGGATTGCATTTCATCTTCCCCACCCATGCATTCATCCTTCATCAATCTCCCTCCCCTATCCATCTGATCTCTTATCATCTCTTTAATCATCAACCCGCTTTGGCTTGTAGTTTGACTGGGGCAACATCACCTTCGTCCTTACATCCATTGCTTCCCAATCTCTTGTAGCCTTTTCATTCTTCTTACCCATCACTTTGCATCATATTCCTCATTTCACTTCTCATCGTCTCATTCATTTCGAGAGCACACCCGTGTTCTCTTGAACCCGCATGTCCTCTAGAGGGGGCATCACTCATCCCTAACTTTCATCTTCACCCTCATCATCTTCATTCATCCCTTACCTTCATCTTCACCCTCATCATATTTCTTCCTAATCAATCCTTTGATGACTGGGGCATCTTTCCCAATCTGGCCATCTTCTTCTGAGTTCTATGTTTTAATATTCTTTGAAAAGATGTTACTTCGTAACACCATCTCAAACATCATTCATCCCTAACCTTCATCTTCACCCCCATCATCTTTCTTCCCAATCAATCCTTTGATGACTGGGGCATCTTTCCCAATCTGACCATCTTCTTCTGAGTTCTATGTTTTAATATTCTTTGAAATGATGCTACTTTGTAACACCATCTCAAAGAGGGAAAAAATGTAGACACCTAAATTTGGACACTTCATTTATCCAAATTTATCCCTTTTCATCTAATCATCCCCTTATCCGCATTAATTAAGTAATATCACTATTATTTAATTAATACCTCTAAAGTTCTTCTAATCCCTAAGGTATCTAGTTAAATAATTAAATATTTTCCCCCTTTCATCAAATGAATTAAATAAATATAACATTTATTTAATTCCTCATATGTCACATCCTCCATCATTTTTATCTAATCCTAATCCATCTTCTAATCTCATCATTAGAGATGTGCACATGCCTAATCCTTGATTAGGATGTGTCACATCCTCCAACTTTTGCAAGTTGACCTCTAAACTCTCTTAGCCACCTAAACCTCCTCTAATCCTTCATTAACTAGCCTAATCAACCTCCCAAGGAATTTTTCATTCTTTTTATCCTTCCAAGGAACATTAAAATCCTTTTTCTTTTCCCCATGTAATCTTTGACTTGTCACATCAAGTCACATGTGAACTCTTCCCCTTTTCCCATGCATCTTCTAGAATCTTTTACTTGTCACATCAAGTCACATGTGACAAGTACTTACCTTTTTAGGCACCTTGTCTTATCCAAGGTACTTTCTACCTCCCCCTTTGGAACCTTGTCTTATCCACAAGATTCCCCAATCATGTGAATTTTAAATTCACTTTTTTATTCCTCCAAAAAATCTTCTCATCTCCCAAGGTACTTGCAAAGTACTTGTCCTTCCACCTCATTTGCACATCACTATTTTCAAGCCACTTCACATTCCACATGTCAAGATGTGAGGGCTTGTGAGTCTTCAATTCACCATAGCCCTACATATTGGCCTTGTTGGTTTAATCTCAACTGTCCATTTCTCTAGAGAATCCAAATTATCTATAAATACCCCTTTTTTCTCTCATTTGGGGGACTTTTGCATGCCATAGCCAAACTCTTGCAGTTTTGTTATTTGAAGCCACACTTAGCCATATTCTCACATCTTAGCATTTGCATCCATTATCATACAACTCCAACCATCTTGCATCCTCACCTATTTTCCATCCAAGGAGCATACAACGTCACGAATCAAGGGCCGACCAAAAGACAACTCAACAAAGTGAAATTTTCCATTTTGTTTTGTTAAGCTAATCATTTTCCCAATCTTGAGGTGTAGGGTGTTAATCTTTGTTTTCTTACATGTTTTGTGTTGCTTCTCATTTTATAACATATATTTTCACCTGATCACAGTTACAACCATTGAATTTTGAGGAATTTAATCTCTAAGAAACATATTTTATAACTGTAAATAGATTACAAAGCTAAATTAATGGCTCGGGAAATTAGGTTTCCCATACAAAAAAAATTAATTTTAAAATCTTCCAAAATATTTGTATGAACTCGAGATAAAAATAGAAGCCCCCTCATATTGAGAAGAGAAGCTCAATTATGGAGTAAAACAAGACAAAATTATTTCCCCTTTGTTGAAAATGCCGCTCACATTTGGGGAATTTTCATTCTTTTGTGAAAACAAACAATTCATGTTGTGTGCATTTGCAACATTTGGAGAAGTGGTGAGTTTTTGCTTGTTCCAAAAATTTGTTGAGTAGCGGCTCTTTGCATAGTCCTCCACAATGAAAACATCGATCGCAAGATCCATGTCTACCCCATGCCAAATGGATTACAAACAAAAGGCATCCCGATCTCTATCTATAATACAATAGAAAAGAATGGCAGAGAGTAAGAAGAAGACAAATGAATAAGTAAATGCGTAGCTATTGACAATTTGAAAGAAGATGAAATGTATATATATATATATTTGTAGGGAAGGAAAACACGTAGGGGTTTACTACGATACTGAGAAAACCAGGGGCATAGCACCATTTTTCAAATGTCTGAGGGAAGGCGTTGAGTGTTTGAAGTGACCAACGCATGAAACTGTGGTCTTGAGTCCTTAATAAACTTGTTTCCACACGTATTCACTTCATTGGCTATAACTGCTAGGAAAAATATAAAGTGCATTGCAAGAAAAAATGTGACATGAAATTTGACAGCCTTCCCCTAGCAATATGAGGTTGAAGGACGACTAGATATTTTTAATGACATTTCCATTTTAAATGATATAGCAGAAGATTTGGTAGTTGACGATGTGTCAATGGTTGCAGGGTAGTTGTTATTTTGATTTATTAGTAGAATATATTGTTTTTTTTTCTTAATAAATTTGGATCAAGCATTCAAGGGTCTAAAAAAAAAAGCATCAAAATGTAGATATTAGTAACATAAAGTTCACCAAATCCAATTCATAAAAATAGGTAGATTATCCTACCAAATTAAATTATTAATCCAACCATTTAAAAACCTAGCTCAATAATATCAATTCTCCAAAAAAAACCTTGAGACAATTTTAGCCCTTGTCATGGGAACAAACGATCATTTGGCTTCCATTGATATTGCACTTAGTTGTAATTTCCTTTCTCTTCTTCTTTTCCATAATATTCCACTCCTTGGACTTCAAACCTTGAGAAAATGAAGAAGAGTTAATTAAAGACTCAACCATAGATTTACAAGATTCCAAGAAATTCCCTTCATCTATATGGTCAAAGGTTTTGAAGCCAAATCAACAACTAGAGTATTCTTAGATTTGATAGAAAAATTCGAAGCATCCTTATCAAGATGATCATTTAGATTAATCAATTGGTTATGGGTTGTAATACCCAACCACAACATGGGTTTCCTAAAATCAACACACTTTTCTTGCGCTAGACTTATTATCTTCAAATAGTTTTTGGGGCATTGGAAGGAAAGATGTTTAAATGAGAAGTAATTTATGCACCTAAAGGGATCTCATAATCCATTGGTTGATTTCATCCTGAATCTCCCACTAGGAATCATTTTTTTTGTAGGAAAATCCTTGCTGATATCCATCTCAACATAGATATGAGCATAAGTGGAGCACGAATATCCCAAAGTCTCTTCTAAAATATAGTAAAATTTATTGATTCCATCGTTAGCAACATTTAAATTCTTGGTTTTCCAAAACTATATTAACATGTAAGGTAGAAGAAAAATAATTTATGTGTGGATAAGAGGTAGAGGACCAAAGCTTACTGCAAAGAAAACCCCCTCAAAAATCTTGTGGACCATTTTTTAGAACAAATTATTTATCCTTAATATAATTAAATTTTAGAATTAAAAAATCCCTAGGAACTTGGAAAAATAAAAAATCTCATCTCCCATGTTTTGCTTCCACATGATGAAATCTTACCATGTAGATTACACAATTCAGGCCATTGTTTTGTAAATCTACAGATCATGTCATGTTTAATCAAATGATTTTTCCTTGGACAACCTCAATCATCCATTTTAATACCTAGTGAAAGAGCTAAGGAAATAAAATTAGAAAGAGGTGTTGATATCTTATTTATTTAAGAGGAAACCCTGGCCACAATATTGGAAGTGCAAGAAACTCCATTGCTTAAAAATGGTTTTGCTTGAGACCCGAGCCCTAAGTCAATAGACTAGGGGCTAAAAAATATGTTGGCTAATCCAACCCTCCATGAGATTTAAAAATGACCATTTAGAATCATTTGCATCTTTCTTTGGACGTGATATTCAAAAAATAGGGGAAAGTTTTCTATGATAGAAATTTTGAAGGATTGAGCTTGATTGGAGTATAAAGGTATCAACAATCTCTCCATTATGATCAATAGCGTTTATTGAGCTAAAAGGAAAAAAAGGGCAATGAAAGGAATAAGGGAGTTCAAAAGCAACATGGTTTTCCCAAACATATTGCTATCATAGTTTAAATATAATAACATCAATAAATATATACTTGTATAAATTTCTTAAATACATATATCAAAGAAATACCGAGAGATATTTGTCTTGGGTTATTCTTATTTTACTTTAGAATTATATATATATCTGTGTGTGTGTGTTGTGTTTTGGTTTTTATGTACATAGTCACAACATGATGCTCTTTGCCTTCTTTTCACTATAGAACATCCCTCAATGTTATAATAAAGTGTAAAGCATAGTTTAACATATGTTACCAATACATATAATATGTACTACATATTCTCATAAAAAATACAAACATCAATAGTCAAAATCTAGCTACATATGGGACATAAGTGAATATAATTTATTGGAAAAAAATATTTATACCAATTTGCAAAATAAGGGGTTAATGAGGAAGATATAGAACAAGTGCAACAATAGTTCCAAAGATGAAAAATATGATTAATATGTGTCCTAGATTATGATAGGCATGTCATAGATAATATAGGGTTTGACATAGGATTTCCAATAATTGAAAAACTTATTAACCAGTCGCAACCTAGATTCCAAAATTTTCCTACTCCTTCTAGAAGTTTATTCTTTGATTGACCTAAGGTACATATTAGAAGAGTTTCAAGTATAGATCTTAAATATGTTCCAAAAGAAACTCTATTTGAGCAATCCCTTGCTATAACCAGTGGTAGACCCAATTTCTCCCAATCATCCATAGCTTATTCTTTATCCAACAGATTTCCAAACTCTAATTATAAGCCATTTGTGGACTACAATCTTGAAGAAGCTTCTACTTCATATAGCCACTATCCACTCAAACAAAAAATGTCTATTAATCCTTATCCTTCTAGGTCTTCACTTGCCACACTATCATATTTAAGTAGTAATCCAAAATCAATGGACAAGTTGGCAAGACAAGTGAGTTAGAAATTAGCTTTGACTCCTAAGGAAGAAGAAAAACGAAAAGACAAGGGAGAAGGGATTAAAATAAGGAAAATTCCATAATCAAATAAGATTATGAAAGAAAACATTCCAAGAGCTGGTACTAAGAAAAGAACTACATATGAACTAGCAATAGGAAATGGTGAGCCTAAAGAAGCAGTGGCATATGAAGTAGGTAGATGGTCTACCCTTGAGTCATTCATAGTCATAAACACATACAAAAGGTTATGGGGTAGATATGAATCTAGATTGCATAAAAAGATTTGGAATAAGCAAAAAAAAATTGAAGCCCAAAGAAATTGGAAGGCTCAATAGATGATGTCTGCACAAGAGAATTTTGATGATATGGTTGTAGACAAATAAATTTGTAAATATTTCTTTTTTTAGTTTTGATAAAATTGCTTATGTTAGTTAGTATGTAAATAAGATTGAATCTTCACTTTCGAGGATTGAAAAGAAAACTTTTTCAATTATAAATGATATATTTGGTTTGAATTGCCAGGTAAGAAACATCCATACTCATTGGCCACAATGAGTAATAGTCAAGTCAGAACAAAAAAATATTCTACACAAGTTTTAGATGCATAACACAATAATGAAATTGAAAGAAAACAAGATTATGATGATACAAAATAAATGATAGATTCTATAACAAGAAAACTTGAAAAAATTAGGCTTGTGACAAAAAGATTATAAAAGCGCAACTAGATCATGATAGTTCATCTGAAGAAGACAAAAAGAAAAATGTACAAACAAAACAACCAAAACTAGCTAAAAGGTCGATAATTCATAGAAGAGGGTATATTCTTAGATGAAAAAGAGTCAGTTACTCCATCTCGTTTTGTTTCTTCTAAAGCTCCTACCATTACAATGCCTATATATATATATATAAGTTATGTTTTTTTTTTAATGTACATAGTCACAACATGATACTCTTTGATTTCTTGTCACTATAGAACATCGCTCAGTGTTATAATAAAGTGTAAAGCATAGTTTAACATATGTTACCAATACATAAAATATGTACAACTACATATTCTCATAAAAAATACAAACACCAATAGCCAAAATCTAGCTCCATATGGGACATAAGTCAATATAATTTATTGGAAAAAAATATTACATACTAAAATATAATGCTATTAAATAAAATGTTATGCATTTTTCATCACATTTAATTGTTTGAGTTTATGCAATCTTTCAACTCTTTTGTCCAAACAAATAAAACACAACTATTCAATTAAAGAAGGTGTAAGATTCACCACCACACATTGAATTACTTGCAAGTTAGAAGGAAGGTGTAAGATTCACCATTTGATGTATAAATCAAATTTATTATTAATTTCAAATATGAAATTAAATATTAACACCCAAGTAACAAATTGAACTCAAATATTTTCTTTTGAATTTTCATACAAATGTGAGGGTACATCCATAAAATTTTAAATGATCTCCTTAGCCCTATCAACTTGACATGATATATGACCATTCTTGTGGTAAAGTGGGCCATGCTACTACTATTGCTACTTACTTGAGCAACGAGAAAGACCATTTCATTTGGAGGATAAAGGAAAAAATTCCTTCTACTATTGAGGAGTCTATTACTATATTTGAGGTGTAAAAGGATGTTAATATGGGGAAATCTCTTATTGTTTGTACAATGATGGACACCTCTTTTAAAGTTCTAAGGTTGGATGAGAGATTTTACTGTAGTATTATGAATGTTTCTTCTTAGAAGAAAATAAGTTTAGGGGAGAAGTATCCTTGTACTATGGTAAAGCAAAAAGCTTTGGATCATTTTTTACGACTACCTTGACTTTGGGTTGTCTTTTTTGTAAGGTTTTATTTAATGCCTTGTCTTTTGTAGTGTTGCGATTTCTCATGTTGGTTATATTTTGGTATCTTGTTGGGATTATTGCTTAATCTTTTTCTTTGTACAAGGGTCTGGACCCTTTCAAAATCCATGCTTACCTAATAAGAAAGATATGACATATGGTGATTTTTAATAGTTCCTCTCATGTAATAACGATTTAGAAATTCTAAGTTCTTCATTATTTTAAAATTTCTTTCCCTTTTTTGTGGTAGGGGAGTTTGTGGAGAAAGGGCCAAAGTTTTATTGTCTCAACAATTGTTGTTACATTAAAAATCCCAAACAAGCAACTAATATACTTTCCCACCTTTATTTTAGAAATTTGTCTTCATAAGCCAATGTGCAACCCTAGGTTTATTTTGGAATTCTCTTATATGTTGGAATATTTTTCAACACAATAATAGTATTCCATGATTTCCACTTAGATTATATGTATTATTTTTTGAAATTTTATTTATTTTTGTACTAGATACCATAACTACAACAATAATTTAATTTCATCCAAGCCACTTAAGATCAAAGAAATGCCCTCACCACTTGGTTTAAAAATATGATTTATGTTAATTCCCTCTAGAAAATTTTAAACTCGAGAACAAGGACATTAAACACCAAATATAATTGTGACAATCTACCAAGCAAGAATCATAAATTGATAACAATAAGCATTCTAAATTTTAGGAAATATAAAAGAAATCGATATCATTCAAGAAATGTAATGAAAGAGGTTGGCATTGATTTAGAGAAAAAAAATGCTACATTCCATGTATACACACCTACCACCATTGTATATGTATAATGAAATAATTTGCACTTGAGAGAATATAACAAAATATATACTAAAAAATTCTTGATAATAATTGAGAATAATAAACCACTTCGAGGGGGAAAGCCTTAAAAAGTCTCTAATAAGACACAATTCACAATATGATATCATAAAATAACCACTAGCACTTATATATACTATAGTATGCATTGGATTCCACCTAAGATGACTTTACAACCTATACATGATTATATAAATGGATTTATAAGTTAGATACACATATCCCAAGAAAATCAATAGGTTAAGGGTATAGTATATGTGGTTGTTAGCCCTAATTATTCCCCATTGACAATTGTCATGGTCACCATGGATTTAGGATCTGAAGCATAAGTTGGGAAAACTTGTAGCAACTTGTTTTGATGGAAGTGATAAGATCTCATCTAGAGCATGGCTACAAAAGATGGAAAATTATTTCTTGCTCAACCTGATGACAAAGAAAGATGCAGTTTAGTTTTCCTCTTTGCATCTTAAAGGGGAAGCCTATGAATGGTGCTTTCATCGTCATACGACTCAAGGCCATGATCAAATATGTAGATTTGATGAATTCAAAAGGAGGATTCTTGACAAATTTGAGTTGAAGGATGAAGAAGAATATTTCAACAAGCTAGCTATGATTAAACAACATCACTTAATAAATGACTATATAATGGAGTTTTAGAAAGTGGTGGTGATGGTTCTTGAACTATCAAAAAAGAGGATTGCACACCTTTTCATTACAGGGCTCATTGAACCTCTTAAGGGGTTTGTGAAATATTTTGCACCAATCTCTTTACAAGAGGCAACCCTTGAGCCATCAATCCCTAAGAATTTGTTCTCTTACCCATATAAACCCCATACATGGCACCATAAGGGAGATTTTTCATAAAATACCGACATACCATGACATCGACACCCAAATATGTAACTCCTAATGTGGTGAAGAAGGTAGATGAAGAGACTAAGAATGAGCTCTGGAGGAAGAAAATTTGTTTCTCTTGCAAAGAGCCATGGGTTCTAGGACACATATGTCTTCATAAGGGTCAAGTTCACTATATAGAAGTCCTTTTTGACAAAGAATCAAAATTAGATGGATCCAAAGAGTTTCATAAAAGAAACCCTTCCGAGGAAGGAAGATAAAGAGAAAGAAAATGGGGGTCTACTAGCATCTCTATCCAACACACATAGATACCACTCTTTCAAGGTCTGAGGAGTCCTTTCCAGACTAAGAGTGACTATTTTGATTGATGGAGGAACTACCCAGTACTCATTGATGAAGGACTTGCAAAGAGAAGAAGGATACATGTGGAAAATTTTGAAGGCTCCATTATCACTGTGGTGGATGGGTATAACTTACCTTACAGGGAGAAAGTCCAGAAGCTAGACATAACATTTGGAGATCATAAGGTTTGTGATTTATATGTTATTGGTTTGGGTGAAGTTGATGTAATTTTTGGTGTATAGTGACTACATTCATTGGGTGAGTATACTAAAAACTACCAATTGATGGAACTCTGAAAGTTGAAATCCAATGGGAAGGATGTGGTCCTAAAGGGAATGGCTAATGGAGGTCCACAAGTAGTATGAGCTAGGAGAATGAAAAGGATTTTTTGGAAGATCCAAGTTGCTTGGACTACTAGTTGTTTGGCGATTTCAAAACTCTTTTGAAGGTAAGAATGTTCGAGTTCATATTGATATACAAAATATTTTGGATAAGCATAGTTTGGTTTTTAGTGATATGCCTCCTAAATTGCCACTAGATAGAGGTTTCCATCATATCACATAACTTTAACCAGGATCAAAGCTAGGTATGACCACTCCTTATTGCCATCCTTGGATGTATAAGGAGGAGATAAAAAAAGAAATAAAGGAGTTGTTGGATATGGGCTACATCAGACCAAGCTCTAGTCCTTTTGCATCTTCTGTGGTGCTTGTAATGAAGAAGGATGGCACTTTGTAGATGTACATAAACTACTGGGCATTAAACAAGAAGACCATTAAGAACCAATACCCCATATCGCTAATAGATGAGATGATTGACGAGCTACATGGTGTGTACTTTTCAAAGATTTATTTGAGATACCGATACTACTAGATCCATATGAGGGAAGAATATGTACAGAAGACTTCTTTTTGGTGTCATTGGAAATTTTGAGTTCCTAGTTATTCCCTTTAGTCTCACTAATGCTTCAAAAAATTTCCAATAATACATGAATCATGTTTTGGTAAGCACTTGAGGAAACACTAATGCTTCATGTTTTGGTATCACTAATGCTTCAAGTTTTGGGCATAATTAATTTTATATGATAGGAACCAAGCTCACTCCAAGCACAAGCTAGCATTTGCAAACTAATGGATATATTAAAATTATAAACAAGTGGTAGAAGGATATTTGATGAATTATGCCACCAATCAACTGTTAGCTTGGATCAAATGGCTACATTTGGGAGAATATTGCTAGTAGCTACAACACAACTCATCACATGTCCATTGGCATGTCTCCATTTAGAGCACTCTACGGATATGATGCAATTACCCTTGTAGATTTAGTCCTCACAGACAATACAATTACAATAGTGAGCAATTTGGTAAATCAAATTCTAGATATTTTGAGAACTCTCAAGGATCATCTGCAAGTTTCCCAAAATCAACAAAAAATGTATGCAGATAGGAAGCACACAAAGAGATCATTTGAGGTGGGAGATATAGTATTCAAAAGGTTGCGGCTACATAGATAATCTTTCATCAAGAAAGAAGGGGCAAAAAAGAGCAAGCCTAAGTTCTATGGGCCATACAAGATAACTCAGAGGGTTGGAGAAGTCGCTTATGAATTGGAACTTCTGAAAAACAACAAAACCCACAACGTGTTCCATGTTTCATGTCTAAAGAAGGTTTTGGAATTGCATATAGCTATTTTTGTTGAGTTACCACCACTAGATGATGAAGGGAAACTCATCCTTATTCCAAAAGCTATAATTGATACTAGAATTAAGAACTAAGGAAGAAGGGTATAACTAAGTATCTTGTCCATTGAAAGAATTATCTAATTGAAGATGCTACTTGGGAAGGATCTAAAGTTCTAGACCATCCCAATTCACATTCTTTAAGCACACACAATTTTGGGAAGGGAGGATATGTCATGTCCCTTTTTTCAAAAAGATAGTTGCATAATAGCATCCAGGAAACACTCTGCATTCCATCGTAAAGGAGCTAATCAACTTGTGGAAAAGGAATTGAGATCAATTGAGAATCATGTAAATTTTTCCCAAATTTCATAAGAAGAAGATCAATTTTTGAAAAGATATCGCTAACAAAAGATCACCATGAGAACTAGTCCAATTTCACCTCTTTGACGCTAGTGAAGATCCATACATTGCTCTTTGCATCCCTCTGCAAGAGCATATCTTTGGCTATGAATCAAAACATACATTCTACAAAGACATGTGGACATCATATTTAGAACTCATGAAGAATGGATTAAGTTTTGGAAAGATTTTGTTGTCAAAAGATGATTATATTAGGCTCTCAAAAGCTAGTCCATCAAGTAAATTGAGTGGGTCACCTCTAAAATCTGCAACACCAATTGCGAGGTATCAAGAATAAGGAAGGGGCAAAGGAAGTGTGTGGATAGGTCTGTAGGGTGGTGCACTAACTCCAAAAGAATCTACTTTGGACTCAAGGCCGACCTAGTATAGTGTGTTGAAATTCAAATTATGGGGAACCTTTCACACCATTTTAGCTCAAGGCTGACCTATTCCTTGAGGAAAATTGTTAGCATATAAATGTAGGGAGTCAATTCTTGTAAGAGGCATCAAATTATTATGTCATTCTTCTATACTTTGGGCACTTGTGTTCTAATTCCTTCTGTGGACAAAAATCCATAGTAGTTTGTGATCATTGGATGAAAACCTAATGATCATTAGGATCAAAGGAAAAAACCCCTTTGGTTCTTAAGGGTATTCTCATTCAAGGATTGCATTTGAGCTTCAAGGAATCTATAAGGAAGTTAGTAATACTATTGTCGATCTGTGATAGCATTATATATCATTCTAGATCAATGTTAGTGAATTATATTGGATATATTATATAGGTGGATGAAATTTTGACTTTTATCAATATATCACAGTGATCATTGTGTTTACATATTGATGTTCATTGAATTCAATATGCAAATTAGTCTTTACGCTAAAATTTTATGCTAGGGACATTGCATAATTTGTATTAATACATATTTTTTCAAGCTAACATTCATAAGATCTTATTGTAGGTATGATTCTACTTACTTGGTTACTCTATGGTAGTATGAGGTTTGTTAGCCAAATCCAATAGGTGGGTTTCTTGTTGTGATCTCCCCTAAAACACTTTCTTGGTCTAGACTATGTTTCTTATTGCTTTGTGAATTGGGCCATCACTATTGGGACGATGACTTTGATTATTCTAATGTAGAAATATTTTGAGATTTTACCAAATCCAAACTCAATCTTTAGTTGAACATGTAATTGTGGGTTCAATAACTGACCTAAAAGGAAACCTAAGATTGAGAGGCTTGAACCAAAGAATTTGTTTGACATCTACAATCAATTTGTGGTAACTTACGACAATCTAGAGGAATGTTATCTTGTAAAAGGAAGAAATTAAAGTGATCTTGCATGTGTTTGAGGTCAAGCAAGACAAGGAGCCCAAGGAAAGAGTGGATCCTAGCTTAAGATCTACATTTTAATAGAAAAATAAAATAAAAGGACGTCATGATTATTCTAGGGTAAATGGAATTTCTCTTTCCAAAATTCACATCAAGATGTCAAGGTTGGTGGATCAACCCAATTTTGGGTTATTTTCTTTTTAATAATAAAGATTGATAAGTAAAGTAAAAAATATTCTAAAAAACATAACTTACAAAAGTAATTTCAAGTGGCTTGTAGAATCATGCTTCTATTATATATCAAAGATATGTTTGATAAAATAAAAATAAATAAGAATTATGAAACTTTCAATAAACTAGAAAAACAATTAAAAAAATATGATTAATTGATATATTAAGAAATATTATAAAAACATTAATAAAATTTAAGATATTTTCACAAATAACATAAATTTAATAGTTGATTTAATATGAATAAAATTACTACAATACTACTGCAAAATTATTTCAATAATCCAATCCAAAGATTAGAGTTGGGCCTGAAAATAATTCATTTCGTTCCTTTCTTGTTCAATTGGGAGATTGTAGAGGTACAGCTCTGTAATAAAGGGAAAATTTTAAAAGAAGTTATAATTTATAATATTATTTTAGAATAAAAGAGTTACTATCCACTTTTAAGAAAATTTTGAAACTTCCAGAAAATCGCAAACTTCCATAACTTTCAGTTCCAAACTCCAGGTTTTTTTTGTATATATAAAGTTAGGATTCTGAATAGTTAGAATAAGTTTTGGATTGTTTGGAAGATGGCCACATTTTATCACAATGTCCTCAATAGGTAGACTCTTTTGGCACTTTCAAGATAATGCCAACCAAATTGCTACTCTACTAGCATATCCCTCACGTGTCCAGAGAAATCACCTGTTCAAGACATTCTCACATGAAATTCAATATTACAGTTGCATCGTTGGAGCTGCAAAAAATGAAATGATATGGCTTTAACGTAGTTGGATCTGGAAAACAGTTGATGGCCAGGTCGAACTTTGATACAATGTTTATCTGGTGTGGCAACAAGGACTGCCATATTTTTTCCTTAAATAGTCATGTTTTTGCCATGCGGGATGATTTAAAACAACCGATCCATGCCAGATTTGCAGGAGATGTTACAAAGGAGCTTATTTAATATTCCATCAAATTGCTTCCGCTTGGTATAAACCCTTCAGTCTCTCTATTCTGTTACCATCCACAGTTACAACCCTCGAATTTGGGGGAATTTGATCTCTAAGAAACTTATTTTATACCTGTAAATAGATTAAATAGATGGATCAGGCAATTAAACATGAAGCAAGATAACTAAACAGTAGTACTCAAAATGATTGAAAAATATTGGTTTGATATTTAAGAGATATGAAAGCCAATTGGACTTTCCCCAAAAAAATACATAAATGCAGAGATCTTCCAAAAGTTTTGTATGAACTCGAGATAAAAACAAAGGCCCCCTCATATTCTGAAGGGAATCTCAATTACGGAGTAAAACAAACAAAAGCATTTCCTCTTTGTTGAAATGCTATGGTTTTTGCGTAGTTAGATCTGGAAAACAGATGATGGCCAGGTCGAACTTTGATACGATGTTTATTTGGTGTGGCAAAAGGACCTCCATACTTTTTCCTTAAATACAGTCATGTTTTTGCAATGCGGGGTGATTAAAACAACCAATCCATGCCATATTTGTGGGAGATAATACAAAGAGGGCATTCCATCTATTTGCTTCCGCACGGTATAAACCCTTCAGTCTCTCTATTCGGTTACATCTTCAAATAAAATTTACCATCCACAGTTACAACCCTCGAATTTTGAGGAATTTAATCTCTAAGAAACCTATTTTATACCTATAAATAGATTACAAAGCTGAATTGATGGCTCAGGCAATTAAACTTGAAGCAAAAGAAGCTCAATCATTAACTCGAATGATTGAAAAACCAATTGGGTTTTCCCCCAAAAATGAATTAATGCGAAAATCTTCCAAAATATTTGTATGAACTCGAGATAAAAACAGAAGCCCCCTCATATTGAGAAGAGAAGCTTAAATATGGAGTGAAACAAGACAAAAGTATTTCCTCTTTGTTGAAAATGCCGCTCACATATGGGGGATTTTCATTCTTTTGTGAAAACAAACAATTCGTGCTGTGTGCATCTGCAACATTTGGAGAAGTGAGTTTTTGCTTGGGCCACAATTTTGTTGAGTAGCGGCTCTTCGCATAGTCCTCCGCAATGAAAACGTCGGTGGCAAGGTCCATGTCTACACCAAGCTAAATGGATTACAAACCAAAGGTAGCTTGATCTCTGTTTGTAATAAAACAGAAAAGAATGGCAGAGAGTAAGAATACGACAACGGAATAAGTAAATGCGCAGCTGTTAGACAATTTGAAAGAACAGGAAACGTATATATATTTGTAGGGAAGGAAAACGCGTTGGGGTTTTTTACGATACTGAGAAAACCAGGGGCCAAGCACCGTTTTTCAAACGTCCGAGGAAAGGCGTTGAGTGTTTGAAGCGACCAGCGCATGAAACCGTGGTCTTGAGTCTTTAATAAACTTGTTTCCACACGTACTCACTTGGTTGCCTATAACTGCCAGGAAAAGGATAAAGCGCATTGCAAGCAGGAATGTGACAAAGAAATTTAACTGCCTTCCCCTATCAATATGAGGTTGAAGGACGCCTAGATATTTTTAATGAGATTGTCATTTTAAATGATATATATAGCAGAAGATTTGGTAGTTGAGCATGTGTCCATGGTTGCAGGGTAGTTGTTATTTTGATTTACTAATAAAATATATTGTTAATTTTTTTCTTAATAAATTTGGATTAAGCGTTCAAGGGTCTCAAAAAAAAGCATCAAGGTGTAGATATTGGCAACATAAAGTTCACCAAATTCAATTCATAAAAATAGGTAAATTATCCTACCAAATTAAATTTTTAAGTTGACCATTTACAAACCTCACTCAATAACATCAATTCTCCAAAGAAAATTTCAACCCTTGTCATGGGAACAAACGATCATTTGACTTCCATTGATATTGCTCTTAGTCGTAAGTTCCTTTCTCTTCTTCTTTTCCATAATAATACACTCCTTGGACTTCAAACCTGGAGAAAATGAAGAAAAGTTGATTAAAGACACAACCATAGATTTACAAGCTTCCAAGAAATTCCCTTCATCTATATGGTCAAAGGTTTTGAAGCCAAATCAATGGCTAGAGTATTCTTAGATTTGATAGAACAACTCTAAGCATCCTTATAAAGAGGATCATTTAGATTAATCAATCGGTTATGGGCTTTAATACCCAACCACAACATGGGTTTCCTAAAATCAACACACTTTTCTTGCATTAGACCTATTATCTTCAAATACTTTTTGGGGCATTGGAAGGCAAGATGTTTAAACGAGAAGTAATTTATGCACCTAAAAGGATCTCATAATCCATTGGTTGATGTCATCCTCAATATCCCACTAGGAATGATTTTTTTTGTAGGAAAATCCTTGGTGATATCGATCTCAACATAGATATGAGCATAAGTGGAGCAAGAATATCCCAAAGTCTCTTCTAACATATAGTGAAATTTATTTATTCCATTGTTAGCAACATTTAAACTCTTGGTTCTCCAAAACTATATTAACATGTAAGGTAGAAGAAAAATAATTTATATGTGGATCAGAGGTAGAGGACCACAGCTTAATGCAAAGAAAACCCCCTCAAAAATCTTTTGGACCATTTTGTAGAACAAATTATTATCCTTAATATAATTAAAATTTAGAATAAAAAAAATCCCTTAACACTTGGAAAAATTAAAAATCTCATCTCCCATGTTTTGCTTCCACTTGATGAAATCTTACCATGTAGATTACACAATTTAGGCCATTGTTTTGTAAACCCATAGATCATGTCATGCTTAATCAAATGATTTTTCCTTGGACAACCTCATCATCCATTTTAATATCTAGTGAAAGAGCTAAGGAAATAAAATCAGAAAAAGGTGTTGATATCTTATTTATTTTAGAGGAAACCTTGGCCACAAGATTGAAAGTGCAAGAAACCCCATTGCCTAAAAATGGTTTTGCTTGAGACCCAAGCCCTAAGTTAATGGACTAGGGGCTAACAAATATGTTGGCTAATCCAACCCTTCATGAGATTAAAAAATGACCATTTAGAATCATTTGCATCTTTGTTTGAAGTTGTGAATTTCGTGACATTCAACAAATAGGGGAAAGTTGCCTATGATAGAAATTTTGAAGGATGAAGCTTGATTGGGGTATAGAGGTATCAACACTCACTCCGTTATGATCAAAAGAGTTTATTGAGCCAAAACCAAAACAAGGGAAATGAAAGGAATAAGGGAGTTCAAAAGCAACATGGTTTTTCCAAACATATTGCTATCATAGTTTAAATATAAGAACATCAATAAATATACTTGTATAGATATCTTAAATACATATATCTAAAAAATACCGAGAGATATTTGTCTTGGGCTATTCTTATTTTACTTTAGAATTTTATATATATATATATATATAGGTTGTGTTTTAGTTTTTATGTACATAGTCACAACATGATGCTCTTTGCCTTTTTGTCACTATAGAACATCCCTCAATGTTATAATAAAGTGTAAAGCATAGTTTAACATACGTTACCAATACATAAAATATGTACTACATATTCTCATAAAAAATACAAACATCAATAGTCAAAATCTAGCTCCATATGGGACATAAGTCAATATAATTTATTGGGAAAAAATATTTATACCAATTTGCAAAATAAGGGCTTAATGAGGAAGATATAAAACAAGTGCAACAATAGTTCCAAAGATGCAAAATATGATTAATATGTGTCCTAGATTATGATAGGCATGTCATAGATAATATAGGGTTTTGCATAGGATTTCCAATAATTGAAAAACTTATTAACCAGTTGCAACCTAGATTCCAAAATTTTACTACTCCTTCTAGAAGTTTGTTCTCTAATTGACCTAAGGTACATATTAGAAGAGTTTCAAGTATAGATCTTAAATGTGTTCTAAAAGAAACTCTATTTGAGAAACCCCTTGCTATAACTAGTGGTAGACCCAATTTCTCCCAATCATCCATATCTTATTCTTTATCCAACAGATTTCCAAACTCTAATTAAAAGCCATTTGTGGACTACAATCTTGAAGAAGCTTCTACTTCATATAGCCAAGTTATCCACTCAAACAAGAAATGTCTATTAATCCTGTTATGCCTTGCATAACCACCCCACTTTGATCTGGATCAAAATAGGTCCCCCTTTGTCTTTTCCCTTTGGCCTTTGGTTTTCTACCTTAGGTGTTTTCCTTTCAAAGTTTTGTCAGAGGCAGAACCGGGACCAATACCGGACTTGGAAATTCCTTCTAAGGTTCGAATCTTGTTCTTTCCCCGGTTCTAGTTTTGACAAACCTTGGTTTTCATCTCTTTTTGTTCTTTGTCGGAGTTGGGTCCGAGACCAAGTTCGGAATGTTGAACTTTCTTAAGTTCCTCATTTTGGTTCTGTCCCGGGTCCGACCCTACCTTTTCTTTCCTCTTCGTTGGTTTTGGTCGTTTTGTGTCCTTTTCCTTAGGTGTTTTCTTTTTGGCCTTGGGAATTTTTGTTTCCTTTTGTTTTGGTTTGTTTGTTTTGGCGGACTCGGAACCGGAATGGATTCCGAACGTGGAACTTCTTTCAAGCTCCGTTTTTTGTTCCTTCCCCAGCCCCAATCCCACCTCTTTGGTCTTCTTTCCCTTGCGCGTCTATTCGCGTTGTTCTACTTGTCTTGTTCTTTTCGTTTTGTTTCCTTTTGCTCTATCGTGGGGTTGTCCCCCCCTTTCTGTTCTCTTACTTTTCCTTTCTTCCTTCTCTTTTGGATGGTGTTGGAGGCGGGTTCGAAACGGAATTTGAACCCGAAACTTGGAGAAGTTTCTGGTTCAGATTTTGATTCCAACCCCAGTTCCGCCTTGTTCGTTGCTCTGGCTCCGCCGGTGTTTTTGTTTCCACCCTTTGCGGTTTGGGTTTTCTCGCGGGCGCGAATCTGGGATGGGGTATGAGCTGGGAAGTTGTGATTACTTTCATGGTTTGTTCCCATCCTGACTTCGGTCCCGAGTCTGGTTTTTCCCCCGCCCCCGCCTGTTTTGAAAGAAAGGGGTGTCATTTCTGGTTTATGTTTTGCCCTGGTCCCGGTTCCACCAGTATTAATGAGTGTGTTCCCATTCGGTTTTGACCCCGGCTCTGCCAGTTTCGAAGGTTGCTGCTCTTTTGGGTTCTGTTTTGGTCCCACTTCCACCTCTGCCAAGGTTGTGTTTCTTTTGACAAAATTGGAGGCATAATGTTAATGTGTGCTTCTAATTGAGACCTTGTTTTGCAGGATCCAGACGTTCGCATAAGGATGTTTCCCAAGTGAAGTCACGCCGAAAGGAGGATATTGGGGAGATTCGGAATGAACGCAACAAGTTCGGTAGGATGTCCTACCGACTCAGGTTAGGTCTTCGATGGAAGGTCTCCACGAGTGCTTTGTCTCTCACTAACAAGGATGTCTTCTAAGAAAGTGTGGGCCTTCGACATAATCTCCTACCGATGAAATGAAGTCTCGGCAATAGAAGTGGATTCGAGGTAGCTGTTTCCATGCGATAAGATGTCTTGGCGAACAGGTGGAGTCTTATAGATAGCAAAGCCCGGTGAGGGTGGTTTCTTATTTCGCCATAGGGTTATTTCCCCACCAAGAGGTCTCAACGAGGAAAGAAAGTCTCACCGACTAGTGCAAAAGGGGTTCCATTGGTAATCATCAACGAAACAACCGGTAGGTCACAACGACCAAAGAGTGAGCATGCAAAAGTCTTCGCCCAGGTGAGAGATGTCAATGGGACGTCGCACCAACAAAGATCAGTCACAACGACACCAAAATTCAGTGAAAGGAAATGGATGCGGTGAGATGTCTCACTGACGATCCAGAGTCACATCGAAGAGGGTTTTCGGGAAGGGTTCGCGTTCTCGCTATTAGGTTTCGCTGACTTATGCGGGTTTCGGTGACCAGCGTTAGAAGATTCATACACCGACAAAAGGTTCTCTCGACACCGGGATGTCTTGGCGAGTTCATAAGGTCACATCGACATGCCACAAAGGGGTGCTATCAGTGGTCTTTAGCAGGAGAATCAATAAGTATCGACGACGCATGAGGAATGAAAGATATGCATGTCGGTATAACTAAAGAGGAGTCTCCCCGACATAAAAGAGGTCACCAAAGAAGGGTGGATTCGACACAGTGTCTGGCCGAAGGGTAGAGGTTACACCGAAGAAAAGGAGCCCAAAGAGAACAAACAAAGTTCGGGAAGACTCAGAACGAATGCAGTGGGTTCGATAGGATGTCCTGCCGATCCAAGAAGGTCACGCCGAAACATCAACAAAAACTAGCGTGAGGAGGGACCCACAAACAGAAGCAGAGTTCGCCAAGAGAGCGTGATTTCGCCATATCGTCTGGCCGAGGAGAAAATAGTCTTGCCAAGGGTCTTTGCAAGATCGGTATGATATCTGTGGCTCACCAGAACCTCTCATCAACTAGCCTGTGCTACATTGACGGACTTACAAAAAGTGGATATGGAGGGGAGAGAGCGCTGAGCGGTGAAGAAGATGAAGCCGTGAGTCAACTAGACAGTTGTGAGGTTTGTTGACAGGGGTAGCTCGGCATTAATGGGGATATTTTGGGGCACCCAAAGTGGCTCCACTAGAGGTCAAGAATGTACACGGAGGCGTAGAAGTTATGGCGGTAGATGCAAAAGATCTATAGATCTTTCTAGAGACGATCTTTATCGGCAAAGACGAGGAGGAGGGTGCATAGAATGTAGAACTGACTCCCTTCAAAAGAATCTGAGCACTGAATTCCTAATAGGACGGGATATTTTGTAAACCCTAAAATAGGTACCGACCTTCTCTTCAGGAGAAGATGTATATATGGCATGCTTTCCTTTTTGTAAAGGGTTCAAAAAATTTTGAGTGTTCAAAAATTTCTGGTTCTGGATTTCAGTATTAGGACTTCTAGATTAGAATTTTTAGAGTTAGAACTGTTAGGAGTTAGTCAGCTAGCAAAGGGAGATCGAGTTGCATCTTGATTCTCAGTAATGAGAGCTTCTCTTGTCTTCTTGGTTAGCAGTTATTTTTCAGTACAGGTTGGAATGTATTTTCAAAGTTCTTCTAGTGTAGATGGAAGTAGTCTGAAGACACAGGTTTTCTGTACACTGGTGATTATGCCAAATTTGTAAATGTTGTTTATTTGTCTAACCCACAATAGAAGTAACCAGATTCGAATCTACTTCATATTGTGTTCCAGAACGGTATTTATCTAAAATTAATCATTTGATTTTGAAATCTTTCAAGGAATAAAATTTCATTTTGTGTCTCGCTTAAATGCTAGTTTGTAATCAATTATTAAAATCAGCACTGTCAATGAATGCAACTATGTGTTAATCACTAGTTAATTTCGTTCTTCAGTTGTAGTTAGCAAATTCCTTGAAGTTAGCAAAGACTGGTTAAGGTTGAATGAACTATAGTTCTTTTCTGTTTCAACACCCTGATCCATCTTTTTTATATTTCTTTAAAACCCCTTGTTAGTATAGGATTTATTTCATGTTTGATCTTGGAGCAATCCAGAAGCCCAACACCAGTAGGCCCCTTGAATATTACTGTTGCATTGACCACTGAGTAACATCAACACAGTTGAGATCCAACTACCAAGACCTTGGGAGCTAAGGCATTCATGTGCTGCCTTTCTCTTTCAGGAGAAGCAGAGTAGCAATACTCTGTTTAGCATTTTTGTGGTGCCAAAATCGCCATCAACAGGAACTGGCGCTAGAGGGAGGGCCTAGAAGGGTAAGCTGGATAAAACTGGGTCATATTCCTCAGAAAGGCCCCACAAAGTTCTTCGATCGACTGGGAATCCATCATATTTCATAGAACTCAAGACCCCAACAAGACATAAACATCATAGAACTACGACAACCATCGTACCACCCTTATCAGCTCCGCCCACCCCACCAAGATTTTCACCCATACCTCAGTGGATACCCATCAATCCACCATCCAATTCATCTCATCTGCTATCACAACTGGTTCAACCAATACAACAGCTGGCTCAACCACCACCACCGCCACCAATGGCTTTCTTTCAGAATAATCCCTCTCCATTGGGGACTATCCCTGGAGGTTTTCACGATATACCCAAAAACCCTGAGAAATTTTGTCCTAAGTACATCCATGGTGAGTCAAGGAGTGTTGAAGAACATATACAAGCTTTCAGGGATGCTTGTACTAGAGCTCAGATAGCCCACCATGATGTGGTCTGTAGGTTATTTCCTTACTCTTTGGGGGACATGGCATACAATTGGTACCTTAATCTTCCTCAAGGTTCCATTCTAACTTGGACACATTTGGAAAATGCTTTCATCAACCAATTCAGGGTGTATGTGGATCCAACTCTTTTATATCATTAGTTTGCAACCATAAGGAAGGAACCAGGTGAATCTTTGCCTTTGTTTAACACCCGATTCCAGCGAATGTATAGGAGATTACAAGATCCCTATTTGGTTATTGAGAACAGTGCTATCCTGGAATACTTTAGGGTTATAGACCCTTTGCTAGGTTTGTTCTTGTAAAGGACTTATCCAGCAGCTGATATCGATTCTCTTTCCAAAGTTTATAATTTGGCTATTAAGCTGCAGTAGCAAGTCAATTCTCAACAAGGAAGTCTAGGAGGAGGTTTCCCTTCAATGGGATATCAGATGCATAGCTCAACTCCTCTATTCAACACCGTCCCAGGGATGTTTCCTTCTCACTATGGGCCTATGTATGAACTGCAAACCCAGCCACTGGTCCCATTCTTTGCTACTGGAACTTCTCATATCTTCCAACAACTGCAGGTTCCTCCAAGTTCCCATGGTCATCCTAACCAAATTGGGACTCCAAGTCATGTTGATCATCCACCTGTTGTTAAGAGCGTGGAAAGTGAGAAGACGGTTCAGCTTACTAACGAGGTAGAAATCCTAAAGAAAATGTTGTCTCAGGTTACCAATGATATGGCTCAACTCCATTTGAACCCCTCTCAAAACCAAGGCAACTACCCTAATCAAAACAACAATAATCAGGGTACTTATCAGAGTAATAACAACTACAACCAAAGAGGTTACCAAAACCAAAACAGAGGGTATAATCAAAGGCCAAAAAACAATAGACAGTGGAATACGAGACCTAATAATGGTGGAGTCCCTCACAACTATCACACAAATGAGGAGAGAGCACATACTACAAACATGGCTGACCTCAACTTCATGACCAATTGGTGCAGGTTGCATGATACTACAACCCATTTTGAGGTGAATTGCCCTCAAATGGAGAAGGTGGTCAAGATGGCACATGAAGATGCCCACACCTTCCAAGGGAATTCCAACAAAGGAGGTGACTCAGTGGATACTGCAATGACTTATGAGCTTTTCAAGGAGGAGCCCTCATTCCTAAGGCAAGAAGAGAATGAACCAGAGGAGGATTCATATGATGCCCAAGCTTTTCAGATGAAGGGAGGACACTTCCTAAGAAATCAAGGTAAGGGGCCATTCACTACATCAACACCTCCTAATCACATGGTGCCCCCTAATCAAGGTGCTGATAATAATCCTCCTCCACCACAAGGCTTGCCTGATTGTCATAATAAGGGTAATCCCTTTGCTGTTTTCAAAAGTAATCTAAGTTTTAATGTAGAATTTGACATCGTTTCTGAGATGCAGAAACAAAAAAATTCTTTGTCATATTTTGACATTTTAAAGTGGTGCCTTGCCCAAAGTGAAATAGTGTTGAAAGCTTTGGAACAAGCAGATAAGGAAAAAGGAAAGAGCAAGGTTACCTCCCCTGCAGACGTGAATGCAACCTTATACAGAAGCAAAGTAGGTACTCCTCCTTTCCTTTTGAGCTTAAGAATTTCTGGCAAGAACCTACATAATTGTTTATTGGACTCGGGGGCTTCAGGAAATGTCATGCCCTTTTCCATATGCAAGAAGTTGGGATTGGACCCTATTCAGACAAATAAGAAGGTCATTCAACTTGACAAAATAGAGGTCAATGTGGTAGGGGAATTAAGAAACATACACGTTCAAGTAGGATCAGACCCTAGGATCCTAACAAACATAGACATCCAAGTGGCAGACATTCCCGAGACCTATGGTATGCTGCTAAGTCGAGATTTGATGAAGAACTTAGGGGGATATCTTTCCCTTGACTTCTCACATATGTGGCTATCATGGAAAGGGATTCCTAATCAGATCAGGATTGAGAGTGAGCCTCGCCTCAAGCATATCATTATTGAATATGATTGCCACAATGAGGTAGCCTATTTCGAAATGGAAATAGGTGTGTACAAAGGGAATGAGGCTTTAACCTTTTCTGTTTTTGATCCTAAAGAGCTACCCATACAAAAGCCCCATGACCTTGTAATTAACGAAAATCAGCAAGCATTGGTCAGAAAACTGCAGCAAGATTAGCTGGTCTTGGGGGAAAATGTAGATTTACAAAGTCTCTTGCTCCCTAAGTGGTGAAGGGTACATTATCAAAGCCACTTTGAATTGACTTGTCAGCCCTGCATTGACATTTTAAAACATGTTTCCCAAGCTGAGGAAGCTGGCACAAGTTGCCCTAAGACCATTCCAGACTACTTCCCATTTGAGGACAAGGAAGCAACCATGTTAACCAGGGATACAACACTTGCAAAAGAAATCCCTCTTCAAGAACCTACCCCAGACACACGCCCAAATCAGCACACTGATGAGGAGCATTCCCAAGATTTTCTTGACACCCCTGCACTCATGAATATACCAAAATCCAAGGGGTTAACCCAAGAGATAAATAAATATCAAAAGGAAAAACTTGGGCCACATGATGCATCTAAAAGGGGATTGGGAAGTATGTCTGAGAAACCTACTAAACAACCATCCCCTGTATTTAATTCAAGAGAATCAACCCCTGCTTGTGATCAGTTGTGGACCCTTACCTTTGGTGGATCCAAGTCCAAGACCGGTTGTGGTGTTGGAATTGTGCTAACTAGCCTGAAAGGGAAAGTTTTCTTTGCTTCTTACAGGCTCCAATTCAGGTGCACTAATAATGTAGCTAAGTATGAAACCCTAGCACAGGGATTAATGTTTGCACACAAGAAGAAAGTCACAGCCCTGATGGTTAAGGGAGATTCAAAAGTGGTTGTTAAGCAAGTGCGCAGCCAGTACACTTGCCACAATAAAAGGTTGGCAGCATATAGAAATAGGGTATGGAATTTGATCAAAGACTTTGTTGCCTTTGGGATTAGTTTAATCCCTAGAGAAGAAAATCAGGTGGCTGATTCATTGGCAGTCGTTGCAAGCACCTTGGAACCTACACAAGGCTCCAAGTTTAAAAGATTTTTAGTTGAACTAATGTCCACCCCAGCTGTTCCTGACAATATTAAGAATTTCCAGGTCTTTGAGGATGATCGACACATTCTGGCATTATTGGCAAGCTCAGATGTCTTTGAAGGGAAAATTATTGATGAGTCTAATAGAGATCAAGGGGATTGGAACCCTAAAGAATGTGATACAGAAGGGGTGCTTAATCTGAAAAGTAATAACATTCCCAAGGGAATGGTTGCTCTAGAGAGAATCTTTGACTCAGATCCGAGGGCTCGAGAGAAGGCATCAACTGAAGAAAAGGGAGGAAAATATGACACAGTTAATCTGGCTAATTATGGCCCCACAAGGAATGTCTACATAGGGAAGGCCTGCCCTGAAGCAATCAGGGACGACATATTAATGGCACTAAAAAAGGATATTTCTATGATAGCTTGGGGGTATGAGGACCTCTAGACATTTGATGCTTCAGTTATGACTCACACTATTCCCTTAAAACCCGAAGCTAAACCCTTCAGACAGAAGCAGTGCCCTGTTAATGCTTTGATTGAACCATTGATCTATAGAGAGGTTTAGAAATTGTTGTCAGCAAGGATAATCTTCCCTCTGCACCATTCAACATGGGTGGCTAACTTAGTCCCAGTTCATAAGAAAAGCGGGGAGATCAGACTATGCGTTGACTTCAGAAATTTGAATAAAGCCTCAGAGAAGGATAATTACCCACTTCCTTCTCTGGATGAGGTTTTGCAGACCGTCAACGGATCTCAAATGATGTCATTCTTGGACAATTTCTTTGGATATAATTAGGTTATGGTCAACTTTGAAGACAGGGTGAAGATGACTTTCACTACCAAATGGGGGACATTTGCATATAGGAGGATGCCTTTCGGTCTGATAAATGCTGGAGCAACTTTCCAGCGTGCCATGGATATAGCTTTCAAGGATTTGATTGGCAAGTGCATTATCATTTACATTGATGATTTGACAGTATTCTCCAAGAATAGATTGAATCATGCTGCGGACTTAGCCAAAGTTCTCAAAAGGTGCATCCAGTATGGAGTCTCCTTAAATCCCAAAAAGTGTGTGTTCAGAGTTTTTGAAGGGAAGCTCTTGGGACACATAATTTCAGAAAGAGGAATATCCATCAACCCAGATCGAGTTGAGTCCATTCTCAAGATAGCCATGCCAGGAAACAAGAAGGAGATGTGATCCTTCTTTGGAAATATCAACTTCATGAGGAAGTTTATCACAGGCTTTGCAGAAATCATGAAGCCCTTGAACGAGATGATGAAGAAGGATGCCAAAATAGAGTGGAGTGATGAGGTGAAGGTGGCATTTTCTCAAGTCAAGCAATCCATATCGGAAGCTCTAGTCCTCACCAGCCCTGATTACTTGAGGCCATTTTACATCTACTCTTTTGTCTCCGAACACTCGTGTGCGGCTCTCCTAACCCAACGAGGAGAAGAGTCAAAGGAGAGGCCAATTGCTTTCATGAGTTCTCCCTTCAAAAAAGTTGAAGTTAAATACCCACCTCTTGAGAAGCAAGCTTTTGCACTGGTCTGAGCTATCAAGAAGTTTAGGCACTACATCCTTTGAAGTCAGATCATTGATGTTGTCCCTGACCCTGCTGTCAAGTCTCTACTTATGCAGAGTGAACTAGGAGGAAAAAGAAGGAAATTGATGGCCATCTTGCAAGAGTTCGATTTAGAGATACGCCCCATGAAATTAGTTAGGGGTAAGGGTTTATCTCAGTCCATGGTTGATGCTGGTAACAACGTTATTTTTCAGCAATACATGACCCAGTCCTTCTCAGATGACTCGTGGTATGCGATCTCATTTGCTTCATGCTTAATAACCAGTGTCTGGAGGGAATGAGTGCCACTCAAAGGAGAGCACTGAGACTAAAAAGCTCACATTATATGTTTAAAGGAGGGCTCCTATATAGAAGGAATTTTGAAGGAGTGTACTTAAGATGCCTTGATTAGAAAGAGGCCAAACATGTGATCTCTGAGTTTCATGGGAAACATGGCATAGGTCATGGGTCTACAGATTCATTAGCACACCAGATTCTCTGATTTGGTTACTACTGGCCCTGTGTATTCAAGGATGCCCATCAGCATGTGAGAACATGCCACACATGTCAGGTTGCTGCACCAAGGGAACACCATGTAGCCATGCCATTACAGCCTATTTACGAGGTAAGGCCATTTGCCCAATGGGCATTGGATTTCATTGGGGTTATCAACCCAAACTCTACTGTAGGGCACAAATTCATCTTTTCTGCTACTGACTACTGCACGAGGTGGACAGAGGCCATACCTTGCAAAAATAGCACAACGAAGGTAGTGATCAAGTTTCTCACCGAGTGCATCACTACGAGGTTTGGGGTACCCTTGGCTCTGGTATGTGACAATGGTTATGCTTTTTCTTCTGCTAAGTTTATTTCTTGGGCCTATGATCACAAGATTGTCTTAAAGTACTCGTCAAATTATTACCCGTAAGGTAATGGAGTTGCAGAGTCTACTAATAAGAATCTTTTAGGGGTGATTAGGAAACTGTTAGAACATAACCCTAGAGACTGGCATACCCAGCTGAGATTCACACTATGGGCAGATAGGACTAGGATTAAGGTTGCCTTAAACACCTCACCATTCAAGCTAGTATATGGCCAAGAGCCTGTCTTTCCCATTCATCTTCAAATACCTATCCTTGAGTTCATGCAGAAGTTTTACTCCAGTGACAATAGGATAGAAGTTAGATTAGCTGCTTTTTTGAAGTTAGAAGAACAAAGAGATGCTGCATTGCAGCAATTCTTTAGACATGAAGTTGTTGTCAAATGCTGGTTTGAAAAAAGAGCCAAGATAAAAGCTTTTAGGATATTAGACCTAGTGCTGCTATGGGACAAAGCCAATTAAAAGAAAGGTAGTCATCAGAAATTCGACAAACTTTGGCTGGGTCCTTATCAGATTGTTGAGATCTTAGGAGAAAATGCTTTCTGATTGAGTAGTTTAACTAGAGAACCTGTCCCCTTGCCTATCAATGGACAGTTTCTTAAACATTATTTTGAATCATGAAGTTGGCATTTTGCTAAGCGGTGCTTTTGTATAAGTTATTTCTGTTTGTAATATAGCTCTTTCTTTATGTGAATATCTATTGTTCTTTGTGTAAATAATGTGGCTCTTGTTTGTAAATAGTTTGTTGTTTATTTGCTTTTCTTCCTGTTCTTTCCTTCCGTTTCCTTTGTTCTTTGTTTTTATTTTTGGTTTTGTTCTTCGGGGTTGATCTGTTGCTTTCCATTTTGAATTGTGGGTTGTTATCTGAGGCATGCTTTGGTCATTAGGAGAGAAGTGGTTTAGATATTTTCAGGTTCTCTGGTTGGAAGATTTTGTCCTCAACTCGTTGTTTCATGCTTGTTTTCAATAAAGGTTGTGGAAAGTTTTAAAACAAGGTGCCAAGTAAGTAACTCTCATCAACTCCCCTGAATCTGTCACCAATTATCAAGAGCATCTCCTCTTATAAGGGTATATTTGTCCTAAGACTATGGTGTTGTAAGATTTGAGTGAAAAATCCGATCTCCCAAGTGCTGTTATGAGGTCCATGGTAGTTTTCAACCCAGATCAAATGATAAACATCTAACATATTGAAAAAAAAGAAGAGAGAATTAAATGAAATATTTGAAATTGCAAAAGAAAAGAAAAGGATTATCAAAAGAAGAAGAGTCAATATGAATGGGTGATTCCAGTATCTCTACCGGGGCTATGGACGCCTATTTGGCAGTAGAGCAATGCTGTGAGAAAACTAGAGGTATCTCCATCAAGGCTATGGACGCCTGACTGGCAGCAAAGCAATGCCCAGGATATCATTGCACAAAGGAAATCAACTCATGTAGCTCAAATCTTGCACATTGTTGTCTGAAAGATGAGGAAAACTTTATAAAAGAGTGATGCACAATCAAGCACACACATAGATTCGGGGGTGGCCATTGATGGACTTACATTTGAGATTCTAGCTCTACCTTGCTTGTTATAACTGACCCAATTGGAGTTGTGATATTCATGAACCAAGAATTCTGGGTAGTTGAATCCTCAGATTCCTGAAAATGGTTAAACCATTTTCCCAGTTGAGTCGCCATTTGTTATGCCTTGCATAACCACCTCACTTTGATCTAGATCAAAATAGGTCCCCCTTTGTCTTTTCCCTTTGGCCTTTGGTTTTCTACCTTAGGCGTTTTCCTTTCAAAGTTCTGTCAGAGGTGGAACCTGGACCAATACCGGACTCGGAAATTCCTTCTGAGGTTTGGATCTTGTTCTCTCCCCAGTTCCGGTTTTGACAGACCTTGGTTTTCATCTCTTTTTGTTCTTTGTCGGAGTCGGGTCTGGGACCAAGTTCGGAATGTTGAGCTTTCTTAAGTTCCTCATTTTGGTTCCGTCCTGGGTCCAACCCTTCCTTTTCTTTCCTCTTTGCTGGTTTTGGTCATTTTGTGTCCTTTGCCTTAGGTGTTTTCTTTTCGGCATTGGGCATTTTTGTTTCCTTTTGTTTTGGTTTGTTTGTTTTGGTGGACCCAGAACCAGAACAGATTCTGAATGTGGAACTTCTTCCAAGCTCCATTTTTTTGTTCCTTCCCTGGCCCCAGTCCCACCTCTTTGGTCTTCTTTCCCTTGCGCATCTGTTCACGTTGTTCTGCTTGTCCTGTTCTTTTCGTTTTGTTTCCTTTTGCTCTATCGTGGGGTTGTCCCCCCCCTTTCTGTTCTCTTACTTTTCCTTTCTGCCTTCTCTTTTGGATGGCGTCGGAGGCGTGTTCGGAATGGAATCTAAACCCAAAACTTCAAGAAGTTTCTGGTTCAGATTTTGGTTCTAACCCCAATTCCGCCTTGTTTGTTGCTCCAGCTTCGCCGGTGTTTTTGTTTCCACCCTTTGCGTTTTGGGTTTTCTCGCGGGCGCGGATTCGAGACGGGGTATGAGCTGGGAAGTTGTGATTACTTTCATGGTTTGTTCCCATCCTAACTCCGGTCCTGACAACATAAGATCAGTCACAACAACACCAGAATTCGGTGAAAGGAAATGAATGTGGTGAGATGTATTGCCGACGATCCAGAGTCATGCTGAAGAGGGTTTTTGGGAAGGGTTCGCGTTCTCTCTATGAGGTTTCACCAACTTATGCGGGTTTTTCCAACCAGCGTTAGAAGATTCATACACTGAAAAAAGGTTCTCTTGGCGCCGGGATGTCTTGGTGAGTTCATAAGGTCACACCGACATGCCACAAAGGGGTGCTATCAGTGGTCTTCGACAGGAGAATCAATAAGTCTCAATGACGCGCGGGGAATGAAAGATATGCATGTCGGTATAACTAAAGAGGAGTCTCCCCGAAATAAAAGAGGTCGCCAAAGAAGGGTGGATTCAGCACAGTGTCTAGCCGAAGGGCAGAGGTTACACCGAAGAAAAGGAGCCCGAAGAGAACAAACAAAGTTCGGGAAGAATCAAAATGAATGTAGTGGGTTTGGTAGGATATCCTGCTGATCCAAGAAGGTCACACCAAAACATCAACAGAAACTGGTGCAAGGAGGGACACACAAATAGAAGCGGAGTTCGTCGAGAGAGCGTGATTTCGCCATATTGTCTGGCCGAGGAGAAAGTAGTCTTGTTGAGGGTCTTTGCGAGATCGGTATGATCTCTGTGGCTCGCTAGAACCTCTCGTCAACTGGCTTGTGCTACACTGACGGACTTGCAGAAAGCGGATATGGAGCGGAGAGAGCGCTGAGCGGTGAAGAAGATGAAGCCGTGAGTCAACTGGACAGTTATGAGGTTTGCTGACAGGGGTAGCTTGGCATTAATGGGGATATTTTGGGGCTCCCAAAGCGGCTCCGCTGGAGGTCAAGAATGTACACGGAGGCGTAGAAGTTATGGCGGTAGATGCAAAAGATCTATAGATCTTTCTAGAGATGATCTTTGCCGACATAGACGAGGAGGAGGGCGTATAGAATGTAGAATTGACTCCCTTCAAAAGGATCTGAGTGCCAACTTCCTAACAGGATGGGATGTTTTGTAAACCCTAAAATAGGTGCCGACCTTCTCTTCAGGAGAAGATGTATATATGGCATGCTTTCCTTTTTGTAAAGGGTTTGAAAAATTTTGAGTGTTCAAAAATTTCTAGTTCTGAATTTCAGTATTAGGACTTCTAGATTAGAATTTTTAGAGTTAGAACTGTTAGGAGTTAGTTAGCTAGCAAAGGGAGATTGAGTTGCATCTTGATTCTCATTAATGAGAGCTTCTCTTGTCTTCTTGGTTAGCAGTTAGTTTTTAGTACAAGTTGGAATGTATTTTCAAAGTTCTTCTAGTGTAGATGGAAGCAGTCTGAAGACACAAGTTTTCTGTACACTAGTGATTGTGCCAAATTTATAAATGTTGTTTATCTGTCTAACCCACAGTAGAAGTAACCAGATTCGAATCTACTTCATATTGTGTTCCAGAATGGTATTTATCTAAAATTAATCATTTGATTTTGAAATCTTTCAAGGAATAAAATCTCATTTTGTGTCTCGCTTAAATGCTAGTTTGTAATCAGTTATTAAAATCAGCACTGTCAATGAATGCAACTATGTGTTAATCACTAGTTAATTTCGTTCTTCAGTTTTAGTTAGAAAATTCCTTTGAAGTTAGCAAAGTCTGGTTAAGGTTGAATGAACTATTATTCTTTTCTGTTTCAACACCCTGATCCATCTTTTTTATATTTCTTTAAAACCCCTAGTTAGTATAGGATTTATTTCATGTTTGATCTTGGAGCAATCTAGAAGACCAACACCAGCAGGCCCCTTGAATATTATTGTTGCATTGACCACTGAGTAACATTAGCACAGTTGAGACCCAACTACCAAGACCTTGGGAGCTAAGGCATTCATGTGCTTCCTTTCTCTATCAAGAGAAGTAGAGTAGCAATACTCTGTTTAGCATTGTTGTGGTGCCAAAATCGCCATCAACAAATCCTTATCCTTCTAGGTATTCACTTGCCACACTATCATAAATTGAAGCAACAATCCAAAGTCAATGGACAAGTTGGCAAGACAAGTGAGTTAGAAATTAGCTTTGACTCCTAAGGAAGAAGAAAACCCAGAAGAAAGGGAAAATGGATTAAAATAAGGAAAATGCCAAAATCAAATAAGATTATGAAAGAAAATCTTCCAAGAGTTGGTACTAAGAAAAGAACTACATTTGAGCTAGCAATAGGAAATGGTGAGCCTAAAGAAGTAGTGGCGTATGAAGCAGGTAGATGGCCTACCCCTGAGTCATTCACAGTCATAAACAGATACAAAAGGTTATGGGGTAGATATGAATCTAGACTGCATACAAAGATTGGGAATAAGAAAAAAAACTCTGAAGCCCAGAGAAATTGGCAGGCTCAATGGATGATGTCTGCACAAGAGAATTTAGATGATATGGTTGTAGAAATCAATAAATTTGTAAATATTTCTTTTTTAAGTTTTGATAAAATTTCTTTTGTTAGTTAGTATGTAAATAAGATTGAATCTTCACTTTCGAGGATTGAAAAGAAAACTTCTTCAATTATGAATGATCTATTTGGTTTGACTTACCAAGTAAGAAACATCCGTACTCAATGGCCACAATGAGTAATAGTCATGTCAGAACAAAAATTTATTCTACACAAGTTTTAGATGCACAACACAATAATGAAATCAAAAGAAAACAAGATTATGATGATACAAAATTAATGATAGATGTTATAACAAGAAAATGTGAAAAAATTAGGCTTTTGACAAAAAATATTATTAAAACACAATTATATGATGATAGTTCATCTAAAGAAAACAAAAAGAAAAAGGAAAACACAGAGCAACCAAAACCAGCTAAAAATTCAATAATTCAAAGAAGAAAGAGTATATTCTCATATGAAAAAGAGTCAATTACTCCCTCATCTTCTTTTGTTTCTTCTAAAGGTCCTACCAGTACAATGCCTAAAGTCAAAGAATATGTATATATGTGTGTGTGTGTGTGTATGTATATGTATATGTATATGCATATGTATATGTATTATATATATATGTATATGTATATGTATATGTATTATATATATATATGTATATGTATATGTATATGTATTATATATATATATGTGGGTGAAGCCACAATAGTGGTTTACAATTGAAGTGAGGAAGGAAAACTCATAGAAAATGAATGCATAGCAAAAAAATTGATTTTAGGGGTTCATACGAACCTATTGGTTCGACAGAACCCATTAGGGGTTCACTAGAACCTAGGTTCGGGCGAACCCTCCTAATACTTTCCCGCCAAAAAAGCCATCAAAACCCCTTATAGAAGGGGGGTTCAAATGAACCAGGGTTCGAATGAACCTTGGTTCGAGCAAACCCCTGGGGCCCCTAGGGGTTCGTTTGAACCCTCTTTATTCCTCATCCCCTCCCTGAGACACAAAAATAACCTGAATTTTGGCACTTCGGAGCTCGGCTTGAGGATGAAAATGGAGGAATATTCACAAACCCAACTTGAATCAGGTATTCCTCAAAGCGAGCTATCCAACGAATATAATTTTAATATTTTTTGGTTTTATTATGTATTTTTTTTATAGTTTTATTAAACATAGGTTTTTCATCGAAAATGAAGGTCTTTGTTCTGCACATGTGGAAAAATAGCAGATTATCAAAAAAAAATTTGAAAAATATAAGTGCACCAGATATTGAAGTCCTTGATCCAACAAAAAAAAGAAAATTGAATTTCAATATATACAAAAAAAATTGTGTTATACGATCACACTATGTTTGAATTGTAATTGGTTTGACTCCAAAACTTGATTAAAGAAAAAATATTCAATAAAAAAATATCTAACCAAGTGGAAGCACTAGATATCAGAGTTACAAATCTAAATTTGAAAGAATTATAATTTTATCCTTCATGGAAAAAAAGTTATGCATTATACGGTGTGCATCACTTTTTTAAAATGTTGTTTTTTGAAAAAAACTAGTTTTCGTGGGAGATAGAAAAAGAAGTGCAATCTAATTCCAATTTTTTTGAAAAAACTATTTTTAGAATCTACAGACAAAATGTGATGAGACTCTAGTTTTCATCATCTTCAAATTCTTCATGGTTTAGCCGCTATAGGTGCCCGAATGTGAAGATTTAGTTTAAAACAATAATTTCAGTGTCCAGTTTGGCCAAAAATTGTAAACCACTATTGTGGGATCACCTATATATATATATGTATATGTTTATGTATATGTATTATATATACACACACACACATATATATGTATGCATATATATATATATACATATATGTATATGTATATGTATATATAAGTTGTGCTTTGGTTTTTATGTACATAGTCACAATATGATACCCTTTGCTTTCGTGTCACTATAGAACATCCCTCAATGTTATAATAAAGTGTAAAGCATAGTTTAACATATGTTACCAATACATAAAATATGTACAACTACATATTCTCATAAAAAAATACAAACATCAATGGTCAAAATCTAGCTCCATATGGGACATAAGTCTATAATTTATTGGAAAAAAATATTACATACTAAAATATAATGCTAAATAAAACATTATGTATTTTTCATCACATTTAATAGTTTGAGTTTATGCAATCTTTCAACTCTTTTGTCCAAACAAATAAAACATGACTATTCAATTAAATACATTATAATTTAAAATATACACAAATGTACAACTTCTAATCCAAGTGTACACAAGTTTCACTCCATCTCTTTCAAGTAAAGTGCAAGTAATGCCCATTTTGGGTACCTGAACCACCACACATTGAATTACTTGCAGGATAGAAAGAAGGTGTAAGATGCACCATTTGATGTATAAATCAAATTTATTATTAATTTCAAATATGAAATTTAAATATCAACACCCAAGTAACAAAATGAACTCAAATATTTTCTTTTGAATTTTCATACAAATGTGAGGGTACATCCATAAAATTTTAAATGATCTCCTTAGCCCTATCAACTTGACACATGATATATGACCATTCTTAGGGTAAAGTGGGTCATGCTACTACTACTTACTTGAGAAACGAGAAAGACCATTTCATTTGGAGGAAAAAGGAAAAATTCCGTTCTACTATTGAGGAGTCTATTAGTATATTTGAGGAGGTGTAAAAGGATGATAATATGGGGAAATCTCTTATTGTTTGTACAATGATGGACACCTCTTTTAAAGTTCTAAGGTTGGACGAGATATTTTCCTATAGTATTATGAATGTTTCTTATTAGAAGAAAATAAGTTTAAGGGAGAAGTATCCTTGTACTATGGTAAAGCAAAAAGCTTTGGATTATTTTTTCCAACTACCTTGACTTTGGGTTGGCTTTTTTGTAAGGTTTTATTTAATGCCTTGTCTTTTGTAGTGTTGTGATTTCTCGTGTTGGTTATCTTTTGGTATCTTGTTGGGATTATTGCTTAATCTTTCTCTTTGTACAAGGGTCTGGACCCTTTCAAAATCCATGCTTACCTAATAAAAATCATATGACATATGGTGAGTTTTAATAGTTCCTCTCACGTAATAACAATTAAGAAATCTTATGTTCTTCATTATTTTAAAATTTCTTTCCCTTTTTTGTGGTAGGGGAGTTTGTGGAGAAAAGGCCAAAATTTTACCATCTCAACAATAGTTTTTTCATTAAAAATCCCAAATAAGCAACTAATAGTCTTTTCCACCTTTTGTTACCTGATTTTTAGCTTTCAGCTGAAATCAGGTAACTTAGCGTTTTCTCTTTTCAGGTTGTTTAAACATTTAAAATACAAACCATTAAACTGCTTGTTTCAATATGCATGAAAGAGTGATTGTCAAATGAATTAGATTACATTTTTTTATTTCAATGTTTTATTACAACAAATGAGAAAGAGAACCATAGATATACAAATGTAGTCTTTTATTGATAATCTTGAAATGTGCATGTCCCCCACAAACCAAGGGACTAACTCTCTTATTCAATGAACCTATGAAGCAATTCATACATGAATGAGTAGAAACAATAAATAATGTGCATATAAGAATGGAACCAGTCATTGCCTGTGAATGATTGGTTACAAGTTGCCCGTTGTCATGTTGCTACTGCCCCGAACCGCTTGTGTCCCTCCCAGCTCCGTAGTGCTCCTCACCCTACATCTGAAGAAAACATGGCGTTAGAGTGAGGATCTAAGCAATGAATGATTCAATCCTTGCATACACACCTACCTACGCATGTATAAACTGATCCATAAGTGAATTAAACCAAAACATTCAACATATGCATTTATTTTCTACCTATTTGCTTCATGTGCAAATTTAGGACAAGTCTGGTTACTGTTCTGATTTAGAAGATATAGCATGTGGGGTAAATGTGGCCCCCACAAGGGAAAATCTCAGCATGCTTTGAAAGAAAAGGAAATTGAGCAACTTGATCAAATATTTATCTCTTATCAATGCATTAAATCAATATGGAATCATACCAGTTGATCAACTTTCATTATCAAATTCAAAAGATGCATCAAGTTCAATTATACATCTATTAAATAATGAGGAAGCATTTCAAATTGTTGTCAAGCCCCTCTCATTGTAACCCTATGGGGCAGTCACACATCTCATAGGAAGGTGAGCTGTCAGGTCACCCACATATGCAACAAGTGGCTATCCAATAAAGTTAGAATGGGGAGACTATTGTGTATCACACATGAGAAAAAAGGAAACAAATGTGATGGAATCAGACAACAGATCAGTGTGGGACAACAAACATTACAATATTCTCATGGAGGGAGAAAAATCATAAATGCATGCCACATGTCAATGCAAGGAAAACATTAGGGAACATGCTCATAACCTTTCATGCAAGGGTTTTGGTCATCATGAATGATATAACATGGATCATGATTGCATGCATCAAATGGTAGTGACAAGATACAAATGAAAATTACGCAGTCATGATTCAGGGTGACACTCCTTTGAAGCCAAGACTATGTGCAAGTGAGTATGACATCAACCTCTTATGAGTCTACAAGGGGAGCAGTCCTTAGGGAATGAATAGGACAACAAAAATTAAAGTATGCTATAGGGCGGCATGGGGACAGTCAAGTTGACAAGGAGGCAGTCAATTGAAATAACAGCCACCATGCCACAACAATCAATCACTACATAATGGTGATAAAGGAAGAAGTTGTTTCTTAATGCACAACCTGACTATAGTAAGAAGAGACACTAGCAATCAAGAGGAGATTACATTCAAATGGCATCACACCTGTACAAGGAGAAAATTCATAAGTTCAACTTTTAAAATACTGGAGAGTTAAAAAATAGTTCTCTAAAGGAACAAGGAATGGCCTATGTACAAACAACAACAACTGATTTTGATAACAGACACATGGCTGATCTAGTCTCATTTGTAGGATACTTTGGAGCTCTCTGTTTGAAAAAAATCATGTTTGAACATCAAGAAGATGTGCAAGAGAAAGCAAGAAGCTGGGCTTTGGTTAGAAGAGATGGAAATGTCAGCTATGGAGGATAATTTTGCTTTATCTAAGGTGTCCTTTGTAGGAAATTTTGAGTTCATGTTGAACAACAACTCTATTTTTTAGACTAAGAATCATGCTACCAATGATGATCTAAGTAATATAAATGAATTGAAACAAATAGTCGGCATGTAGGGTCCAAATGGGAACCACACAAATTTATGTCATAATAGAGATAATGGGATATCTGCAACAACACGTGCTCCTATGGGAATAGCTAGAGGCAATGAAATATTCAACAACCTTCAATGCTTGTATGGCCAGGTCAGCCTCCACAATATGCCCAAAATTTCCAATCCCATATGGTTGGGTCTGGACTTCTAGTGCAAGGGATTCATTTTTGGTTCTCCACATTATCAAAGTTATGTTGGAAATTTATACTGGTCACAATTCAGTCCTATATTTCATCCACCCCAAAGGTTAGAATCTACTATGTTTGCAGGCTCAAAACATTATCCAACATATGGAACAAAAGTGGGAAGCCTAGGAAGGCCGAGATTCGCCACACAATCTTAGGGGTCTTACAAACCAAGGTGGACATTCTGAACTGGAGAAAGAATGTGATGTTCAGCCTCTGAAGACCTCAAACAGGAGATCCTCCAACATGTCAGATTAATGGAGCTAAGAGAACTTGCTTCATGTCAAAAATACAAATATAGAGAAATAGTGCATGATAAAAGAAATAAAACTTGTAGGATAAAATGTTTGGCCATTAAGTCTGACATAATTGTCACTGTAGCAATAATAATGAGAGAAAAGATGAAAATAAATCAGAAAGGTACAAACCTGATGTGGGTTGCAAGAACTGTAAGGAAAATGAAATCACTGGTTATATGACAATAGATGAGAATGACAATGAATGTAGTGAAAAGAGCAGAGCAATGGTGCTGACAAGGTAGGTTGCAAGAGTTGTAAAGGAGACAAGACATGACAGTGCTCAAGGGTCTAGTATGGACCACATTCTTGGGACTGTCATAGGCAAAGATACAACCATTACCCATATTTCACTGTCATTATTCCAAGATGTTAATGGAAATCCTTATGAAGATAGACACCAAGATGCCAAGAGGATAGTCAAACTATTATGGTAACTTTTTGGGCAGCACTGTTCAAAGAGAGGTCAAAGTGTCATGATCAAGGGAACATTAAAAGGAAATCTCCTTATCCATACTCATATTTCAATGTCATTGTTCAAGGGGCACCAGTAGTCATTTATTAATGAGGAGTTGATAAGAATGGATAGTCTAGTCTTCTTTCCTGAGAAAAACCATGATGAGACCTCATAACGATGGAGAGCAATGAAGTGACTAGTATGATAGTTGGAGGATAATCATAGAGCTTACAAGATAGGTGCAATATGTGAATTTTTAGATATTAATGCACAATAATACAGAGTCTCAGTGCATAATGAAATTAAGAGAATAAGAAATGCCATGCGTTTAGGGTAAACCTAGGAAGCAAATCAAAATGAAACCATATTTCCTACAAAGAGTGAAACCCATAGGCCAAGCATAAAGGAAAGGTAGTTTTCATGCTAGAATGAAAATAGATGCGTAGAGCTTCTGAGTTACAACCATACTGTGTAATGGCATTGAATCATTTTTTACAAAGATCATTTTTTATTTACGGGGCAACATTTTGTTGTGAAAAGGCTATCAATTTCTCATGAATCTCATCCATATTATAATCTTGCACGTCTTATTAGCATAGAAAATATGTTTTCTTCACAAGGGAAACAAAATCTAGCTGGGTTTATGGTGAATGCAGATTCAGAAATGGCAAGTAGTAAAATGCATTGGAAAAAACCCTACTTCTCTTTTCATGGGCGTGGCCAGAGCAACAAATTTTCTTCACAAAACAATGAATAGCTTGGGGTTTTTTTATTTAAACTTCAAATATAGGAGAAGAAACTAACTTTCAGCAGTTTACTTGTATGGAAGCTTGAGTTTCACCCGTGTTTGTAGAAAATGGAAATGCATTTCTGAGGTGAAATTTACCTGAGCTAGCAGTTGCTCATTCTTATCAAAAGATAGGTTGTTTTCACCATATAAAGCCTCCATTCAAGCCTCAAAGAGCTTCTATCATGGCGGATAAAACAAATGAATAACATAGAAGAATGCAGAGTCAAACAATTGCATCAGAAATGTGTTTAGGGCCACGACTTTAAAGCATGAAATGACTATCAAAAGATTAAAAAAGCTCGTTTTATTATGAAAATGCATTTACCTGTTGTTTCTGAGAAAAACCACTTGAAAAGTGCCAAGAATCGGCCATGAAATCTCCATTTCCAGAGCTCAACATTGAACCCCATGGCGGCAGAGCTTTGCTCCAGTTTTTACAACCAACAAAATGATGAGGTTTTCCCTTTGTTGACATGTTTTGATAATTAGGGTTTGACCCCTATTTGCAATTCGATGGGATTTTTATCCCTTGTTTTAAAAAAAATCAACACATGAGAAATGTGATTGGGGCTGAAAACTCATGCTTTTCACTTAGGCATTTTATGCCTTAAGGTGTTTCCCCTTATTTTAAACTTTGTGCTAAGTCCTCAACACTAAAACATGTGGAGCATACCATGAAGCTGATGAGATCCTTGGTCTTTGATCATGCATCATGTGAATTGGAATATACTTTCCAAGTAATTTGGAGGTCAGCCATATTGGCCAAGCTATTTGGGGCTCTTTGCCTTTTTGCAAAACATAATGCCTTTAATACCATGTGCCTTAGTTTTTTTTCCTTTCCTCCTTGAAATTGCAAGTCTTTGAAGGACTTAGTGTTTCATCTTTCAAACTCTCCACTTTGCTTAGGAGTCTTCCAAGACTTAGGGTTTTGCCTGGTATGACCACTCCTTATCGCCATCCTTGGATGTATAAGGATGAGATAAAAAACCAATAAAGGAGTTGTTGGATATGGGCTACATCAGACCAAGATCAAGTCCTTTTGCATCTTTTGTGGCGCTGGTAATGAAGAAGGATCACACTTTGTAGATGTGCATAGACTACTGGGCATTAAACAAGAAGATCGTTAAGAACCAATACCCCATATCGCTGATAGATGAGATGATTGACGAGCTACATGGTGTGGTGTACTTTTTAAATATTGATTTGAGATACAAATACCACCAAATCCATATGAGGGAAGAATATGTATAGAAGGTTTCTTTTTGGTGTCACTATGGGAATTTTGAGTTCCTAGTTATTCCCTTTAGTCTCACTAATGCTTTAAAAAAATTCCAATAATGCATGAACCATGTGTTGGTAAGAACTTGAGGAAACACTAATGCTTCATGTTTTGGTATCACTAATGCTTCATGTTTTGGTTATAATTAATTTTATTTGATAGGCACCAATCTCACTCCAAGCACAAGCTATCATTTACAAGTTGATGGATATATTGAAATTGTAAACAAGTGGGTAGAAGGATATTTGATGAATTATGCCACCAGTCAACAGTTAGCTTGGATCAAATAGCTACATTTGGGAGAATATTGCTAGTAGCTACAACACAACTCATCACATGTCCATTGGAATGTCTCCATTCAGAGCACTCTATGGATATAATGCAATTTCCCTTGCAAATTTAGTTCTCAAAATTTAGTCCTCATAGATAGTACAGTTACAACAGTGAGCAATTTGGTAAATCAAATTCTAGATATTTTGAGAAATCTCAAGGATCATCTACAAGTTGCCCAAAATCAACAAAAAATGTACGCAGATATGAAGCACACAAAGAGATCATCTGAGGTGGGAGATATAGTATTCATAAGGTTGCAGCCACATAGATAATCTTTTGTGAAGAAAGAAGGGGCAAAAAAGATCAAGCCTAAGTTCTATGGGCCATACAAGATAACTCAGAGGGTTGCAGAAGTCGCTTATGAAATGGAACTTCCAATAAACAAAAAAATCCACAACGTGTTCCATGTTTCATGTCTAAAGAAGGTTTTGGGATTGCATATAGCTATTTTTGTTGAGTTACCACCACTAGATGATGAAGGGAAACTCATCCTTATTCCAAAAGCTATAATTGATACTAGAATTAAGAATCAAGGAACAAGGGTATAACTAAGTATCTTGTCCATTGAAAGAATTTCTAATTGAAGCTACTACCTGGGAAGGATCTGAAGTTGTAGACCATCCCAATTTGCATTCTTTAAGCACACACAATTTTGGGAAGGGAGGATTTCTCATGTCCCTTTTTTCAAAAAGATAGTTGCATAGTAGCATCCAGGAAACACTCTGCATTCCATCGTAAAGGAGGTAATCAACTTGTGGACAAGGAATTGAGATCACCTGAGAACCATGTAAATTTTTCCCAAATTTCATAAGAAGAAGATCAATTTTTGAAAAGATATCGCTAATAGAAGATCACCATGAGAACTAGTCCAATTTCACCTCTTTGACACTAGGGAAGATCCATACATTGCTCTGCATCCCTCTGCAAGAGCATATCTTAGGCTACGAATCAAAACATACATTCTACAAAGACATGTGGACGTCATATCTAGAACTCACGAAGAATGGATCAGGTTTTGGGAAGATTTCGCTATCAGAAGATGATTATGTTAGGCTCTCAGCAACTAGTCCATCAAGTAAATTTAGTGAGTCACCTCTGAAACATGCAAGACAAATTGCAAAGTATCAATAAGAAGGAAGGGGAAAAGGAAGTGTGTGGATAGGTTTGCAGGGTGGTGAACTAACTCCAAAAGAATCTACTCTGGATTCAAGGCCGACCTAGTATAGTGCGTTGAAATTCAAAGTCTAGGGTTTCACACCATTTGAGCTCAAGGTCGATTTGTTCCTTGAGGAAAACTATTAGCATATAAATGTAGGGAGTCAATTCTTGTAAGAGGCATCAAATTATTATGTCATTCTTTTGTATTTTGGGCACTTGTATTCTAAGTCCTTCTGTGGACAAAAACCCATAGTAGTTTGTGATCATGGGATGAAAGCCTAATGATCATTAGGATCATAGGACAAAACCCCTTTGGTTCTTAAGGGTATTCTCATTCAAGGATTACATTTGAGCTTAAAGGAATTTGTAAGGAAGTTAGTAATACTATTGTTGATCTGTGGCAGCATTGTATATTATTCTGGACAATGTTAGTGAATTATATTGGATATATTATATAGATGGATGAAATTTTGAATTTTATCAATATATCAAAATGATCATTGTGTTCACATATTGATGTTCATTGAATTCAATCTGCAAATCAATCTTAATGTTAAAATCTTATGCTAGGGACATTGCATAATTTGTATTAATACATATTTTTTCACTCTAACATTTATAAGATCTTATTGTAAGTATGATTCTACTTACTTGGTTACTCTATGGTAGTGTGAGGTTTGTTAGCCAAATCCAATAGGTGGGTTTCTTGTTGTGATCTCTCCTAAAACACTTTCTTGGTCTAGACTATGTTTCTTATTGCTTTGTGATTTGGGCCATCACTATTAGGACGATGACTTTGATTAAATTATAATGTAGAAATATTTTGAGATTTTACCTTGAAGCCAAACTCAATCTTTAGTTGAACATGTAATGGTGGGTTTAATAATTGACCTAAAAAGAAACCTAAGATTGAGAGGCTTGAACCAAAGAATTTGTTTGATATCTACAATCAATTTGTGCTACCTTACGACAATCTAGAGGAATGTTTTTGATAAGCAACATTTACAGGGTGATATACCCTTACACAGAAAGCCCAAAGGGCCAAAAAGGAGCTAGTTCAAACCATAAGTGAACTAGGGACAAACCTCACAGAAATAGTTGACAGACAGTTGTCGAAACATAGACAAGGACTAGACAACCCCAAAATCTAAGGGGACTAATTTGACTCTCTTAACCCTTGGCTGCAAATTTGTGACAAATCGAGGGAGTCCATTCCTCTTTCTTAGCACAACAGACCAAGAAGACTCAAAATCCAAGTCCACTGAGCAAGGCAAGAGAAATGGATCAACCAAAGCCACCGAGGGCAAAGAGCCGCCACAGTACGGGGGAGGCGGCAGCGCAAGGGTGGAAACCAGATCGAAAGGAGGACCACCAGAGGCAAGCAACAAAGTTCGGCTAGGCTCAGAAAGAACAATGTCAACAGATCGAGCCAATAGTGGCTCCACAAGAAGGTTAGCCAGAAGAGTAAACAAAGTTTCTTGAGAAGAAGCAATAGGGTCATTCTCTATAGAAGAAACTTCCGAAGGAGGAGAACCCACCGTGAGATGATCTGAGAGAGAATCTTTCCACCAAGTAGCAGCACCCTTGTGGTGGGCTTGTGGGCAATGAAAGGCAAAAATGTAGAGGAATGTTATCTTGTAAAAGGAAGAAATTAAAGTGATCTTGCACATGTTTGAGGTCAAGCAAGAGGAGTCCAAGGAAAGAGTGGATCCTAGTTCAACATCTACATTTTAACAGAAAATTAAAATAAAAGGACATTGTGATTATTCTAGGGTAAATGTAAATTCTCTTGCCAAAATTCACATCAAGATGCCAAGGTTGGTGGATCAACACAATTCTGGGTTATTTCCTTTTGAATAATAAAGATTGAGTAATTAAAGTAAAAAAATATTCTAAAACATAACTTACATAAAGTAATTTCAAGTGGCTTGTAGAATCATGCTTCTATTGTATATATCAAAGATATGTTTGATAAAATAAAAATTACAAAAAATTTAATAAACTAGAAAAAAAAATTGACTAATGATATATTAAAATTATTATAAAAACATTAATAAAATTTGAGATATTTTCAGAAATAACATAAATTTAATAATTAATTTAAAGAGTATCCAATCCAAAGATTAGAGTTTGCACCTCGAAATAATTCATTTTGTTCCTTTCTTGTTCAATTGAAAAAATGTAGAGTTATAACTCAATAAAGGGAGAATTTTAAAAGAAATTATAATATTACTCTAGAATAGAAGAGTTACTACCCACCTTGAAAATTTCAAACTTCCATGACTTTCAGTTCCAAACTCTAGATTATTTTTGTTTGTTTGAAAAATGGCCACATTTTATGAGAATGTCCTGAATAGGTAGAATCTTTTGGCACTTTCATGATAAATGCCAGCCATACTGCTACTCTACTGGCATATGCCTCCAGTGTCCAGAGAAATCAGCTGTTCAAGTCATTCACATGAAATTCAATATTACAGTTGTTGCATCGTTGGATCTGTAAAAATTAAATGCCATAGCTTTAACGTAGTTGGATCTGGAAAACAGATGATGGCCAGGTCGAACTTTGATACGATGTTTATCTGGTGTGGCAACAAGGACCTCCATATTTTTTCCTTAAATACAGTCATGTTTTTGCTATGCGGGATGCTTAAAACAACCGATCCATGCCAGATTTGTGGGAGATAATACAAAGAGGGCTAATTGAACATTCCATCAAATTGCTTCCGCTTGATATAAATCCTTCAGTCTCTCTATTCTGTTATATCTTCAGATAAAAATTACCATACATAGTTACAACCCTCGAATTTGGGGGAATTTGATCTCTAAGAAACTTATTTTATACCTGTAAATAGATTAAATAGATGGATCAGGCAATTAAACATGAAGCAAGATAACTAAACAGTGGTATTCAAAATGATTGAAAAATGTTGGTTTGATATTTAAGAGATGTAAAAGCCAATTGGAGTTTCCCCAAAAAAAATACATAAATGCAGAAATCTTCCAAAAAATTTGTATGATCCCGAGATAAAAATAGAGGTCCCTTATTTTATGACTGGTTTGACTTCTTGGGGGTCTATGGACTCGACTACTTTGAATCATGCTGCATGATGGACTCTTTTAATTACTTAGTTGTTAGTGTTGTTCTGGAGTTTTTGATATGACTTGTTGTGGGTGATGGCTTGGTTTACTCTGTTGTCATTGTGCTGTTAATGTGCTTGTTTTGGATGGTCGTGGTTGTCTTGTATTGAAGAGACAACACCCTTGTTTTTGCTGCTTTTTATATAAAAAAACAGAGGCCCCTCATATTCTGAAGGGAATCTCAATTACAGAGTAAAACAAAACAAAAGTATTTCCTCTTTGTTGAAAAAGCTGCTCTTATTTGAGGTATTTTCATTCTTTTGTGAAAACAAACAATTCGTGGTGTGAGCATCTGCAACATTTGGAGAAGTGGTGATCTTTTGCTTGGGCCATATTTTTCTTGAGTAGTGGCTTTTTACATAATCCTCTAGAATGAAAACGTCGGTAGCAAGATCCATGTCCACGCCAAGCTAAATCTATTACAAATCGAAGGTAGCTCAATCTCTGTATGTAATAAAACAGAAAAGAATGGAAGAGAGCAAGAAGAATACAAAGGAAGAAGTACATGCGTAACTGTTAGCAATTTGAAAAGATAGGAATGTATATATATTTGTTGGGAAGGGTTTTTTCACGCTACTGAGAAAACCAGGGGCGACACACAATTTTTCTGATGTTTAAAGGTGTTGAATGTTTGAAGCGACCGACAAATGAAACTAGGGGCTTGAGTGCAAGTATTATATTTAGTCTTTAATAAACTTGTTTCCACGCGCATTGACTTCATTGCGTACAACTAGTGGAAAAAGGGAAGCGCATTGCAAGCAGGGATGGGTATGAAATTTGACGGTTGCCATTTTATTAGTCGATAGGCTATATATGGTGTGAGGTTTCAGCTGAAACCTGTCTCACGCCTATATACCATTTCTTCGGTCGTCATACAACCCTCCCTCCCGCCGGTAAACAAGTTTCTACGCCAGAGAATCATTAATTTGTAGCAAAGCAGTTATTGAAGATTTTATGATCGATGGTAAGGTTGATAGCCGTGAATAGAGTTAGTCAGTTGGTCTGTGCCGACAACTCTTTGATGAGCCCTACGGTTTTGTGTAAATGGTTTGGATGAATCTCTTTGCGCGCCTCTGGAGGTCAATTGCATTTCTTTGCTTCTTCCTGCTCACATTCAAGCAAGATGAGTTCCATCATGGTTCGAAGCATGGGGTGGTGGTTGCAGGGCAGGTCTTTTCTCTCAGCAGTACTGTGTGGTAAGTTCCGTGCCCCTTTTAATTTTAGCTTTTTGAGCTCTTTGTGAGCGGGTAATGACATGGGTGCCTGCAGTGGTGCTAGTTCAGGGGAGTAAAGGGTGAGTGTGCCGCCTAGAGGAACAGTAGTTTCAAATCAGCACAAAGTGGTGCTAAATTATTCAGAGGATCGTTTTATCATCTGATAGATGCCATCAAATGGAACACAAAAGTATAGCAAGGAAACCGGGAATGCCTCTGGTGATTCTCATATGCGGAAGTCTGGTGTATTATCAATGTGTTGTAAGGAATTCCAGCATGTTGTCTCTTATCTGTGATGTCTTGATTGTTCTCCTATGTTCCCTTATAGTCTTGGGAATGCTCTTCCGTCAGACGAATATTTGGTAAGTATAAATACAAATCTGTAGCACCTACCTAAAAATATTCGTCTTCTGTAACACCCACGTCTGTTTTTTAACTTTTATGAATTTGGGCAATGGATCTTTAAGCTGATTGCTAAAATCTATGATGCAAATACATTATCCATTTAATTTTTGTAATACCCACTTATGTTTTTTAAGTTTTATGAAGTGGGTCAATTTCGATTTCAGCTGGCAGCTCTTGCCACTTCATAGTTACTCTTGAAACTAAAGATCCTTGATTAGGTATATTGTGAAATACGAATTGGTTTCAGCCATTTAAGACACAATATGGGAACTCTTGGCCATACTTTTGAAATGCATGGAGGTTCCAATGATCATGGGTTATAGTTGGTCGAGCTTGTTTCTTAAATTTTTCACTACTCATGATATCTTGGTCCCTCCCACAAAGCCATGATTTGATTACTCGGTCCCAAATTCAAAACTCATATGCTAAGTTGTCTTTCAAAACTTCCCCATGTTGTCATGAATTTGAAGTTCTCATTCTAAAAGCCCTATTTGCAAAATTGGAAAACCAAGTGTCAACAATAAAGATCTTGGTTCAGTCCTCCTTGTCTTGCTAACAAAAAAATTCGACCTACATTGAAATTGAAATTATTTAATATTAAGGAATGACCAAAGTAGGTGTGCCCCGAAGACCATTGATTTATTTTTATTTTTATTTTGAGTTAGTGAGATCAGGGCTTGAAGGCGAATCCATGCTTTATTAGGACATCCAAGTTAAAAGTACAGTTGGGGACAAATTATGGCAGGGGATACACACCTGTCGCCACATATGGGAAATCTTGTGACCTTAAGATTACACCGAATTGCTGCAGGAATGATTCTAATGCTTACGCACCTGGTGTGGGCAGATTAGCAAGTTATATAGTACTATTTATTATTTAACTTGGCCACGACGTCAAAACCCTGAAATACAAAATGCAAACAATATAAGGTAAATGGAAAACAATGCCCTTGTGGGCCCCAACAACAAGGCACCATATACAAAATTGACGTCTCACTTGGTGGTGGCCTACCAAACTGCCCTTTCCTTGACCTTTAGTCTTCTATGATCAGTTTCTCTTCTGCTAATCCAGAATAAATTGGTTGGATCCTTGTAGTTCCTACATTGATTTGTCCTCATGGACATTAATAAAATATTATCTAAATATCTATCCATCACCTCTCCCTATCTAAACAAGAGAGTTTGGCCTCTACTCAATTGGGCATCTACTCTTATAATAAGTCAAATTATAGTTGACAGAAGCACCCAAAATGAGGAGGGGAGCTCCACAAACAAAAATTAAAATAAAGAAATACATCTGGTGGTGACAACATTTTTTAAGGATGTGGCTTGTCTTGGATTTCATTTGCTCTAATGGTCATGGGTGTTGGCAGCGTTCCTGTGGACCCCCTGGAATTGCAAATTTCATAGGAGATTGCAAATAAAGTTGTTGCATGCATGGAAAATACAGTCAGTGCTATTGAATCTGCTCTTATAGTTGCTACAAGTGGTCATGACAATAAACTGTTCCTCAAGGCATGTGCCTTTGTTGAGTACTAGTGAACTTTAGAATACAATAATGAGACTTTTCTGGGTATTGAAATCTGGTCAAAGATTCTGCTCTGCATAGTTTACTGCTCGAGATTCTTTGGAATCTTATGGTCCTTGATCTTGATTGTTGATCTAGGGTATTGCTCCAGATTATTTTGAATTTTATTCAAGTGATAGGGAGTGGCATTTTGTCCATCAAGGGCTGTAAATTCTGCATGCATAGAATAACATGCATATACTGAATACACAGTTGCTAATTGCAAACCCCGATTGGTTACATATAATAGGGATTTTTGATAATACAAGTATATTGGCAAAAAACATTATGTTGATTTTCCTATAATTTAGAATCTAGCATCCTGTTTGCAGGTAGCTATTGTCCTTTATCTATTATCTATTCTGGGAAGAGCAGCATCAGGTGCCACAGTTCCATATGCAGGTACTGTGTTCAGTATTTTCTTAAGTTGATTAAGATGCTTTTGTTTGGTTTAAGAGATGATAATACTTATGGATGAAAAATAACCAAGGTCATATTACACAAAGCAAAACTGATAATATTTTTTCATGATGAACAATATTATGGATTATTTCATTGATCTTTTGCTCATCAAAGTTATCGCCAAAATCAACTTGTCAACCTCAATTCCTCAATAGAAAGAGAGATGGAACAAAGGCTGGAGGGCAGGAAAGTTGATTGTAGCAATTTTCTGTTTTGTGGCAACTTTGCCTTATGTTTATATTAATTCATTCTCTTGGAATGACTTAAACCACCGCCCTTTGAGGAAAAAATTGTCGAATAAATACTCAATATAACCAATGATATCATTTTTGCTTCCAGTAGTAAGTGATCATTCTGTTAGGTGCTAACAAAATTCTTAAACTTATGAGCTATCCTGTACGAAATCTCAAAGATTGTGATTAACTTATCTGGTTCTTGGAGTTGAAAAGGAGTGTGTAGTTTCAATAACATAAACATCAACCTAGATGTATTGTAGACAATCGCTGATCGCAATTCACTCAAATCTGTAAGATGCTTGTAAAATTTATAATAGGGAACAACTTATTAACGAGTAGTTTTGAGTCACTGGTGCCAAATTTCATGGTTACAATATGTATTGTTTTGTAACGGATCTCAATGAATTTTGATTGTGCTTGCATGAGAGAAGGCAAATGTGACATAAGGCATCAGTAGAAAGGTTAACCTAAGCTAGAGCCCCAATTAGGCTTAAGCCTAACAAAAGTGAACGACCTCTATAACATGTTGGTATAACACAGGAATGTTCTTGCACCTTCTAATATGTCTTGCATTATATAAGTGTATCATTATAATGTAATTATTTGACAACATTGTACTATACAAGTTATGTATCATATTCTGTATCCAAATTTATTTATGTCAATCTTTGCAGTTTTACTATGACTTGCATAATTAGAGAGATTTCTTGTATTATGAGACACTACCCTGTTGTTGTGTACTAACTTATAATTATTAAACTTGGTCCTGTACTCGCTTTTGATAATATGTTAAGATTTCTACTTGGTTGATGGATTTTTAGCTATTTGGAGTTTTGTATTGATATAGTATGGAATACAAAAAGAAACTAATAGGAAAATTTAAAAAAAAAAGTATACAAAATGATTTTTCTTTTCATATCGACCAGCTATCACTTAACTGTGTACTATCCCTGCATGCAGAAAAGATGAGCCTTTATGTCTCCTACTGGGGAAGAATTAATAGTTACCTAGAGATGTGGGGGGTATGAGTTTCAGGACAGGGATGGGAATGCGATTAATATTAGCATATATGAGTAAATAAGTGTGACTATATTAGTATTTTATGTAGAAATGTAGTCAGCAAAACTTGCAGGTGCAGGGATGGGGATGTGGTGCTCGGTTGTATACTGGGGTTTCCTGGTAATTATTTATTTAATTTAAAATCCCCAAGTGAACAATATTAAGTGGCTTGCTGTCATTTTGGACTAGCTTAAAGGACACATCATTCTTTTCTTGGAATCAATGAATGATTAAATCATCTATAATTTTCAGTGAGATTTGTGATTTCTGTAAAACAGACAAAAATGAATGGATGCATGATAATAGATAGTCATATCAGGAAGTTTCTATGACAACTGAAGTATGAAATTACTATAAGAAAACTGGGTATATTATGACAGAAAAAGGGTTGATAGAGGCCATAAACAATTCTAAAAGACCTTCAATGAAAGACAATATGTACTGAAACTAGAGGCCCAAAAAGTCCATCTATAAGAGCTTTGAAAAACATCAGAGTTGCTGATCAATTGTAATGACTGTATTGATGCTTGAATATTATACAAACATTTAAAACTTGTATAGTAGTGTGTATAATTTTTCAAAATCTTCCTAATACAAATGTAATTGATAGAAACAACATCAGGTGAATTAATCATCTCAATGATAGTTAGCACCTAATTAATCACCAAGTGAATTAATTATCATATCATGGTAGTTAGGAAATGATTAATCACCAGGTAAATATATTATCATTTTAATGGTAGTTAGGAAGTGATTAAAACGAGTATTAATGGTTGCATAAAAGTTGCCTATGGGTTTTTCAGGGTCTTAACATGCAATGGACGTGTATGGCATGGAATGGTAATTATGAGTGAAACCTAATAATTAGCAGATAGGCTATTATAGGTGGGAATTCCACTAGAAATGTCTTACTGCCTGATTTCGGAAAATATTTCAGGCCTCTTCCTACCGGATTTGGGTGAAATCCCACCGGAATGGTTTTTGGTTTAAAAGTTTTCGGGATTAGGTTGTTTGGCTTTTGTGCCATTAATTAGGGATGGTCCGGTGGGAAATTAGCGTACCTTGACGATATCCTCCGTGTCAGTACCAAACATGCTTCCCGTAGAAAATATGGGCTAATAAGAGTAGCTGGAGCCGAATTAAGGAGGCATGGGCTGCATAGACCAGGGATGAACTGGCAGTTCCATTTGCTACGTTATGGGCCTACTATCGTGGGCATTAATTTGGAGAGGACAGGAGAGTTGGCATAGGAATGGGTTGGACGGTGAGTGAAGGAATTTTCTGCAACTCAGGCAGATAAAGGCATTCCGAGTACATTTAAAAATGTCTTTGGGAATAGGAAAATTGACTTGAAGGTTTGGACATAGATCAATGCTAAGTGACTGGGATTGCAAATATTCACGAGTTCTTGGGATAGAGATAAAGATGGGGAGAAGAAAGAAACAGGGGACGGTTGGGGGTGAGAATAGAAAAGGAAAAGAGAGCCTGTGATAAAATAGAAGACGTAGGTGTGTGCGTAAGAAGGGCATAGTAGATTTCAAAACCCTCTCCATGGGAGGAAATGAATGAAGAAATGCAGAGAGCACAGGAAGGTAAAATGCAAAGGGACACAGGTTGCAAGGGCAGTTGAGAAAAAGTAGAGGCCGATGCTGAAGGAAAAATGAAAAGAAAGAATGTAGGAAATGTGAAGGGAGAGAAGGTGAGATGAAGGGCAGAATACTAGTGACAGATGCCTGTGAAGGTGGTTGTTCAGATGTAGTAGAGAGACCGTTGGAAAGAAATGTTCATGTTTTCGATACCAGGCTGGATGGTCGGACTTGTCTCTAAGTAGCCATAAATATGGACTGCTCTGGTAATGCCGAACAAACCCTAATAAAACTTTACATTATCATATTATATTTTCCAGACATTTAAGAAAGACAAGACATGATAGAGATCTTTCCAGAGTGATTTTTATGAAAGAGAATTTAAGAGGGTGTGACCATTAAAAAAAGTTATTGATAGTCCCAAAAGAATTGTCAGCCAAGGTTTAGGAAAAAACATCGGTGGTGGTTCTGGCAGAAATAGTGGTATGATTTCCACAATAAGTGATGTAACTGCCCTTTTAATGACTATTTCTCTCCTCTTGTCAGTCGATTCATTTAGATATTTTAGGAAAATACTTGTGATGGATGTCTTTTATTGAATTTGTAGCTGCTGTAGTGGTTTGTGGGGGTTTTCCCATTTTTTCCGTAGGGTTTTTGTTTATTTGTGGGGTGTGTTGGTGGGAGAAAAGGGAGAGAATTTTTAGAGAACAGTTTTGGGGGTTTTTCTTTAAGAGTTTTTGGGAGATTGGAGAGATGTGGAAATAATCCTGGTTTAATATAAACTGAGATAGAGTAGATAGTTTGTAAACTTTCTTTTTCTGATATAAGTGTAATATGATTTGTGTTGTGTGGAAGTATTATCTTCAGTTGTAGCTTTACATTATGTTATGTTCATTTATTAACTTGGAGAGCATTTTAATAAGTGTTGTAGATCCTCTTACACATTATTTCTTTTAGAGTTTGTTGAGTGTGTTTGATATAGATCTTAGAGAAGAGTCTTGAATGACAAGAACAAAATATTGTTCTTAGTGATAAAATGGTAGATTAGAGAAATCTGCATCAGTTTTTGGATCAGGGCATCCTAAGACGCTGGGAGTAGAGAATTTGTGAGAAGCGTTATGAATAGCTTAGAGGAGTGTTGTGGGTATAGTTGTGGATGCTTATGTCCAGTTGTTTCATGATGCAAAAAAAAGGGAACCTATGTTGGAAGGAGAAATTGCACAAGGAAAGAGGCAGAAGCAAACAAAAGATAAACAAAGGAAGCTACAAAAATTGGAGTTTGAGTTGGAGGAATTAAAGAGTGTATTTTGGAGCAGTATGAAGAAAGCATTAATCTTAAACTAATGCGAGGATATACATCCAAGTGCTATTCAGTGTGTTTGAGCTTTGTTCTATCTGTAATAAGCACCCGACCTACCACTCTGCCAAAGCCCAATGGATAGATATTGGGTTTATCATTCTAGGGCATTCAAGTTTGTAACTCCACGTTATACTATATTGATTGTACGATCGGTGACCCACTTAGTTGTATGATCCGAATAGATTATCTCACCTTGTGCAGTGTTAATTAATCATAGGGAACTCCTTGGAAGAGATTGCCAATTAGTAATAGTTATAGTAGAAGTCCTTAGCAAAAACATAAATCATTAAATCTTTTTGGATGCGCTGAATTTTCAAAAATAAATCTAATTTACAGAGGACACAGACCCTTCTATAATTCGTTTAGCATAAAATAATTGAATGTTGTACAATGTAGTTGTAAATAATTAATAAATAAGAGACATGTGTTCATCCTTTACAATTATTTATACATTGATCAGTTAGGCACCATGCAAATTTCTTGCTATAATTGAACTCTTCAATATTATGTTTCACTGTAACATTTTTTGCTCATTGCAGGCAAATTTATTTGTACATTGCAGGCAATTTTTTGCTCTTATGTATTTTTTCTCTACAACTCCATAGAGGGCAAATGACAAATCAAAGGCATTGAAAACATTTATATTCGTTTGGAGATCTGCACATATATAATTTAGATATGCTTGATATTGGATTTAGTTGCCTTTAGTTTCTCTGCATGTAGAAGAGGGTTTTTTTTTCTCTTAGTTTGTTTTACCTCTGCATGTTCAAGATAGCCATTAAAGCTGCTATTTTATTTTGACATTGCTCAAAAAATGAAATGTTGTTTATTTCAATAGTTATATATATTTTTGTTTAATTTATAGTTAAGAGGGGGGGCAAGGATAGGGGCTTTTATGCACCAGCCATTGTCTCCATTATATATTTACAATTATTTTTGTGATATAGACAAATACTGCTCCAAAACTGTTTTATTTTTTTTCCCTTTATCCAAAATCAAAATATAGAAATTTGACTTCTTTATTTTATTTTCTTATTTTGTAAGTATATATATATATATATATGCATGTATTTTTTTAGTAGCATATCTAAAACAAATGAGATGGGGCCGATTGTTACAGCATATTATATAATATATGTGTTTTATTCTATTTTTTTTCTTGTGTTAAGATTTGAAAGAAATATTTATAAGGGTTGAAGTTGCTCTTGCGTAAGTTGTATTTGTTTTTATACCTCTGTGCTACATATCTCTTAATTCGGGGTACCAAGTATATAATGGATTCATTTATCTTTTTATTGTTGTGCAGCTTAATACCCACGCTTATCACCATTTTTACTTAAAAAAATATCTTTAATATATGCAAAATCTTGAGGTAAGTTATCGGCCATGGTTTTTGTGATTTTCTTTTGTAGTTTCTCGAATCTGTAGGTGGCTATATAATTTTTCTACTATGTTTTACTTCATTCTAAAACAAATCTATTAAATGAAAGCTTGGTTTTGTGGCTTCGTGAATGGGTTTTGTGTATGACTTGCAATGGTCTCCTGTAAAACCCTCAATCTTGTGAACTGTTCTTTCTTGTGCAATCTTCCTTTGCTTTCTAAATAATTCAATTACTAATTATTTTACCGTTAGGCGAATTAACTTTGAGGTTATCAATAAGGTTCCATAATTTCATTTCTTTATTTTTGCTGCTGCCATTAGCACATAGATTTTATATGCATTTGATTTGTGATGTACTGTGATTATTGTATTTGTGCTACCTATTAGTTTGTAAACCTTATCACATAAAAGATTTACATTTTCTTGTGATTTCCCCCTGCCCTTCAATATATTACCAAAGTATATCCTGCTATCGGCGTAACCATTGCAGCTTGTTGAGGTGCAAGCGCTAGTTGTATATGTTTTAGAAGTATCTTATTTGACTTCAAATGGTACTCTCTTGCAAGTCAGAAATGACAATATAAACAAATTTTTGGTGTTGATAATAGTACTTGGTAGTGCTGGTACTTTCAGGGTTATTCTAGATTCAAATGCCACTTCCAGTGAGGTGATCATGCAAACCTCACTGGATAATATATAAGATTAAGTTTTATTGAAAATAATGCTTGTTTGCTTTACCAAGGGTCATCTCAGATACCAACTTCGTGCTGTGCTTGGTGGTGACATAAAAACTTAACCTTTATTGCTTACTTTTGCCTGGGTTAGTGTTTGGCTATAAGGAGTTGTAGCCTTTGAGGTTGAAGGGGAACTAAAAATGGAATAATAGTCTCGGTGATGAGATTAAAGGTTGTACTCCAGTGGGATCCAATCTCTAGTGCTTTGCCTTATTTCGGAAGGATTTTAATTGTGGGAAAATAGAAAATGAAGGATTTTGATTGTTGCGGCAAAAATATCAAAGGATTGTGCATGTATTGGTCGAGCGAAGGATTTTGCTTGTTTTGGTATAGAATGAAATTGTTTAATCTAATGCGTGCAGATAAAAAATGTGTTATTTGATGTTTTTCTTTGTTAGTTTATAATGTCTTGTTCAAATGCATGAACCTAGATTATCCAAGCTTTCTTTTATTTAAAGGCTTAGTGGTCAAACCATATTTATTTGGCAATAATATAAACATTCTTTTACTGATTTTTCCTTCCACACGATTCAAGAAGAGAAAATCTCCTTTGTGTAGTACATTTCTTGCATTTACACCCTTACCTTGAAGTTTTTGTATAGATTGTTGCTTGAGTCTTAAGAAATTACTGCCCTTAGCCTTGTTTTCTTTCTATTCAACATTTGCAGAGTTGTAGGAGCCCAATTCATGTTGTCAAGGCCATCCATACAAATTTATGCAGCTATCAGGGGATTCTTCTTGGTATTACAGATCAAAAATAAGAGCAGGCAAATGCAAAGAGAAGGTAAAAACATACAGGATCACTGGGCTCTTAGAATAAAGTCTATCTCCATCAATGCAGACCTCTTACCATGCCACACGTGTCATCTTACCTGAGCTTTGCCAATATCTCCAATATCTTCTACACCTTATCTAATCCAACATCATTTTCCTACCATGTAGGACAAAGGTTGGTGGAATGCAATTCATAATCATTAGAATTAGATGTGCGAACTAATTAAATAAAAAATTCTTTAGGCGTTGAATTAAAAAGCAGGTTGGGAAATGATTTTTAGCCGATAGACTATATATAGTGTGAGATTTGAGCCTTCAAAATATCAGGTAAAAGCCTCCAAAATCTCACTTATCACATACAAGCCAGATAGATATAGATTTGATACTTGGATGAGAACATTCTATTTCTATTTGCAGTGTTTTTTGCGAGTTTGATGACAACTCTCTTTTTTTATTTGCATTGCTTTATGTTTTAAATTTGTATGCAAATATTTCATAATCAGAATTTACAGCACATCCATGCACAAACACATACTCTCTAACATATTAACATACATATAGTTTTCTATCGGCCGGTACAACAGTTACCAAAGCTAGATGGGCACTAAGGAACTTTAGGATACAAAAAAATACAAAACAAAAAGTTTGTCCCAACCGAATGTCCATATCCACCCACCATTGCTCATCCTCCCAATTTGGAGAAAAAAGATCCAAACTGACAACCAATTAATCTACATCTCATATCTCTCAACGTACACCACCACAAACTTTGACATCCATGATATCCAAATCTCGCATTAATTGTGTGTTGACAACAACTCTTTATCATAGGAACTCTAATGGCTCCCTATTGTGATGTGTGCATCTAGATGACTCCATTATTTGCAAAGAAAAAAAAGAAACTTCAAGAAACAAAAAAGAAAAGAAAAAGAAAATACACAAGAAAAAATTGTCCTTCAATGAGAACCACTATAGTGACAAAAAGGAGTCATGTGTATAATTGAACATCTACGTGTGCCAAATCAGGTAGAAGCATCTTACCCCATCCATAATAAATCCAACACTCCATCCATCTTATCCATAATAAATCCGTTCATCCATGAAACATCTATCAAATCCATGTTCACCCATCGCCATCCATATTCCAAATCATTTTGATCTTGGTCGACTTTTAGTGTACACTTAACACTTGCTTATGGTAAATTTCTTGACATGGTTCGTTATCATTCACCGTACCCACCGTTATCTAAGCCATCAACAAATTCTCCAAATGACCATCCACAATCCAAATTGTAATCCCTGCCATTCTATGCATGCCTCACATATCCATTCATCCATTCATTTATCCATGCATCCACCCATTACATTCCATACACAGCTACAAACGAGGGGAAAATACTTACATCTTAGTTTACACATACATATATTCTTTTCATAGAATAAAGGAGCATGAAAAACATGTTATATGTGTTCTCTATATATTACAAACAATTTGTATTTAATTCAAACAAAATTGTACATATTTGGGAGTACGCAAAACATGCCAAAGGTGTTCTCTATATATTACTGACATTTTCTATATAATTCGAACAAGATGGAATGAACACATTGCATGTTTACTTCTTTATTTTGTGATAGAGATGGTTATACACGCATTATCTTTTCGTAATGTCTATTTTCTGCTGTGAGATTAAAACTTTGTTTGTTTTGTTACTAGTGTCTAGTTGTACCTCCAAATATGTATTACATCCACTTTGTACAAATATACAAACAATATTATACAAGTGCTAAACTGCATGTCACACCCCCTCTTAATTCTCTATATTTTTCTATCAGCGTAACCCTTGCACCCCTTCGGTGCAAGTGCTAGTAAGATATATGTGGGGGAGAAGGTTTAGTAGTTGAGTGTGTTTTAATTGTTGTGAGGATAGTATCATAATTTTTTTATTTTTTTTATAAATAAATTTGGGTTAGATATTTAGAAGTTGTAAAAAAGAATCAAGTGTAGATTTTGGTGACATAAAATTTATTAAATTTAATTTATAAAAATGAGCAAATTATCTTATCAAATAAACACATTGAGTCAAATTTAGAAATCAAGAGAGACTCACACATAACATTATCAATTCCCCCCCACAAAATATCATCACCACAAAATATATGAAAAATTATATGCTTTCAAAAATTGTAATAGAAAAGTTCATATAACCTTAAATGGAGCAAAAGAAGGCCCCAAAATGGAAAACGTGTAGCATTATCTATAACAAATTATAAACATTAAAAAAATTATGCATCTATTTTTTTTTTGTCTATTTCTCCACAAAGTACATGAAAAAATAGCTAAATAAAATATTGGCCAAAGAATATATGTATGCCCAAGAACAAAGCCAATGAAGTTAAGGAGAAAAATCAAAATGTTTAATTATGCAACCTCCTCAATCCAATTTTAAAAGAACTTTTACCAAATTTAAAAATCCAATCATTTAGTGAAAATTATCAAATTGAACAATATCACGAATTTTTTTTACCAAAACAAAAAAAATGCTAGATAAATTAGATATATTGAAAATATTGGAAGGATCGCAGATTATACAAACTTCACCAAATTTCCTTCAAAAAATTGTTAGCACTGCCAAACTTAAGTAGAGCCACAAAATATGTCATGCAAGACATGTGCACAAAGGGTTAATATATCTCCTAATTTTTTTCCTAATTTGTCACCTAAATTTTACACAACCAAGCTAAACATTAAAAAAATGAGTTTTGTAAAACATCTATGAACGATATAGACAAATAAAAAATTATTAGACATACAATGCACTAAATCCAACATATAAAACTTTATCATACATAAGAAAATTGCTTAGAGCTAAACCACCCTAAAATTTAAGGGATGTCAAATCATAAACTCTAGTTGCTTTCTCTGTGTTGTCATAGTCCCCTACAAATAAATTAATAATCCTAACTATCTTATATATAAAACATCAGTTTAGTCCACTTCCATCTCTATTCAGATATATTTTCCTATCAAAATTAACATAAATATAACTACTACAAACTCAAATAAATGGATATCTACTTGACCAAATATACTAAAATAAAATTTCTATAATTACCTAGAAATCAATGATATAACAAAGAGCAATATAAGAACACATAGGAGTCTCAAGGTAAACCACATAAAAGCAACATTTTCTCACCCAATTATAGTAAAGCATAATTTTATTAGTTTCTTAAAAGTCTTATAACAAAAAAATACACATATGAGTCTCAAGATAAACCATACACAAGTATGTTATACTAAGTATTTCAAGGCCAAGGAAATAATCAAAAGGTTTCTTCTTGTTGGCCATAATGAGTTTGGCTATCCATTTTCTCACCATTTTTTAAAAAATGGGCTTCATTCTTTTGATAGATTAATGTTTGTAATTTAATTTTTATGTTTTTTCAAAAGTGGATTTCTTAATTTTTCAAACATTCATGTAAGTAATAAATATTTTTTCAAGTTAATAGTCAAAGATTTTGTTGTAGGTATGATTCTATTTATTTGGTTGCTTTGTGGTAGTGCAAGGTTTGTTGGCCAAAAAATCTAGCAAGTGGGTTTCTTTTTTTGATCTCCTCTAAAACTCTTTCTTGATCTAGACTATGCTTCTTGTTGCTTTGTGAATTGGCACATTACCATTAGAACTAAAGAAACCTAAGATTGAGAGGCTAGAACTAAAGAATTTGTTCAATATATATAATAGACTTGTGCTAGCCCAGGGCATTTTTTAAGAATGTTGTCTTGTAGGAGGAATAAATTAAAGTGATCATGCATGTCTTTTAGGTCAAGCAAGAGAAGGAGCCCAAGGAAAGACTAGATCCTAGCTCAACATCTCAACTTTAGTAGAAGCTTAAAATAAAATGATGTGATCATTCTAGAATAAATGTAAACTCTATTGCCAAAGTTCACATCAAAATATCAAAACTGATGGATCAACCCAATTTTGAAATATTTTCTTTTGAATAATAAAGATTACATGATTAAAATAAAAATTAATCTAAAACATAACTTAAAATAATTTAAAAAGCTTGTAAAACTATATTCCTAATTTATATAAAAAATATATTGAATAAAATAAAATAAAATTTGAAAACAATAAAAAAATATATAGCTAATCCATATATTTAAAAACATTATTCCAAAGATAAGAGTTTGGACCTGAACAATATTTTCTGTTCCTTTCTTGTACAGAGTTATAACTCTGTCTGCAAGATGTAATAAAGAAAAAATGGAAAGAAGTTATAATATTATTTTAGAATGAAAGAATTACTACCCACCTTTCAAAATATCGGATACTGAATAGGTAGAATAAGTTCTGGTTTGTTTGGAAAATGGCCATATTTTATCACAATGTCCTGAATAGGTAGAATCTTTTGGCACTTTCAAGATAAACACCAGCCAAACTGCTACTCTACTGGCATATCCCTCAACTATCCAGAGAAATCACCTGTTCAAGTTATTCTCACATGAAATTCAATATTACAGTTGTTGCATCGTAGATCTGTAAAAATGAAATGCTACGGTTTTTGCGCAGTTAGATCTGGAAAACAGATGATGGCCGAGTTGAACTTTGATACGATGTTTATTTGGTGTGGCAAAAAGGACCTCCATATTTTTTCCTTAAATACAGTCATGTTTTTGCAATGCAGGGTGATTAAAACAACCGATCCATGCCAGATTTGTGGAAGATAATACAAAGATGGCTTATTGAAAGTTCCATCTATTTGCTTCCGCATGGTATAAACCCTTCAGTCTCTCTATTCTGTTACATCTTCAAATAAAAATTACCATCCACAGTTACAACCCTCGAATTTTGAGGAATTTAATCTCTAAGAAACTTATTTTATACCTATAAATAGATTACAAAGCTGAATTGATGGCTCACGCAATTAAACTTGAAGCAAAAGAAGCTCAATCATTAACTCGAATGATGGAAAAACCAATTGGGTTTTCCCCCAAAAATGAATTAATGCGAAAATCTTCCAAAATATTTGTATGAACTCGAGATAAAAACAGAAGCCCCCTCATATTGAGAAGAGAAGCTCAACTATGGAGTGAAACAAGACAAAAGTATTTCCTCTTTGTTGAAAATGCCGCTCACATTTGGGGGATTTTCATTCTTTTGTGAAAACAAACAATTCGCGCTGTGTGCATCTGTAACATTTGGAGAAGTGGTGAGTTTTTGCTTGGGCCACAATTTTGTTGAGTAGCGGCTCTTCGCATAGTCCTCCGGAATGAAAATGTCGGTCGCAAGATCCATGTATGCACCAAGCTAAATGGATTACAAACCAAAGGCAGCCTGATCTCTGTCTCTAATAAAACAGAAAATAATGGCAGAGAGTTAGAAAAAGACAAAGGAATAAGTAAATGCGCAGCTGTTGATAGTTTGAAAGAAAAGGAAACGTATATATACTTGTAGGGAAGCCAAACACGTTGGGGTTTTCCCAGATACTGAAAAAACCAGGGGCGAAGCACAGTTTTTCCAACGCCCGAGGAAAAGCGTTGAATGTTTGAAGCGACCGGCACATGAAACCGTGGTCTTGAGTTTTTAATAAACTTGTTTCCACGCGTATTCACTTCGTTGCCTATAATTGCCGGGAAAAAGGAAAAGTGCATTGCAAGCGGAAATGCGATATGAAATTTGACAGGCTTCCCCTATCAATATGAGGTTGAAGGATGGCTAGACATTTTTTATGACCTGTTATTTTAAATGCCATAAGATTTAGTAGTTGAGCATGTGTTATGGTTGTGGGGTAGTTGTTATATTTTGATTCATTAATGGAATATTATTATTATTATTTTTCTTTAATAAATTTGGATTAGGTATTCAAGGTTCTCAAAAAAAACATCAAAGTGTAGATTTTGGTAATATAGAGTTTATCAAATTTAATTCATAAAAATAGGTAGATTATCTTACCAAACTAAGGTATTAAGCCAAATATTTGTAAATCATAAGAGATCCACATCACTCAATAACATCAATTTTCCAAAAAACCCTGAGACAATTTTAACCCATGTCATGTGAACAAATGATCATTTGAATTCCATTGATATTACACTTAGCCATAAGTTCCTTCCTCTTCTTCTTTTCCATAATAATCCACTCCTTGGACTTCAAACCTTGAGAAAATGAAGAAGAGTTAATTAAAGATGCAACCATAGATTTACAAGCTTCCAAGAAATTCCAATCTATATGGTCAAAGGTTTTGAAGTCAAATCAACAACTAGAGTATTCTTAGATTTGATAGAACAACTCTAATCATCCTTATCAAGAGGATCATTTAGATCAATCAATTAGTTATGGGCTTTACTATCCAACCACAACATGGGTTTCCTAAAATCAACACACTTTTCTTGCGTTAGACCTATTACCTTCAAATATTTTTTTGGGCATTAGAAGGAAAGATGTTTAAACAAGAAGTAATTTATGCACCTAAAGGGATCTCATAATCCATTGGTTGATGTCATCCTGAATCTCACACTAGGAATGCTTTTTTTTGTAGGAAAATCCTTGTTGTATCCATCTCAACATAGATATGAGCATAAGCATAAGTGGAGCAAGAATATCCCAAAATCTCTTCTAACATATAGTGAAATTTATTGATTCCATTATCAACAACATTTAAACTCTTGGTTTTCCAAAACCATATTAACATATAAGGTAGAAGAAAAATAATTTATGTGTGGATCAGAGGTAGAGGACCAAAGCTTAATGCAAAGAAAACCCCCTAAAATATCTTGTGGACCATTTTGTAGAACAAATTATTTATCCTTAATATAATTAAATTTTAGAATAAAAAATCCCTTAGCACTTAAAAAAAAAAAAAATCTCATCTCCCATGTTTTGCTTCCACTAGATGAAATTTTAGCATGTAGATTACACAATTCAGACCATTGTTTTGTAAATCTACAGATCATGTCATGTTTAATCAAATGATGTTTTCCTTGGACAACCACATCATCCATTTTAATCTCTAGTGAAAGAGCTAAGGAAATAAAATTAGCAAAAGGCATTGATATCTTATTTATTTTAGAGGAAACCTTGGGCACAAGATTGGAAGTGTAAGAAACCTCATTGCTTAAAAATGGTTTTTCTAGAGACCCAAGCCCTAAGTTAATGGACTAGGGGCTAACAAATATGTTAGCTAATCCAACCCTCCATGAGATTGAAAAATGACCATTTATAATCATTTGAATCTTTGTTTGGAGTTGTGGATTTGGTGACATTCAACAAATAGGGGAAAGTTTCCTATGATAGAAATTTTGAAGGATGAAGCTTGATTGGGGTATAGAGGCATCGACACTCTCTCCATTATGATCAATAAAGTTTATTGAGCCAAAGGAAAAAAAAAGGCAATGAAAGGAATAAGGGATAGCTCTTGAGCCAATAGAGTTTATGTATATATGTATACATATGAATTTATGTATGCATATATATAGATTTTCTTTATAGGCTTGTATTCCTCTATACTTATTTTTATATATTTTCCTAATTGTCCTTCTAGGTAATTTTTTTTTTCTTATTAATTATAAATAATTAGTATTATTAGTTAATTTTCTTGCTTTCCATGTTTTGGTGCATTTGTTTTTGGATTTTTTTTGCTTGGCATTTTTAGGCTTTTTGTGTTTCTTCATCCTTTTAGCTTATTTTTCTCTTTGTTTTATCTTATTCTTTTTTCTCATTTGTCTACTCCTTCGAGGTCCTTGTGCCCCCTTATCTATCCTCCCCCTTCTTTGTTCTTCTTTTTAGATAGCTCTTGGTATGCAACTTTTCATTTTCTCCTTTAACTCTGCTCTCATCCTGATGATGGATCATGGAGTGTGATTTGAAACGTTGATGCAAAAATTCTTACACAATCAAAGCCAAAAATCATTGTTGAGAGGAATAAGGGAGTTCAAAAGCAACATGGTTTTTTCAAACATATTGCTATCATTGTTTAAATATAAGAACAACAATAAATATACTTGTATAGATATCTTAAATACATATATCTGAAATATACTGAGAGATATTTGTCTTGGGTTATTCTTATTTTACTTTAGAGTTATATAAATATATAGGTTGTGTTTTGGTTTTTATGTACACAGTCACAACATGATGCTCTTTGCCTTCTTGTCACTATAGAACATCCCTCAATGTTATAATAAAGTGTAAAGCATAGCTTAACATATGTTTGCAATACATAAAATATGTACTACATATTCTCATAAAAATACGAACATCAATAGTCAAAATCTCGCTCCATATGAGACATAAATCAATATAATTTATTGGAAAAAATTATTTTATACCAATTTGCAGAATAAGGGGTTCATGACGAAGATATAGAACAAGTGCAACAATAGTTCCAAAGATGCAAAATAAGATTAATATGTGTCCTAGATTATGGTAGGCATGTCATAGATAATATAAGGTTTGACATAGGATTTCCAATAATTGAAAAACTTATTAACCAGTCACAACCTAGATTCCAAAATTTTCCTACTCCTAGAAGTTTATTCTTTGATCGACCTAGGGTACATATTAGAAGAGTTTCAAGTATAGATCTTAAATCTAGGTTCAAGAAGAAACTCTATTTGAACAACCCCTTGCTATAACCAATAGTAGACCCAATTTCTCCAATCATCTAGATCTTATTCTTTATCCAACAAATTTCCAAACTCTTATTACAACTATTTGTAGACTACAATCTTGAAGAAGCTTCTACTTCATATAGCCACTATCCACTCAAACAAAAAAATGTCCATTAATCCTTATCCTTCTAGGTTTTCACTTGCCACACAATCAGATTTAAGCAGTAATCCAAAATCAATGGACAAATTGGCAAGACAAGTGAGTCAGAAATTAGCTTTGACTCCCAAGGAAGAAGAAAAACCAAAAGACAAGGGAAAAGGGATTAAAATAAGGAAAATGCCAGAATCAAATAAGATTATGAAAGAAAAACTTCCACGAGTTGGTACTAAGAAAATAACTACATATGAACTAGCAATGAGAAATGGTGAGCCTAAAAAAGTAGTGGCGTATGAAGTAGGTAGATGGCCTACCCCTGATTCATTCAGAGTCATAAACACAGACAAAAGGTTATGGGGTAGATATGAATCTAGACTGCATAAAGAGATTGGGAATAAGCAGAAAAACTCTGAAACACAGAGAAATTGGCAGGCTCAATGGATGATGTCTGCACAAGAGAATTTAGATGATATGGTTGTAGGCATAAATAAATTTGTAAATATTTCTTTTTCTAGTTTTGATAAAATTGCTTATGTTAGTATGTAAATAAGATTGAATCTTCACTTTTCATTCTCACATGAAATTCAATATTACAGTTGTTGCATCGTTAGATCTGTAAAAATGAAATCCTATGGTTTTTGCGTAGTTAGATCTGGAAAACAGATAATGGCCAGGTCGAAATTTGATACGATGTTTATTTGGTGTGGCAAAAAGGACCTCCATACTTTTTCCTTAAATGCAGTCATATTTTTGCAACGCGGGGTGATTAAAACAACCGATCCATGCCAGATTTGTGGAAGATAATACAAGGAGCCTGGCTTATTGAACATTCCATCTATTTGCTTCCGCATGGTATAAACCCTTCACTCTCTCTATTCTGTTACCTCTTCAAATAAAAATTACCATCCACAGTTACAACCCTCGAATTTGGGTGGATTTAACTGCAAGAAACCTATTTTATACCTGTAAATAGATTACAAAGCTGAATTGATGGCTCGGGCAATTAAACATGAAGCAAGAGAAGCTCAATCATTAACTCGAATGATTGAAAAAACAATTGGGTTTTCCCCCAAAAATAAATTAATGCGAAAATCTTCCAAAATATTTGTATGAACTCGAGATAAAGACAGAAGCACCCTCATATTGAGAAGAGAAGCTCTACTATGGAGTAAAACAAGACAAAAGTATTTCCTCTTTGTTGAAAATGCCGCTCACATTTGGGGGATTTTCATTCTTTTGTGAAAACAAATAATTCGTGCTGTGTGCATCTGCAACACTTGGAGAAGTGGTGAGTTTTTGCTTGGGCCACAATTTTCTTGAGTAGCGGCTCTTCGCATAGTCCTCTGCAATGAAAACGTCGGCGGCAAGATCCATGTCTACACCAAGCTAAATGGATTACAAACCAAAGGCAGCCTGATCTCTCTCTATAATAAGATAGAAAAGAATGGCGGAGAGTAGAAGCAGACAAAGGAATAAGTAAATGCGCAGCTGTTCACAATTTGAAAGAAGAGGAAGCGTATACATATTTGTAGGTAAGGCAAACGCGTTGGGGTTTTCTATGATACTGAGAAAACCATGGGCGAGGCAGAGTTTTTCCAACGTCCGAGGAAAGGCATTGAATGTTGAAGCGACCGGCACATGAAACCGCGGGCTTGAGTGAAAATGGTGTTTCCACGCGTATTCACTCCGTTACCCTATAGTAGCCGGAAAAAAATGAAGTCTGGATTGCAAGCAGGGATGTGATAGAAATTTGGCAGCCTTCCCCTATCAATATGAGGTTGAAGGATGGGTAGACATTTTTGATGACCTGTCATTTTAAATGTCATATATAGGGCAGAAGATTTGATATTTGAGTAATTAATTTGGATTAGGCATTCAAGGGTCTTAAAAAAAAGCGTTAAAGTGTAGATTTTGGTAACATAAAGTTTATCAAATTCAATTTATGAAAATAGGTAGATTATCCTATCAGAGTAAGGTATTATTCCAAACATTTACAAATCATAACAGACCCATGACGCTCAATAATATCAATTTTCAAAAAAACCTTGAGACAATTTTAACCCATGTCATGGGAACAAACGATCATTTGGCTTCCATTGATATTGCACTTAGTCGTAAGTTCCTTTCTCTTCTTCTTTTCCATAATAATCCACTCCTTGGACTTCACTCCTTGAGAAAATGAAGAAGAGTTAATTAAAGACACAACCATAGATTTATAAGCTTCCAAGAAATTCCCTTCATCTATATGGTCAAAGGTTTTGAAGCCAAATCAAAGAGTATTCTTAGATTTGATAGAACAACTCTAAGCATCCCTATCAAGAGGATCATTTAGATTAATCAATTGGTTATGGGCTTTAATATCCAACCACAACATGGGTTTCCTAAAATCAACACACTTTTCTTGTGTTAGACCTATTACCTTCAAATAGTTTTTGGGGCATTGGAAGGCAAGATGTTTAAACGAGAAGTAATTTATGCACCTAAAAGTATCTCATAATCCATTGGTTGATGTCATCCTCAATATCCCACTAGGAATGTTTTTTTTGTAGGAAAATTCTTGGTGATATCCATCTCAACATAGATATGAGCATAAGTGGAGCAAGAATATCCCAAAGTCTCTTATAACATATAGTGAAATTTATTGATTCCATTGTTAGCAACATTTAAACTCTTGGTTTACCAAAACTATATTAACATGTAAGGTAGAAGGAAAATAATTTATGTGTGGATTAGAGGTAGAGGACCAAAGCTTAATGCAAAGAAAACCCCCTCAAAAATCTTGTGGACCATTTTGTAGAACAAATTATTTATCTTTAATATAATTAAATTTTAGAATAAAAAAATGCCTTAGCACTTGGAAAAATAAAAAATCTCATCTCCCATGTTTTGCTTCCACTTGATGAAATCTTACCATGTAGATTACACAATTCAGGCCATTGTTTTGTAAATCTACAGATCATGTCATGTTTAATCAAATGTTTTTTCCTTGGACAACCTCAATCATCCATTTTAATATCTAGTGAAAGAGCTAAGGAAATAAAATTAGAAAAAGGTGTTGATATCTTATTTATTTTAGAGGAAACCTTGGCCACAAGATTGGAAGTGCAAGAAACTCCATTGCTTAAAAATGGTTTTGCTTGAGACCCAAGCCCTAAGTCAATGGACTAGGGGCTAACAAATATGTTGGCTAATGAGATTAAAAAATGACCATTTAGAATCATTTGCATCTTTGTTTGGAGTTGTGGATTTCATGACATTTAACAAATAGGGGAAAGTTGCCTATGATAGAAGTTTTGAAGGATGAAGCTTGATTGGGGTATAGAGGTATCAACACTCACTCCATTATGATCAATAGAGTTTATTGAGCCAAAAGCAAAAAAAGGGCAATGATAGGCATGCAAGTCTCTCAACTTAGTCACTCCTGGTCATACATCTTCACTAGGAGTTCCAAGATACCTATTGTACATAACACCTATCATGAATAGAATAACTTGAAATTCAAGATGCTCTTATAATGTCTACATCCTAGGTGCTCATGATAAGGTTAACTGCAAATGAATAACTTGAAATTCCCTCACCAAGCTTCGCACACACTTTTGTAATGGCTTAAAATCATAATTGAGATTTGTCAAGATCATCAAAATAAGGATGTTGCATTGCTTTTTTGGCTGAGATTCTCTTGGATGGCTCATAAATCTACATTTTTTGCAAGGGGACACCAATCAATGTTTAGCAGGTTACTTACAAATAGGCAAAGTAAAAGAAGATGATAGCATTGGCATCAAACAAATTAATGTGCATACGAGTATAAAATTAATAAGAACCAATGTGCATATACTTACACATTAATCCAACGAACCATCTAGGTTTGCTCTACTCTTTATTGTGTCAAGTATTGCCTCATGGTCAGACTCATGGACCTTCCACAAGGTCTTGTTCAAAGGTCTACCCCCATATTTGGTCAAACAAACATTGGATCTCACGACAAGGTTCAAGTAATGAAGAATCTTATGATGCGTGTAAAAGTCTTGAAACAACCAATGTTTAACACTCTTATGTGGGTACCTTCTAAGCCACGTTCCAGTAACAATAACTAAACATGTAGGGTATTCGATATTTTCTCCATATATAACTAGGGCCTCCAATTTCTTTTTGGCCTCAACACAATGACACAAGTAATAGTCTATTTCCTCTTCGTTGCCTTCATCTGCAATAACTGCATAAACATGCCCTGCATTGATATGTGCAACAAATCCCTTGAAATTAGTCAAAATTATGAATACAATACAAAGTAAGATAACAATATGTAATTTCAAATACTAAGCAAGTAGATATATTACCTGGTTGAACTAGATCCGATACATGGTCAAAGTCAACCAATGATTCCATCTGTGTTAGTTCCAATGTCATCGAAGGGCAATACATGTGAAGTGGGCTAAGATAACTTGTCAACCATTTGCCAACCCACTCCCCAGACTCACAATCATTCCAAGCTTGCATTGTACATGAAGAACAAAATCATGCCATCTTCTGTGTATCGATACTCCATGAACCTTCATTTGAGCTAAGGAAAGAGTGTAGCTCACTCGATCCTATTAGTGTACAACAATTCTCATATGGTGCAATGTTAGTATCATCCATCAACCAAAAAAAAATATGAACTAAAGATGTACCTTCATATCTTAGACCCATCAAAGCATTACACCACTCGATGATTGATCTTGCATCTGTCAACTTTGCACTATCTTTATACTTTAACTCTTCTCGTGCTAATACTCTTTTCATGCATGCTCCTGCACCATCATGCTCCCCTTTCCATGCCTGGCCTCACAAAATTTCCACATATGTTGAACACCTATAGTGAGATGCATCTTGCACAACCAGTAGAACATGTGTGCGTTCTTGAACTGTGTTGCACAGTTATCCGACCATATTATATGTTGATCGTATGCTATGCCCCTCTGAGCCAAATCACTGTAGAACATCTAGAAGCAACCTTGCATGAGCTCTGGAGAATGTGTGTGATCATCACTAATATAAAAGTGATACTCCATCAATACCTTCCTTTGTTCCTTTGTACTATCAGCTGCATGAATGAATGCTATGTGCACAAATATCAAAACTTGTGTGGAGTTGTAATACTATGACTACACCTCACGTTGTGGCTGTAGAGTGTAGTTCTCTATAAAGTCAACCACTTATACTATGTTGGCAACTAGAAAGGTGTCCTTGCATAGCTTGAATTGTGTGTCCAACCATCGGGCTCTATGGGTATGCTTTGCATACTCATACACTATATTGTCATGAAACATGGACATAAATTGATACACTGGAATCTTCTGAATAACCAAATCACACCTTTTTGCTTGAGACCCATCTTTTGTAACGCATGCAACAATTTTATACTTCCCGAACTCTACTAGTTTTTGTCCCACCTCATTTGTGCTTTCCATATGTTGACATATTGGCATTCATTGCAAGCCACCACAACGCTCGCATGAACCATCCAAGCATGTTGTCCTATAGAATATTTGGCCATCCTCTATTTCACATAAATTTTTTGATAAGAACTCTCTTGAAGATTTTGGTAGGGCTTCTATGCCACAATCCTACAAAACATTGTTAGTATGCAAATCTAAACATATAGAACGATAAACATCATAATGGTTAGAGAATTTAATATGTATTCTACAACAACAAGTAGTGTGTTTGTGATTTATCTTGACATAAAAAGGTTTAAGCATTCCAAAAAATCTTTGAGAAATACTAATTTGAGGATAATCATTTTGAAATTTACGAAAAAATTGGGTTTGAGTCGTATCCAAAAAATGTTTTGGATGTGGCTCACGGTTCCAACTACCGATTCTCCTTCTTACAACATCCCTTTGATTCAAAGATGGTCTTGTGTTATTCTTCCAATACTCTTCAATTAGGGTTCTGAATGCTTCAACAACTTTTTTATCTTTTTGTGGTAGTCTCCCCGAGAATGCTCATAATTCATTTGAATCGGTGTCGTCAATTCTTTGTCGCCTTTGAATGGCTTTTGATAAAGTTTTTCTACTAATTCTCATTTGTTTACTCATCTTTTTAATGAGACGAGCTCTCTTTGTTTGATAGCTTACCAAATTCGATATAATGACTGAAAGGGAATGACGAACTCAGAAAGCCTTCCAAGATCCAGTATGCACCTTCAGTATCTTATGCTTCTTAAAATAAATTAGATTTTAATCATCTTGATACAAGCACATACTACTATGTCTTAAAGCGGAAATAGACATAGTTTAATTTCCCATGCATTAACCCTTCTAGGAAAGTTGTTGTAGTTTTAGATCTAAGAAAATTTCAGTAGCATAATGACATGTAAATTAACATTTCAAGAATGGGAAACACAAAGGAGAGAAGAGAGATGGACAAAAGAGAAGAAAACACGATATACATGGGGAAAACCCTTTTGGGTAAAAAACCCCACACTCCAAAGCATCAAACCAATGTGTTAATCTGCAACAATAAGGTCACAATACACTTGCAGGCTCGCAGCCTTAACATGGAGACTACATCTTGCTCTTTTGGAGGAAATCCAACAACACTTCAATACCTGCAATCAAACTATGCATTCTACAATGCAAGGCATCCTATTTATAGGAGATACAAGCTTTGAGAAGCTTCTAGAAGAGGTTAGGCATCCAAACCCATGTGGCAATAATATCTCACACCATAGGCATGATTTGGACATTTGTACAACATTCTCTTACAACTCTTATAGTTGTCATAACATGCAAAACCTCTCTCCCAAGCTTAGGCGCCTAGTTCATGCTTATAGTGTGTTATGACAAATTCCTTACAAATGTCATATAACATGTGCCATAAAAGTTTGTCACAGGGTAAGTGCACCGAAATGGTCGCACTTTTGTGGCCAAACTAACAAATAACGCGTTCGCGTTATTTTTTTCTTTGTAAATTTGCTTTGGTTTTGCCTTGGAATACCAACCCAAAGGCTTGGAGGGCATTCCCAAAGACCAGAGACGTGTTTTTTCCAAGTTCAACAAATTTTCACATAATCGGGTTCGTGCTCACCATCAAGATTGCATCTGGTTCAATATCAAGAAAATCGAACACATGGGTAATGTTAGGTTCTTTATTAGCCTTCCAACGATGTAATTTTTCACTTTCTAACAATGTTAAGCCTTTCATCCATAATTTCTTTTGTTTGTATGTCTCTTTTTCTTCAAAAAGCAGTGTTTGGTATTTTTTTGCTATAAATTAACCGTTCATCAAAATTTGAAATAAATTACATTTTTAGAAACTAGACTCCATTCTACAATTTAAAAAAAATAAATTTTTAAAAAAATCTATTAGTTTCAAAAAATTAGGGGGAGCAGACCAAAATTCTGCTTTTTAGGAAGTGCCCACTTAGAAAATTAATAAAAATCAAATATTCATTAAAAAATTATCAAAAATATCCAATCCTTACTACATACCTGTTATCTAACTTTTGACTAGAGCGATTTTAAAAATACTAAAAAAAGTCCACCGTGCTCGGGTCACACAAGAGTTGTTATGTTATGTTTTTCTGACAGAAACAACAGCAATTTGTGTGTGTCCCTCTTTTGAACCCCTTAATCTCAACCATTTTCAAAATAAATTAGTAGTTTAGAAAGTAGACTCGGAGCACTACGGTCCTTGTTTTTGTTCCATCTAAAAATTTTGAGTGTAGCTATCCTCAATTTCACATCCAAGGTCAGTATTTCCTGATTTCAGAAAAAAAGTGGCCACTTAAGCCCCTTTTTTGGGAACCATCTTGGTTCACTTACCCCACACTTACAACACATTCAACAAACAAAGAATAAGTCAAACATGACTATCACACTTATTCTTTCACACTTTTGTCATACCCCACTAAGGCACCACACTTTCTCCATTCAAAATATACCTTATGACGTGTCATAGAATATGTCATAAGATGACATCACTTGTCCTAGGTCCATGATTCCAAGATGGGATGCCTACCTCCACATGTGATGACGATGTGTCATATAGTCACCTCCAATGGGGATGCCACCCAGCCAGTGGGTCCCACTTAATGACATGACATTGTAGGCAATTAATTAAAACAAATAAATACAATAATAATTCAATAATTCAATGTTAGGACTCTAAGGTTGAAACACCTTATTCCCAACATTCTCCCACTTGTTGAAGACCTGCCAAGAGTCATATTAAAATATCTACTTAGGGCCCCAAGGCCCATAGATTCAGAACATAATTTTGAAGACAAAGAATCCTCCAAAGAACAAGATAAACCATCAGCTAAACGAACAACCAAACCAAGTTGCCTTCATCTAACTGAAAACCCACGAGATCAAAAATAGCACCCACAACAAATGATGATCCATCCAATCTTCCATACCTCAAAGGTATCCAAAATAACAGTAGAACTTATGCCAACAACATATCCAAGCCATAGACTGCAATCAAAGGCTCCATGTGTCAAAACCGTCACTAAGAACACACACATCCAGGAACTCCCATTGCGTGGGTAATGTCAAATCTGAAAAATATCAAAGCATACCAAGTCTACCAATATATAGAAAGTGTAAACTACATCATGTAGTACCAAGAAACATCCACAATGATATGCAAAACATGTAAATGAGTAACCTGTAAGAGTAACTCTCACCACAAGTCTCCAAAGCTCTCCCATGTTTTCCACACTCAACAAAGGAAAGAGATAAAGAAACCTTCATGTCATCACCCAAGAACATAAGTGAAAACATATGACCATAAGCTAGTGATCACAATAGCTCTAGCCAAACCTCAAACCAAAGTAAGTTGAAACCAAACATCCAAGAGGATAACCAAGACCAAAGAGAAACACTGCACATCATATACTTGTGGAAAATCCTTCTACGTACACCTCTAAATGTCAACTGTGTCAAGTATGGTCTCTTCCACAACACCCCAAAAGAAAATCCATGACAACACCCAACCGTTCAACCACCAAGATCAAACATAACATATGTATCATGTAATCAACATGGATGTAAGCCTCTCATAACCAAAGAAGATCAAGCTAAATATTCATTCCCATATCAGGAAATAAGCCCAATACATCTCCTAAACTCAACATCAATAAATTTTCTCATGATGCATAAGGAGATAAACATGCCAACACTCCTCAAATGAATCTTCCAAAACCATATATCATTAGCTTAAGATCCATATGCATGAGAGGACAAAGAATAACATAATACACCCGAAAGGAACAATGGGCAATACCTCTCAAGTAGACTACCGAGAAGACCAAGAGTCGGGAATGAGAATGCTCCTCCAAGACATCCAAGTCATCATGACTCATCCAAGAACACTCTCCTCATAGGTCCATGTTGAACTCACATCCAACCAAGGTGTAGGCTCCTCAGACTTCCTGCTAAAATCTCATTAAGAGAAACCATCTCAACACATGTCTCTAATCACAAGAGAACTCTAGCCTCACCTATGTCTCCAAGTATCCATGAGTACCTGTAACCAACCAATCCATGCCAAACTCCAAATGCAACATAGCATAATCATGAAGTAATCAAGCAAATGATAGATGTACCCAATACCAAGAGAACCACACAAGATCATTTTCAAAGCTCCAATCAAGAATCAGGAACATAAACATGACAACATGATGTAACCATCTCCTACTAGGAGATCTCATACAACAATGCATACATCCCGGTCTCAAGAGAACAAGTACCATGCCAAAACTCTAACACATGATCAAGAGTAAACCTTGACATAATACAATAACACCCTTAACCAAGAATCAACATATGTAATCAATATGAATAAAACCATCCCCTGTTAATGAAACCAAAGATGCCAATGAACCATCACTGCATAAAAGTAGAAACCAAGAGTCCATCCATGACACCAACAATCACTGTAGAAGACCATCCACCATCAAATGGTGAATCCAAATCACTTCCAAACCATCATTGTCAATAGCTCCCACTAAAAAGTGTAACCAATCTATCCATGACATCATGATAAACAACATGCTACAAGTCCCAAAAACAACTATCTAGGTACTATAAGAAACATCCATCCTCTCATCTCTAAGCACACATACCAATGTAAAATTGACCAAGAACAAGGCCAACAATCAAAAGTTTACAAAAACAATGCATCAAACCTGGTGAATAAAGATAATCCACAACCAAGTCATCCCACTGCAAGTAAACGGGTAGCTAATCCACAACCTACATGACTTGTAGATCTAATCACTGAAACATGCAAACCCATGATCACATCAGTAAATTGAAAATTGATATATCTAAGAGAATAACCATATAGACCAAATGACTCAAATACCAAATCAACCTTTGATCTGATTTTCCAAACATGTCCACATTCAAGTACCATAGTTAAGGAACTAAACAAGCATTCCTTCAAATTTGCATCAAATCTGCAATTGTTTTCATCTAGAAAACTCCAAGAGTTTGAACACAATATTTTCCACAGATCTACACAAACCCACAGCTTTTAGAACACAAGGAAACTGTAAAACCTTCAGAGGAGATAGGTTGTTCAGAAGCTTATAAAATATAAAGTATCCCAACTTCACAACCCACAAATCACCAATGGTAAAAAATATTCCAACATTTCCTCAACGAGAAAGCTGCAGACCTCCTCAAAACATGCACAAAGCATACACAAAAAATTGCAACTATCTTACATCTAGAAATACCACAAGGGAAACATAATCTGAAAAAATAGTTCATCTACAAATCTGCAAAACCGCAAGTTTTGATTCATCGTGTAAACTACAAACCCACCATGTTTTGTAACACACATGCAAATCCATATCTACTTAACATCTGGAAGACCCTCAAGTCTATATACAACCATAATAGTTAAACCAGAACAATGGAATATCATGAATATGCATAATCATAGATTTTTAAACGGAAAATCCATAAAACCCTCAAATCCAAGGAACATGAATCTGAGCCATGCAAGTACAAACATCCATTAGGAAAGAGAGGTCCAAGAACTTCTATGCCCATTTGCAAGCCAACTCCACCACCAACATGTACATGCATCTGAGAGAGAACTAGGCTATTCTAGAAGCTTCCAAATCATCCAATGATCAACTCCATAGCCTACATTCATTTGAGGTTATTAAAGCAATGCCTTCCAATGTCAAGAATTAAAAACAAACACCAAACATAGGCACACCAAACTGAAGTAATAACAACACGAGTCTCTTCATATGACCAGAGAGTCCATCTTAGACATCCAATATGAAAACTCTAATGCACATAACCACAGAATGAAAAATAACCACCATGCATGAGGGTTATTCAGTTGTCAAATCAGGAGGTCCAGATCAATAACATATCAAATGTAACCACATGAGCAACTCCATAAAAGCTTTATCTTTTCCATTCTTCACAATGCCTGTTGTTTCTAGAAAACAAGATCAAATACAAAACTTCCACTCAGTCAAGGATTAATAATCAACCAATTCCTTCAAAACAAATTCCCTCAAGCTTTCCAACCTAAGAAATCACAACAGAAGAAATATCCAAAACCCCAAACACCACATATCACCATGCGAGCACATGCAAGTGTAGAACTGGCTCTGATACCAAATGAAAGGGAATGACGAACTCAGAAAGCCTTCCAAGATCTAGTATGCACCTTCAGTATCTTATGCTTCTTAAAATAAATCAAATTTTAATCATCTTGATACAAACACATACTACTATGCCTTAAAGTGGAAACAGACATAGTTTAATTTCCCATGCATTAACCCTTCTAGGAAAGTTGTTGTAGTTTCAGATCTATGAAAATTTTAGCAGCATAACGACATGTAAATTAACATTTCAAGAATGGGAAACACAAAGGATAGAAGAGAGATAGACAGAAGAGAAGAAAACACGATATACGTGGGGAAAACCCTTTCGGGTAAAAAACCCCACACTCCAAAGCATCAAACCTATGTATTAATATGCAACAATAAGGTTACAATACACTTGCAGGCTCGCATCCTTAACATGGAGACTATATCTTGCTCTTCTAGAGGAAATCCAACAACACTTCAATACCTGCAATCAAACTATGCATTCTACAATGCAAGGCATCCTATTTATAGGAGATACAAGCTTTGAGAAGCTTCTAGAAGAGGTTAGGTGTCCAAACCCATGTGGCAATAATATCTCACACCATAGGCATGATTTGGACATTTGTACAACATTCTCTTACAACTCTTACAGTTGTCATAAAATGCAAAACCTCTCTCCCAAGCTTAGGCGCCTAGTTCATGCTTATAGTGTGTTATGACAAATTCCTTACAAATGTCATATAACATGTGCCATAAAAGTTTGTCACACTTACAACACATTCAAAAAACAAAGAATAAGTCAAACATGACTATCACACTTATTCTTTCACACTTTTGTCATACCCCACTAAGGCACCACACTTTCTCCATTCAAAATATACCTTATGACGCGTCATAGAATATGTCATAAGATGACATCACTTGTCCTAGGTCCATGATTCCAAGATGGTATGCCTACCTCCACATGTGATGAAGATGTGTCATACAGTCACCTCCAATGGGGATGCCACCTAGCCAGTGGGTTCCACTTAATGACATGACATTGTAGGCAATTAATTAAAACAAATAAATACAATAATACATTAAATAATTCAATGTTAGGACTCTAAGGTTGAAACACCTTATTCCCAACAATGACATGTCAGGTGACATTACTATCCTTTGAGTGTGAGGTCTTACCCACACTCTCATAAGCATCCATTAGATTCTTCACAATAGTGTTTTCACTTGATGCATTCGATGTTCTCAACCCAAGAGTCTTCATGATGTTTCTATACTTTAAACCTCGCATCATTTCAACAAATAGTTGACATCTTGCAGTCTCATTTAGCCTTTCAAAGAATATTTGCCAAATATTATCAACATATCTTCTACAAGTGCATGTTGGAATCTTACCTTCCATGTGCTACAAAATAACCTCATCAATATTAATCGAATACTTTGACTTTCTACAAAAAAATATAGGTGGTTCTCTCCTAGGCATATACATCTCAACATTAGCAATTTCATCAATATTTAATTGAGATGGGCTAGATTGCGTACCTTCAATCGAGGGTGGAGTAGAAGACATACCTTGAGGTTCACGTGGGGATGATGGCATACCTTCTTCATCAAATCCGAGTGATGATGTACTCTCAACATGAGATGTGGTGGATGGTGTCCAACCATATTCACTTGCGGTAGATGGTATCCCTCCATATTCACTTGTTGTAGATGGTGTCCCTCCATATTCGCTCGTCCTTAATGGTGTGACCCTTTCATATTCACTTTCGGTAGAGGGTGTGTCTTCAACTACAGTATCTAAATCTGTTCTACAATGAAACTTTCGCATTCATTCCCTTTGTGCTACCAATTTTTGTTCTCTTTTTGATGGTTGAGGTTCCTCTTCAATTGGCTTGTTTTTGTCAATCGTTTCCAATTTCTTCTTTTTACGATATGCCCTCAACCATTCTCTCTCCTTTTCTTTGAAGGTTTAGAGCTCTTCCTCTATTAGTTTCTTCCTTGTTCGTTTCTTCGGCATGGTAGATAATTTTACCTATAGCATGGTAATGAGACAAATATTAGTTCATGGTGTTTGAGTCATTAGATGAACGTTTAGATAGGTTGTTTTATCCAATTTGCAAAAATTGTAAAATATTGTAAAAAGAGTTCCAAAATAGGTTCTTGGTGTTTTGTTCTTAGAACAAGGTCTTGGTGGACCTTTTCAGCATGTAATTAATTAATTTTGTGGTTCTTGGGTGTTGAGGGATTCAAAAGTGGGAAAAAAGAAAATCTTGCAAAATTGTTGTCAAGGTAAAAATGCAAATATTGACAAATGGTGATATTTGGAAGTATAGGAGTGAAGTAGGTGAAAGGTTGGTTTGGTTCATTTGATATGGTCAAGAAAACATTTAAATTGATGGATAACCTCGAGCAAGAGGTAGATGGGATGTAAATAATGGAGAAAACAATAAAGAGACCCTGTTTTATATTCAATTATGTGTTTTTTTCTAGTAAAACAGCATTGTGAAGCATTGTACAACCCTGAACAGCCATATTTTCATGGGGTGGTCATTTGGAATGATTAAGATATGATTCTACATCATTCTCCTTTTTGTCTCACTCAATTTCATGCAAATTTGAGTAAGTTATGGCTTGTTTACTGAAGACGGTTCAAAACCCTTGCTAGGGTAAACAAAATTAAAAGAAAATTGCATATCTTATTCTAACTGATGGAATCACTTGAAATTTAGTAAGGTGGTATTTTTTTGTGTACTCTTTCATTTCTCAAAGTTTTAGACCGAGTGGTGATAGTTAGCTTTTAAAATCTTGATGCCCTAGGCCATATTTTGGTGAAAAATCAAGAAAAAGCATAGTGCACAATGAGAATTAAAGAATTTGTTTATGGTTTTTGATTCCTTCTTGAAGATATTATTTTTAAAAGGTGTTTAGAGGTATTTTGAATCTATTTCAAGATTTTTTTTGGTGAGTTTTCAAGTTTTTGAATTCCATTTAATGATTGTCCTGCCATGACAATGATGTAACAATCCTAATTTTCAGTCAAGAATGGTGGTTGAGGATACATGTTTGATGAATTAACATGAAGTAAGTTTGGAGAATGATTACTTAATGTTCTACAGAGATATATATGCATATTTGAAGCATTAATAAGTGGAAATAGGCTTGGAATTGAGAAGTTGCTTATTGATAGGGCCTAAAAGGGCCTAGTTTGTTGATTAGGAGAGTCTGTTTTGAGAAGTTTTCATATTGGATATATCAAAGTTGGGAATTGGGTTGAACCAATTAAATTGATGCTATTTAAAGTGTTTGAGAATTTTTTAAGGGATTATGTGCTTAGAACTCAGTTTGATGTCTTGTATCCATGATTTTTGTGAAGGTAAAGGAATCCTAATTAAATGGACAAGTTGAGATTTGGTTTAGTTTTGATAAGTTGATTGGAGTGAGATTGAGTTAAGGTTTTTATTCCTCTAGCATTGCATCAAATTACCCTTGATGGTTTTTTGTTTTTGGTAGATGCTTTGCAAGATAGGCTGCACCTTTCCCCATTTTGCTAACTTATCCTTGAATAAAGAGTCTTGAAACAATGGAGAGAAGGGTTAGAATCCCTTGTAGGTAGACTAATCAAGGAAACATTTAAAATATATGACAAAGTAAGTGATGAGGTAGCTTTACCGATGAAGTAATTTAGAAATAGAGATGAAAACTAAAATAGTTTAAATCAGTGCTATCAATGTGGGAGGAGTATATTCCAATTTTTTAGAGACTTGTATGGAAAATTTGGTAGCATAGACAAGGAAATCATCTAGTTTGGATAGATGTGGTTTAAAAATGTAATTGAAAAGTGTATAGAATTGTGTAATTTAAAATTTCCATTGACAACCTAAGGTTGTAATGACAAACAAACAATTATCAGCATGGAATATGCAAAACAACAAAAATGAAAGCAAGCCATAATAGAATGAAATAAAATGTGTAAAGACTTTACATACCTAAAAAAACAGAGATTCAAATGGAGGAGTTCTACCCAATTATGTATCCTTTGCTTCTTTTTTCTTCAAACTCCTCAACAATTTGACTTTTTCAAAAGCTTGTTCCCCTCCAAACTTCAATTGTATATCAATTTTCACTGGAATTTAAACTTGAATTGATATTATATGCCTTTCAACATGAAAACTCTGCTATTTCATGCAAAGGTGGTGGAAAGATCATGAAAAAGGTGGTGGAATGTGAAACACATGCATGCACACTTCACAACATCATCAAAAAGCTACTTTTTGTCGGAGCATGCGTAGAACCAAGAGAATATGCAAAATGTGGGCTGAGATCATGGGTAAATTGAGTTTTTTTACTATTTTTAGAGCAAGCCAAAATGCGCTCGTGTTATAATGCGAACACATTATTTCTTGCTAAAAACGGTCATATCTCTACTTCTTCAAAATGTGCTCGTGTTATGAGAAAGTTGGTTTTTTAATAGATTTTTTCTCTCTTTTTCTATACCCTCTATCCGAATTCTATCTCTCTCCCCTCTACCTTGATACCCTAATTC
>VDFB02271358.1:919571699-919691724 GCA_007258455.2 Sequoia sempervirens
ATTGATACATACAGGCATACATACATACCTACATACAAGCATGCATACATACATACATACATGACATACAAGCATACATGTACATACAAACATACAAATATATCAACATACATTCAATAGAGTGACATTTAACATAAAGGAAGACATAACGCGAGAGTGTTATAACATGCTCACATTATGTCTTGGTTGACATGTTTCCCACAGAAGCAAAAAACCATGTCAAAATTGAGATATAACGCAAGCGCATTATAATGCACTTGCGTTATATATTTATTTGGTAATCCCCAAGCCTTAGGATTGGCATTTTCCTTGGAATACCAACCCAAAGGCTTGGAGGAAATTCCCAACGACCAACAACGTGTTTTTGCAAATTCTATGATTTTTCACATAATCAGGTTTGTGCTCACTGTCAGGATTGCATGTGGTTCAATATCAAAAATATCAAACACATGGACAATGTTAGGTTCTCTCTTAGACGATGTAATTTTTTTCACTTTCTGATAATGTTAAGCCTGTCATCCATAATTTCTTTTGTTTGTATATCTCTTTTTTTCCAAAAAGCAGTGTTTCGTGTTTTTTTCGTTATAAATTAACTATTTATCAAAATTTCAAATAAATTACATTTTTAGAAACTAGACTCCATTCTACAATTTTTTTTTTTTAAAATCAATTACTTTCCAAAATTTGCAGGGGGAGTACGGCCAAAATTCTGCTTTTCAGGAAGTGTCCACTTAGAAAATTAGTAAAAAATCAAATATTCATTAAAAAATTATCAGAAAAATCATGCATCAACTACATACTATTAGCTAACTTCTAACCATAGTGATTTTAAAAATACTACAAAAAAGTTCACCATGCTAGGGCCGTACAAGAGTTGCTATGTTATGTTTTTCTGACAAAAACAACACCAATTTGTGTACATCCCTCTTTTGAACCCCTTAATATCAACCATTTTCAAAATAAATTAGTATTTTAGAAAGTAGACTCGGAGCACTTTGATCCTTGTTTTTGTTCCATCTCAAAATTTTGAGTGTAACTATCCTCAATTTCACATCCAAGGTCAGTATTTCTTGATTTTAGAAAAAAAGTGGCAACTTAAGCCCCCTTTTTGGGAACCATCTTGGTGCACTTACCCATAAAAAGAGGTAAAGAAGAAAAAGAAAAAGTTACCATTGAGGAAAATACTTTTGTAAAGAGGGAGGAAATGTTATTCTCTTAAATCTATAGTGTGTATTGTGTTATGAGTAGTCAGCTTGTGGCTACCTTAACTCTTACATAGTTACCTAATCATTATTATAATCATATATATGTATTTAGGTCATCCTAGGAGTTATACTTAAGTATCTAAGCTGGCCTAGGTGGTATCCAAGACATAAGTATGCTACATATAGGAGGTATAGGTTAGTTATTATCATCATGTTGAATATTATGTTATTTTCCTCAAAGTTGTTTTAGGAGGTTCCCCCCTTGAAGTGGCATATTATTATCAATTATTTGCAACATATTTCATATTATATTATCTCTTATGCAAGTTATTTCACTACTTAACCACTCCAAAGCAATACCCAATTCATGCACCAAATTTAGTTATTAAAAAATATGATGGTCAAACCTATACTACTATATAGTGCTTGGAGAGAGATTTTCATGGCTATAAGAATTCAAAATCTCATATCATAGGTGAAAGTTATGCCTTGTAAAAATACCCTCTAAAGGCTAGAAGGAGCCTCAAATGGACCTATCTATATAATTGATGTCAACAATGTGCAAGTGAGTGGTGCCTAAATGGCATATTGCTAGTGGTAGTGTTGGGTGATGCACAAGTTGGTACTTAGGTGTTAGATTTCAAAAAAAATTTAAATAATATTTAATTTTTTCAAATTTTAATGTTTAAAAAAAGATTAATAAGGGTTGGGCTCTAGCCAAGACAATTGAGGGTCAAGACTGGTGACCTAAATCCCAGTCAGGATTAATTGGGGCTAACAACCACATATACCATACCCTTAACCTATTGATTATCTTGGGATATGTGTATCTAACTTATATATTCATTTATATAATCTTATATAGGTTGTAAAGTCATTCTAGGTGAAATCCAATGCATACTATAGTATATATAAGAGCTAGTGGTTATTTTGTGATATCATATTGTGAATTGTGTCTTATTAGATATTTTTTGAGGCTTTCCCCCTCGAAGTAGTTTATTATTCTCAATTATTATAAAAAAAAATTAGTATATATATTTTTATATTCTCTCAAGTGCAAGTTATTTCATTATACATATACAGTGGTGGCAGGTGTGTATACATGGAACTTGTAGTGTTTTTTTTTCTCTAAATCAATTCCAACCTCTTTCATTACATTTCATGAATGATATTGATTTCTTTTATATTTCCTAAAATTTAAAATGCTTATTGTTATCAATTTGTGATTCTTGCTTTGTAGGTTGCCACAATTATATTTGGTGTTTAATGTCCTTGTTCTTGGGTTTAAAATTTTCTAGAGGGAATTAACATAAATCATATTTTTAAACCAAGTGGTGAGGGTATTTCTTTGATCTTAAGTGGCTTGGATGAAAATAAATTATTGTTGTAATTATGGTATCTAGTGATGAGCCTAGTTTATGGTCTAGTTTTGGGTAGAATTTATGATTTAGTTGCTGAAGTTATCATGGACTTTGACATTAAGTGTTGATACTTTTATGATATTTTCCTCAAACTATAGACATTGGGCTTAATCTTATTTTTGCAAACCTTTAATGATAATGGCATGTTATATGGATTGTCTATATTAATCTTGCATGTGGTTAGTGAATGTTCCTTAAGGTGGTTACATATATGCAATTATTGAGCATACTAACATTGCCATGCAAATTTAATTTGAGGAATCTAAATTGAGGAAGACATCGCCAGTTGGGCATGCACCATAACATCCAGCAAGGGAATCATTCAAAGGTCAAAGGAGGTCGATGGAAGGAGATTCCCCATGCAAACCAAATGTAACCACCTTGTAATGGTCATTATTGATGTTGAGAAAATATGTGTGTTACTGCAACACTAAATCTGCGGTTGGACATGCATGTCTGACCGGATTCCATGCATGCATAACCGTCGCCCCACTTTCTCTATTTTCCCTAAATGGCGTCCTCCCAGTTCGTGGAGTTGACTGCCTTGTTTAGTTGGTAGTATAAATAAAGATCAGATGCTCCTTCTTTGAAGGTTGGACGATTTGATATTGTACTTACAACATTCTTGAGTTTTCAGTAATATAGATATACTATTCTTTTGTACTCATGATTTACAGTGAATAAAATAAAGTTCTGAGTTCAAGCATCCGAGTTCTCATTAGTTTTAGAGGATACTTATCCAAGGGAGCCCACTTGGTGAGTAAGCCGTAATTTAGTTTAGTATTAATTTTTTTTAGTAAATAGTTAAAAATATGGCACCGACTGTTCTTGCAACCACTAGAATTCCATTCTTTGACTATTCCTGCAGCCAAAGAAAATAGATTAGTGCCCTGTTTGTTTGCTTAGATTTTCATTTTTTTCATGCATTTTAGCTTGGTGTAATTGTTTATTGATGGTTAGCATTTATTTTATTCCTTTCTAAGCAATTTACTTTCAGCATTGTGTCTTTCTTAGCTGTAGAATGAAAATGGCTACTTTGGGTTCTTAGTGCACATACTGTGCTGACCCATTTCAAGTTCATGTCCCTAGGTTGACAAGTTAAATGCACCTTCATGATGATTGAAATAGTTATTCAAGTTAGATGTCCAATCTCTAAATCACGACTTTAAAGGCCTAGTTGTTGAATCATTGTATGGGGCAGACATTTTTGGCGTCATTGTTGGGGATGGTGTCAAACTAGGAAGTTCTTTGGAGTCATTTGTAGTTTTCTTGTTGTAGTATTTTTGGAAGTTGTTCTTAGTATACCCCTCACTTAGGAAGTAATGACCCCCCTTATTCTTTACCAATTCTTTGTGTGAGCTAGTTGATAGTGACTTGATACCGCATGCATAGAGGAAGGAGAAGAGATGCTTATGGGAGATTCCTTCCTAACAATATTGATCTATTTTAGCTAGAAGAGCTTCCAAATCTACCAAGGAATGAAGAAGAAGAAGATCCACACCCCTTTTCTAATGCATTTCCTGATCTGACCAGTTCTGAAGCTTCCACTAAAGACCAAAATCAGCTTGAGAACCCATTTTCTTTGGAACTACATCAAGCATGCATGGGTGATGCAAATAGAAACAAACCTAACCAACCAGATTTTCCTTTCCCCATTGCCCACCAGAATGAATTTGACAACATAAAAAATATCCCTACTTTAGCACTCCCCAAGTTTTATGGACTTGTCATAGAAGATCTTGATACCTTCTTGTTTGAGTTTGACATACTCTGCAAAAGTTATTATTATACCACTGATACCCATAGGTTTAAGCTATTTCCTACCACTCTGAAAGAAGCTACATTAAGATGGTTCATGAGCCTAGGTAGAGATACTGTGGAAACTTGGGAAGACATGAAGATAAAATTCCTTGAAAAATACAAGGAGTATTGGAGGGGCAGTGACATGAGAGGAGGTGACATTTTTAGGATGCAGTAAAAGGAAGATGAGAGCCTGGAGGATTACATTTCAAGGTTTTTGTTTTTCTTATAGAAATCTCCACACCATACCCTCAACGAAGAATCACAAAAGATTCTTTTCTTAAGAGGAATCAATGAGAGTTGCACTAATGCCTTGGACCTGATGGTAGGAGGAAATATCACCCAAGTTCATTGGGAAGATATCAACAAAATATGCTAGAACTACTCTAGGGAAACTTCAAAGAAAGGGAGAGCTTACCAATCTTCCATGGGTAAGTCATCTACCGATGGAGTTTCAAGAATGGATATTACTCATTTGTTGGCAGATTTCAAGCAAGACATTATAAACAATCTAGCTACTCAGTTGGATACATTTCAGACCAAGTAGAAACAAGAGGAGGCAGAGGCAATGTTGGCAGAGTATTACCCCCATTGCAGACATAAGAAGGACTGCAGATGCAAGCTGGTAGCTAATATTGAAAGCAAGCATATTCCACCTGAGTTCAAGCCAATCCAGATTGAAAAAGATCAAGTCTACTATGTTGCACAAAGGAGGTCTTGAGCTCCAAAACAAGGTATGCCACCAGATCCACTATCTTATGCTGGACCATATTTCAATTCCTATTCATCTGGTAAGCAATGGAAGCCCCCATATCCACCCAAATATGGAGGATATCCACCACAACCTTAGGGTAACCCTCCAAATGCTTGGCCCAATCATCAAAAATCTCCACCTTAGTGGTGACAACCTTAGGGGAATTGGCAGAAATTTCAAGGGCATTGGTAGCCACCTCCAAGAAATTGGCAACAAACAAATCGATGGAGGGGAGGACAACAATGGCCAACCCAGACAACCAATTACATGCATCCACCTTCTCAGCCCCAATAGCCTACTATAATGCCTCCACCTACTAATTCAAGCTCAAATGCACCTAAGCCTACTTAGCTACTAGCTCATCCCACACCCAATCCAAATAACAAACCATAGTAGCAGCCTATATACTTTGCTTATTCAAATCAATTCCCTGTATATGCTATGAGTGTAAGTGACATCCACTTGCATTCAAGAACTAATCTACCAACCCCTTCCAAGCCAATTATCACTGAACTTCCTATGGAAGAGGAAGAGGAACCTCTGAATGATCCCATTCAGCCAAGTGCACCTAAAAATCCTAAACTAGTGCAAGTCAAACAGACTGAACAAGAACCACCGTTTCCTCAGAGATTGGAAGTTTCCAAGAAGAAGGAAGAAATGAAGGATAAAAATTTTGACATCTTGGATCAACTAAAGCATATATTTGTCCAAATCCCTTTATTCCAGGCCATAAAGGATGTCCTGATCTATGGCAAGGCAATCAAGGAAGCATGCCTCAAGAAGCCAGGCAGGAAGAAGAAAGACCCCACTACGGTTCATGTGGTGGGATAGCTAGCTAACATCATGCATGGAAAAGTGGCTATCCCTGAGTACAATGACCCAAGTAGTCCTGTGGTGGTAGTTGTTATAAACAGGATCCAAATTAAGAATGCTCTGATTGATTTAGGGGTAGCAATCAATGTAATGACCAAGGACATCTTGCAGCAACTAAACATTGCAAGCATGAGATCTACTCCTACTATTCTGTAGCTTGTTTATAGTTCTATTATTAAGCCTTATGGTATAGTGGAGGATCTTGTGGTAGTTCTAGACTCCTAGGAGTACCCAACAGACTTCATGATTCTTTCTCCTAAAGCTACACTAGGCGGGTATCCCATTATTATTGGAAGGCCATGGTTAGCAACTACAAATGTGTATATTGGATGTCGATTAGGTGAACTGACCATTTCAGATGGGAAGAGTACCAAAAAGTTTTTTCTTTATCCTCTTCCTCAACTATCCCATGATGAGGATAATCTCGTATGGCCACATGTTGGTGAAGAGGCCGAGGAAGTTAATTCTGTGGTGCAACTTATGATGTTAGGTAGAAGCTCCTTCATGCAGCTTCAAGACGAAGATGAAGTATTGGTTAACATTATTCAGAACCATTGTGAAGTGGAGGAATCATCATCTTCTATTTTGCTACTCTTGTCAAGACACTTTTGTCTGTTCTTCCTATAGCCACTGTTCCTATAGATGGACTTCCTGCAGCAACACGTATGTCCCATACATTGCTTCCATATGAACTCAAGGTACCATGTGTTAATGAAGTAGCTATGATAGAGTCAACTACACAAGTACATGTGTCAAAAGGGAAGTATCTAAATGTTAACAACAAACTAAGTGAAGAACAACAATTGTTAATAGAAAACTTAATAAGGACCCATCAACATGCATTTGTGTGGGATTATCATGATATGAAGGGATTGGACCCTAAATTTGTACACAAAATTTACATCAGAGATGGTTGCACCAGTGAGGTAGCCGCAAACAAGAATTAACCCTACACTAAGAGAAATTGTAAAAGGGGAACTTCATAAATTGCTAGATGTAGGATTTATCTACCCCATTTCAAATAGCCAGTGGGTATCTCCATTAGTGATTGTGCCTAAAAAAGGATGGAAATAGTGAGTTTGTGTTGATTACATGGAACTTAATGCTGCCACCAAAAAGGACCATTTCCCCTTACCTTTCATAGATCAAGTTTTGGACTCACTTGCAGGAAAGAAATACTTTTCTTTTCTAGATGGATTTAATGGCTACAACCAGATCCAAATTGCACAAGAGGACCAGGAGAAAACCACCTTTACTTGTCCATGGGGGACCTATGCCTACTCAGTACTCCCATTTGGCTTATGCAATGCACCTGCAACCTTTTAGAGAGCAGTCATTAGCATATTTTCAGACATTTCTCATGATTGTATGGAAATTTATATGGATGATTTCACCACCTATGGTGGTGATTTCAATGAAGCATTGGATAATCTCAGGAAATTCCTACAAAGATGTGAAGATCACAATCTCTCTTTAAACAACGAAAAGTGCTTCATGATGATGCAGGAAGGTGTAGTTCTTGGCCACTACATCTCCCACAAAGGAATTCTAGTAGATCTTGCAAAGATTGAGGTAATCACAAATATACCCACACCTGTAAAGCAAAAGGATGTTAGGAGTTTCTTGGGCCATGTAGGCTATTATAGGTGGTTCATCAAGGATTTCAGAAAAATAGAAGAACCATTGTATACTCTTCTCACTAAAGATGTTGAATTCCAGTGGACTGAAGCTTGTGACAAGGCATTTTATAATTTGAAGGTAGTCTTGACTCATGCTTCTATACTCAAAGGACCTAATTTGGAGCTTACTTTCCATATCCATACTGATGCATCACTCTTAGGATAGAAAGGAGCTATTGAAAATCTCATTTATTTTGTTGGAAAAAATTTGCAAGGAGCTGAATTTAACTATACAGTGACAGAGAAAGAAATGTTGGCAGTAATCTATGCCCTAAACAAATTCAGACATTACATAATGGGTTACCAAATCTTTGTGCACATTGATCATACAACCATTAGGTATCTCATGAATAAACGTCTGATCTCTGGTAGGATGGCAAGATGGTTATTGTTGATGCAGGAGTTTGACATAACCATTGTGGATAAACCAGGGAAGGCCAATGTTGTTGTAGATTTTCTTTCAAGGCTGACTACATCAGAAGATAATTAAGCCATAGATGACTCTTTTCCTGATGAGCATATATTCTCTATCAGTGTACAAACACCCTGGTATGCTAACATAGCTAATTATCTGGTCATAGGTAGAGTTCCACCTCATTCTTCCCAAAAGAGAGAAGGGTACTCATTGAAAAATATTTTCCTTTCTCATGGATTGTTCGATGTTTGTTTTATACTGGAGCAGACCATGTCATGAGGAAATGTGTGAGAGAAGATGAGACATATGACATTTTGCATGCATTCCACAACAAACCATGTGGAGGAAATTTTGCAACCAAAAGGACAACAATGAAGATTTTGAACACAAGATATTACTGGCCAAAAATCCACAAGGATGCAAGAAGGCATACGAAAAAATGAATCACTCCCTTTGACAAGTGGGGATTGGATTTTGTAGGACCCATTGACCCTCCATCAAATTGTAAGTCCTATATCCTGGTATGCATTGATTATGTAACTAAATGGGTAGAAGTTAAGGCCATGAAGCATGCAAGAGATAACAAGGTTGCAAAATTTCTTTATGAAGATATTTTCACAAGATATGGAGTTCCAAGAGAGATAGTGACTGATCAAGGGGCTCAATTCACATCAACCCTTGTTGCAGCACTAGTCAATGAATACAACATAAGACATGGAAAGTCTAATCCTTATCAACCCCAGGCCAATGGCCAAGTTGAGATAGCCAACAAAGAAATTGAAGCTGTTCTGACTAATACAATAGCTATCCACAGAAAGGATTGGGAAAATAGATTACCAGAAGCTATTTTGGCCTATAGAACTACCTAGAAAACAACTATAGGCTTCACTCCATTTGATTTGTTGTATGGAAAGACAGCCATGATGCCCATTGAATTTGAACACAAGACTCTTTAGACTACAGTAGATTTGGGGATGGATATTTTTGAGGCACAAAAAGAAAGAATCATGCAGCTAAATGCTCTGGTTGAGATGAGAAGAGCAGCTCTGCATCACATAGAGGTAGTGCAGAATCATAGAATGAAGTGGCATGACAAATTCATCAAGGACAAGAAATTCAAATAGAAGATTGGGCCCTTCTCTATGACTCAAGATATCAGGACAATGCAAGAAAATTGTAGACAAGGTGGCTAGGACCATATGAGGTTGTTGAAGTATTCCCTAATAGTGTTGTACATCTCATTACTATTGAACCAGTCAAATTTAAGTTGCTTATCAATGGTCACCGCCTCAGATTGTATCACAAGCCAACTTCCAAGGAGGCGTTCCTATAGAAATTCACTCAGCATGCAACATTCGAGCTTCTTGCAACAGAAGGAAGTGGACCTAGTGTCCCTCCTTCTAACTAATTAAGGTATGTACTTTTCATTATAAAGACTTCCACTTTCGTGGAAGTCCATTTCTTCACCCATCTGCCCATCCGCCCATCCATTTCCACCTTTCTCTCTCTTCCATCACTTCACTCCACCTCATTCCACCTCATCTTCATTAATTGCTCAACTTATTTCCTAAAAAGGAGAGTGGTACTTTCTCCACAATCTTTGCAACAAATCCTCCACACATTCAAGTATGTGTGCATTAATTTCTATATCTTAATTGTCTTTAAGTGTATTCATTTAATTGTTGTACGCTAGTATGGAAGTTCACCATAGCATGCTAATATTCCCTACCCTATCAAATCATTATTCTGCATGTGTGGACGCATGCCAAAATTTAGGTTGGGGGGGAGGAAAAATATGTGAATATTTTTCCCACGTGTCAGTCCATGCTGGTCTACGTCAACAAAATTTAAATTGATCCGATTTGAAATCTGAGTGAGAGGATGACTCACATGTGTGAAGTGACACCAACTTCCTTTTCCATTTATCTTCATCATAACATTACTTTATTACTCCTTCCTTTCCATTATCGACCCTGTCATATCTCAAGTTGCATTGCAAACAAAAGGTAAAAAAGGAAAATTCAGTTGACATTGGAATTCAAAAGTTAGCAAGTGTTGCAGGAAGGTGAATTTGATTTTTATACAGAATTGCAAGAAGCAAACCACAGAGTATTTGTTTGATTGTAGAAAATGGGAGGTGATTTAATTCGAAATGAACCCACCATGCACGATGTATTATTGCAGGATGCACAATGCATGGCCAAATTCAAAAACTGCGAGTGGATAGACTACTTCCTAAAGTTGGATTATTTTGATGAATACATTGCACTAGAATTCTCCTAGACATTGTCTAAAGGGAAGGCCATGGTAAAAGGGCTGGAGGTCATAGTAACTGAAGAAATAATTGAAAAATTTACAAGGTTACCTATTGATGGTGAAAATTACCTTGCTTCTAGAGATGCTAGATCAACTAGGGCCGAACTTACAGAGTCAAACAACCGTCTATTGAGCATAGATAAATAGGGTGTGAAGAGAATGTCGTTTCCCGAGCCATGGAAGCAGATAGTTTTTTATGTCATAAAATACATCACTTGTGAAGGTTGCCAGTCGAATTTGCATTCCGTGCACTTTAAGCTTTTGAATCACATGAGGCACGGAAGGAGGATGAATGTGTCGAATGTGCTATACAACCTTCTTTGAATCATGATGACCGAGACTCAGAAAGGTAGGGACAATTCCGTTTCCCACCATTGTTGGATTAAATTTCTAGTTGAGAAGTCTCTACATGATGTATTTGGAATGACCTGGGAAGAATTCATAAAAATTGATCAAATTAGACCTGAGCATTTGCAACCAAGGGTTTTCCCCCAACCTCATAGGTCTAGCATGAGATTGAGCATGGATGAAGCCACTCTTGGTGCTTCCACCTCTGGCACAGATCCTAGTGTAAACCCTCCTGTAGTAGAAGAAACCATAGAAATTAGCTCTTCTAGGACAAAGCACTTAGACAAAGAAAGTTCTACCCCTGATTCTGATGATGATGTTCCACTTGGCATTCTAATGAAAACTAAGGCACAAAAGATAGAATTAGAAATGAGAAAAGGAAAGGACAAAAGGCGGTTGGCAAAAAAAGAGGTGCCAAGCTCTAAGAAGAGAAAGGCTGACACTGTTCATCCTGCAGTCAAAGAAAAATAGGAGAGCCCTCCTAGGAAAGCAAGAACAACTAGACCACCCTTTGGTATGCCTCCACAGGAAAGCCTAAAGTCTAGAGAAGTATCACAAGGGGACATAGAAGCTCCAATGGGGTAGGAGAATGTCGAGGAAGAAGATATATTAAAGATAGTAGCAAACATAACATTGGCCAATCTTACCAATATTGTAGAACAAGTCAAAAATCAAGAATATGAGGAAAATCAGGATTTCCTATAGCAAGAGGTCCTGTAACAAGAGATCCTACAGCAACAGCCAGAATAGGAGCAGGAGTCCCTGTAGCAACAACCCAAATCGGGAGAACAATCAGTACCCCTACAACTAGAATTGACAAGACAACCTGAATCCTTGTAGTTAGCATTAGTGCCAGAGAAGATGCTAGTAGGAATACATAACCCCCATGATTTTCCATGCACAAGGTAGCCATGCATTTATGGAAGGAGATGCAAAGAAGAGGAGGAAAGAAAGGAGGAAAAACGTAGATTGAAGAAGGAAATTCAAAAGAGAGATGAGGAAATTAATGACAAAGATGTAGAAATTGCCACCTTGAAAAAGAAGGTGGATGATATGGCAGCCTTAGTACCACAAATTTTGGAATGTAGGACCCCTCCAAGGGTCTATGCTCTGCATTTGAAGATTCTTTTAGGCTGGAAAGAATTGTCTCAGGTTTGAATCCTTCTATTGAAACCCTTGTTGAATTTTCCAATGCTTATCGAATTGCTTCCCCTGAAATGAAGAATTTGTTGTGTGAGTTTTATTTGCATAACTATGTTGTAATCCAAGACCATGATTGGAACCCACTGTTGTATGTTGGAGATGTCCAATTAAGGGCATTTATGTCTTGGGTACAAAATGAGATTAGTTGGGGAAAAAAATATGGGGCTTATAAGCAGATGGAATCTAGCATCCCCCTGTCCATTAGGGTTGAATCAAGGAATCCAAGGGATATTTTCAGGGAATGGCACAAAATTCTTTTCAAACCTAGCTATGGTAATAGGATTATGCCTTGGATAGAAGCACTTTATAGTGAATATGAGGAAAATGCAAAAGCAAAAGAGGAAACTGTGAAGAGATACCTCTCACAAAGATAACCAACACGAGAAATCACAACACTATAAAAACAAGGCATTAAATAAAACCTTACAAAAAATCCAACCCAAAGTCAAGGTAGTTGGAAAAAATGATCCAAAGCTTTTTTCTTTACCATAGTACAAGGATACTTCTCCCCTAAAATTATTTTTTTCTAATAAGAAACATTCATAATACTATAGGAAAATCTCTTGTCCAACCTTAGAACTTTAAAAGAGGTGTCCATCATTGTACAAACAATAAGATATTTCCCCATATTATCATCCTTTTACACCTCCTCAAATGTAGTAACAGACTCCTCAATAGTAGAAGGAAATTTTTCCTTTGTCCTCCAAATGAAATGGTCTTTCTCGTTGCTCAAGTAAGTAGCAGTAGCATGGCTTGCTTTACCACAAGAATGGTCATATATCATGTCAAGTTGATAGGGCTAAGGAGATCATTTAAAATTTTATGGATGTACCCTCACATTTGTATGAAAATTCAAAAGAAAATATTTGAGTTCATTTTGTTACTTGGGTGTTAATATTTAAATTTCATATTTGAAATTAATAATAAATTTGATTTATACATCAAATGGTGAATCTTACACCTTCTTTCTATCTTGCAAGTAATTCAATGTGTGGTGATTGAGGTACCCAAAATGGGCATTACTTGCACTTTACTTGAAAGAGATGGAATGACACTTGTGTACACTTGGATTAGAAGTTGCACATTTGTGCATATTTTAAATTATAATGTATTTAATTGAATAGTCATGTTTTGTTTGTTTGGACAAAAGAGTTGAAAGACTGCATAAAGTCAAACTATTAAATGTGATGAAAAATACATACTATTTTATTTAATAGCAATATATTTTAGTTTGTAATATTTTTTCCAATAAATTATATTGATTTATGTCCCATATGGAGCTAGATTTTGACTATTGATGTTTATATTTTTATGAGAATATGTAGTTGTACATATTTTATGTATTGGTAACATATGTTTTTTATTAGCGATCAACAGGTTTTACGGGGACCAAAAACCCCTTACAAATAGGTTTTGTGGGGACCAAAAACCCCATACAAATAAGGATAGTTGCAAAAGATAGGAACATAGACAATCAACAGTCTACCACAGGATATTCAAGATATAACAGACTACAAGAAAACAACTTTGAAGGGACTGGAAACCCTTTAGAGCCAGGAAATCATATGGGACTTAACCCCAAAGCTATTATAAACTGCCTAAATCTGCTACACACCAAACAACCATGATTAGCTAGGAACCATGAACCTGAGATAGGTTTTGAAGGGACCATGAACCCTTTACAATTAGGTTTTGGCAAGGACCTTAAACACAAAAGCACAATAGACTGAAAAGAAACATCTAACTTGCACCTCCATCTGAACTAAACATCCATCCCACACTCCACCTCCATAGGAAAGGGACCCCGCTAATGGAGAGGAAGATGCAAGAACTCGAACCACCAAAGAAACCCCAACCCTACTTGTATCAGCTCCACCTCAACAGGACCAAACAAGAGGGAAGAGAACTTTTCACTGGGCCAACAACAATCACCTCCACCTCAATAGGAGATGGCTCTACCTCCATAAGAGAAAAATTCACCTCTAAAGAAGATATCACCAGAAGCACCCAGCCAAAAGAAGCCACTCCAGTAGATCAAGCACTCGCAACAACCTTAGGCAACATAAGAGATGGAAACAAGAGAGACACAACCCAAAACCAAAGAAGAAAATTAAACACAACATCCATTGAAAGATAATGGGTAGCATAGAAAGCCCCACCAAAGGAAAACACAATCCTCACAAACCCCTAAACTAACCAGAACAACAAAAAAACCCAACAGGGGTACAACACAAAACACCATCTATAGACAACAATCTGCAAGAAGCCAAAGCAAAAAAGAACAAATATGGGCGCATAAAACTTCCCCCCCATGAGAGAAAAGATCATAGCAAGGAATAAAACCTCCAAGCAACCCCACACCACACTTCTGCACAACAACACAACAGCAAGAAAAAACACTGTCTAGGAGACCATCAAAAGAAGAGTCCCAGTCACAGGATGATTAGGAATGGCCAAAACCCATTAGAAATAGGGGGTCCCAAACAGGGTGGTAAGGAGAAGGCCCAACAAGAGAGCACACCAAGCAACCCTAACACGTCATTCAGAGCCAGAGAAGGGCCAAAAATCCACACAGCCAACTGGAAAAAGACACCACCAGACCACAGAGGAAGGCCAAGATAGACCCAAAACACACCGCCAACTGAAACCCCTAGAAGAGAGCCACCAAAAAAAGAGCTAGCAGGAACGATAAGAGACCAAGAGAGAGAAAGAGTAAGCATAGGCCAACACGATAAGCCCTTGAGCCCTCCTACTATGCCGAGTAGGAGCAAAATAAGGCCCAAACTTCAACTGCAAAGCCTCAAAGACAACACCGCACCACCACACCCTTTAAAGGACCGACAACCAAGAAAATAATGGGAGGGGCATCCAACCCCCAACCATAGCCTCACCAATAGGAAAAATCACTAAGATCCAAGAGGCACCTCCCAAGCCACAAACACCATAAACCGCCAGAACAACGTCCCCCAAGAACCCCTCACCGTTAGTAGAGGACAGACAACAAGCATCCAATACCACCCCACCCAATGCCTCACAGAGAACTAATAACACAAGTTCAAGTGCATCATCCTTGTTATCAATGCCTCCATCATCGTCCTCACTCGCAACTTTCAAACCTCCCACAACATTGCACTTCCCGCCTCTCGCCATGAGTGAACAATAAAAGTTGTATTGGTAACATATGTTAAACTATGCTTTACACTTTATTATAACATTGAGGTATGTTCTATAATGACAAGAAAGCAAAGAGTATCATGTTGTGACTATGTACATAAAAACCAAAACACAACTTATATATACATACATACATACATACATATATTCTTTGACTTTAGGCATTGTAATGGTAGGAGCTTTAGAAGAAATAAAAGAAGATGAGGAGTAATTGAATCTTTTTCATCTAAGAATATACTCTTTCTTATTTGAATTATTGACTTTTAATCTGGTTTTGGTTGTTCTATGTTTGTCTTTTTCTTTTTGTCTTCTTTAGATGAACTATCATGATATAGTTGTGTTTTTATAAAAAAAATTGTCACAAGCCTAATTTTTTCAAGTTTTCTTGTTATAGCATCTATCATTAATTTTGTATCATCATAATCTTGTTTTCTTTTGATTTCATTATTGTGTTGTGCATCTAAAACTTGTGTAGAATAATTTTTTGTTCTGACTTGACTATTCCTCATTATGGCCAATGAGTATGGATGTTTCTTACTTGGTAAGTCAAACCAAATATATCATTCATAATTGAAGAAGTTTACTTTTCAATCCTGGAAAGTGAAGATTCAATCTTATTTACATACTAACTAACATAAGCAATTTTATCAAAAATATAAAAAAAATATTTGCAAATTTATTTATGTCTACAACCATATCATCTAAATTCTCTTGTACAGACATCATCCATTGAGCCTGTCAATTTCTCTGGACTTCAGAGTTTTTTTTCTTATTCCCAATCTCTATATGTAGTTTAGATTCATATCTACCCCATAATCTTTTGTATGTGTTTATGACTATGAATGACTCAGGGGTAGGCCATCTATCTGCTTCATACGCCACTACTTCTTTAGGCTCACCATTTCCCATTACTAGTTCATATGTAGTTCTTTTGTTAGTACCAACTCTTGGAAGATTTTCTTTCATAATCTTATTTGATTCTAGAATTTTCCTTATTTTTATCCCTTTTCCCTTGTCTTTTGGTTTTTCTTCTTCCTTAGGAGTCAAAGCTCATTTCTAACTCACTTGTCTTGCCAACTTATCCATTTATTTTGGATTACTGCTTAAATATGATAGTGTGGAAAGTGAAAACCTAGAAGGATAAGGATTAATAGACATTTGTTGTTTGAGTAGATAGTGGCTATATGAAGTAGAAGTTTTTTCAAGATTGTAGTCCACAAATGGCTTGTAATTAGAGTTTGGAAATCTATTGGATAAATAATAAGATATGGATGATTGGGAGAAATTGGGTCTACCACTGGTTATAACAAGGGGTTGCTCAAATAGAGTTTCTTCTGGAACATATTTAAGATCTATACTTGAAACTCTTCTAATATGTACCTTAGGTCACTCAAAGAATAAACTTCTAGAAGGAGTAGGAAAAATTTGGAATCTAGGTTGCGATTGGTTGATAAGTTTTTCAATTATTGGAAATCCAATTTCAAACCCCATATTATCTATGACATGTAGGTATCATAATCTAGGACACATATTAATCTTATTTTTCATCTTTGGAACTATTGTTGCACTTGTTCTATATTTTCCTCACTAACCCCTTATTCTACAAGTTGGTATAAATTTTTTCCCAATAAATTATATATACTTATGTCCCATATGGAGTTAGATTTTGACTATTGATGTTTTTATTTTTTATGAGAAAATGTAGTACATATTTTATGTATTGATAACATGTGTTGAAATATGCTTTACACTTTATTATAACATTGAGGGATGTTCTGTAGTGACAATAAGGCAAAGAGCATCATGTTGCGACTATGTACATAAAAACCAAAACACAACCTCTATATATATATATAATTCTAAAGTAAAATAAGAATAACCCAAGACAAATATCTCTTGATATTTTTTAGATATACATATTTAAGATATCTATACAAGTATGTTTATTGATGTTCTTATATTTAAACAATGATAGCAATATGTTTGGAAAAAACCATGTTGCTTCTTAACTCCCTTAGAGAAAAAATATACTCGAAGGGAGCTTGTTGAATATTTATTCTCGATATCCAAGAAAAGGTATGACCTAGGATCCTTTGAATGGTAACATGTCATTTCCTAGTAAGAATGCAAATTTCCCTAGTTGTAACCCTCAATCTTGGGCTAATATACAAAACCAATAATGGCCAATACCTCAATCTAATTGGAATCAACAAGGAAAAACATGTGGCCACCTCATAAATATCCAGGACCTAATTATAATTTTTAATGGCCACCCCAACAAAATCAATAGAAACCTCAATGGAAAAGAGGTCAGTAGTGGAAAAAATCAAAATCTCAATTATTAGTAGCCACAACATCCATTGCAACTACAACAACAAGCCATAATGCCAAACCCAACAATATCTACAGTAATCCCACCAAGAGAACCTCAATTGCTAGCACAACCTACACCTAACCCAAATAATAAGCTTGCCCAACCAACTTATGCTAATGGCACTATACAATATGCCACCTATGGGGTTGAGGTGAGTGATGTACACCTTAGATCAAGGAAAATGTTAGATGGGCCTTCATCTCCTGACATCACTAAAGTAATTGATGAGGAACTCCTAGCAGAGCCCATTGACACAAAATCTAAGGAACCTAAGTCAAATCAGGTCAATCCACCAACAATGAGTCTAGAGCCTCCATTTTCTGAGAGACTAATAGTCTAAAAACATCATTCACAAGCTGAAATTAATCTATTGGGACAACTCAAGGATGTTTGCATCAAAATACCCCTCACTAGACCATTAAGGAAGTACCCATTTATACCAAAATAGTGAGATTTGTGCCTTAAAAAGTTAGGTAGGAAGTGAAAGGACCCTTAGACTGTACATGTCTTAGGACAACTTGTAGAGATTATTTTGGGAAACATAACTATCCTCAAGTATACAAACCTTGGGAGCCCTATAATGCATGTCAACCATTAATGTAATGACCAAAGAAATAATGAAATTATTATAAGTAATGGAGCTTATACCTACACCTATTAGGCCACAGTTAGTAGATAGGTCTATAGTCAGGCTTGAGGGAGTCATTAAAGACTTGGTAATAACATTAGATTCATGGGAGTACCTTGCAGACTTTATGGTGTTGCAGCCTAAGGATTTAATCTTGTAGGATATCCCCTCATCTTAGGGAGACCTTGGTTGGCAACTGTACATGCCTTTATAGGTTGCAAGTATGGGAACATGATCATTTCCAATGTAAATGCAACTAAGAAACTATTCCTCTCTCCACCTACCTAGCTATATGTGGATTTGGAGAAAACTATATGGCCTACCCTAGATGAGGAAGATCGATACTCCTTACAAACCTTGATGACTATTGAATGCAATCCCTTGTTAGAAAACTAAGATGAAGATCAACTTATTGAAAATATCATGTAGAATAATTATGGTAGGGACTCACAACAACATAACTATCTAACCTATTTGTAAAACCCCCTATGAAACATCATTCCTACCAATACATCTGATTCTATTTCCTAAATTTTTAATACTTTATTATCACATCATTGTATTCCAAATATATTAGGCCTTGAAATTTCATCTGTTCAAACATCATCCTTGAATTTACAGATTATACTAAATAAGACAATAAATGTAAATAGCCAATTGACTACTACACAATAGACTTCACCATCTAATGTGCTACAAGCACACGCAACAACATTTACATGGGATTACCATGACATGAAGGGTATGGAACCAAACCTATGCATGTATGAAATTTATATAAATGAAGGTTATAAACCAGTTAGGAAACCCCAAAGGAGAATGAACTTTGCAGTTTGTGACATAGTCAAAGCTGAATAACAAAAGTTGTTGGATGTAGAACTCATTTATCCAATCTCTGATAGACAATGGGTGTCTCCACTAGTGATTGTACCTAAGAAAGGATGGAAATGGAGAGTGTGTTTATACTACCATGAGTTGAATGCAACAACTAGTAAATACCACTTTACCCTCAACCCAATACCCTCTACTATCAACCCTAATCCCTCAACCCTATACCCTCAACCCTGAAACCATTAAACCCAAGTAAACTCTCTACCCTAATCCATTAACCCTCAACCCTTAATCCCTTAATCCTTAAACCCTCAACCCCTATACCCTCTACCCTATACATTGGACCCTCAACTCTAATCCATCAACCCTATACCCTCAACCTTAAACCCTCAACCCTCAACCCTTAAACCATAAAACCTTAAACCCTCTACCCTCTACCCTATACATTAAACCCTCAACCCTCAACCCTCAACCCCTATACATTCCACCCTATACATTGGACCCTCAACCCTAATCCTTCAATGATATACCCTCAAACCTATACCCTAAACCCTCTACCCTCAACCCTAAACCCTCAAACCTAAACCCTTAAACCCTAAACCCTTAAACCTTCTACCCTCTACCCTCAACCCTAATCCCTCAACCATATACCCTCAACCCAATACCCTAAACCATCAACCCTATACTCTATACATTATATCCAAAAACCTCATCTATCTATGTCCCTCCCTCCTCTTCTCTCCTTCTCTCTATCTCACTTCTCCCTCTATCTCTCCCTCCCTCCATCCCTCCCTATCTACCCTAATCCATCAACCCTATACCCTTAACCCTTAAACCCTTAAGCACTCAACCTTCAACCCTTAAACCCTCTAACCTCTACCCTCAACCCAATACCCTAAAACTTCAACCCTTAAAATATCTACCCTAAACCCTAAACCCTCAACCCTCAATCCCTCAATCCTAATCCCTTAACCCTTAATCCCTACACCTTCAACCCTTAATCCCTCAACCCTTAATCCGTAAACCCTCAATTTTCAACCCTTAATCCCTCAACTCTAATCCATCAACCCTCAACCCTTAAACCCTAATCCCTCAACCATCAACCCTTAAACTCTAATCCCTCAACCCTAAAACCCTTTAACCCTCAACCCTCTACCCTCAAAAATATACATTAAACCATGAACCCTCAATTCTCAACCATCTAACCTATACATTGGATCCTCAACCATAATCCCTCAACCATATACCCTAAAACCTATATACTCAACCCTATATCCTCAACCCTCAACCCTTAACATCATCCCTCAACTCTTAAACCCTTAAACCCTCAATCCTTAACCCCTCAACCCTTAAACACTTAAACACTTAAACCCTCAACCCTCTACCCTATACATTATACCCTCTACCCTATACATTGGAATCTCAACCCTAGTCCCTCAACCCATATCCTTCTCTCTATATATCCATCTCACCTCTCTCTCCCTCCCTCTCTCCTACCCTGTCTAATTGTCTCTATCTACCCTCTCCTTGTTTCTATGTACCTCTTTCTCAATCAATCCCTACCACTCTCTCTCACTCCCTCTATCTCTCTCTATCTCCCTCCCACTGCCTCTCCATCACTCCCTCTCTCTCCCACTCCCTCTCTCTCTCCCTCTCTCCCTATCTCTCAGGTCTCTCCCTCCCACCCCCCTCTCTCTATTAGGTCTCTCCCTTTGGCACCCTACATAGGTAACTCTCTCTCTCTCTCTCCCCTCTCTCTATCTATCCCTCCCACCCTAGCTAGATAAGTCCCTCTCACTCCACCCCCCTCTCTCACACTTCCTCTCTCTCTCTCTCAGGTCACTCCCTCTCACATCCTCTCCCTCTCTTAGGTCTCTCACTCTCACACTCCCTCTCTATCACTACCTATCTCTCAAGTCTCTCCCTCTAGCACCATACCTACATAACTCTCTCTTTCTCTCCCTCTCTCTCTCCCCTTCTCTCTCATTCTCTCTCTCCAACCCCCCTCTCTCTCTCCCTCTAACCCTCCCACCCTACCTAGCTAAGTCCCTCTCATTCCAGCCCCTTCTCTCCCACTCCCTCTCTCTTAGGTCTCTCCCGTCCACTCCCTCTCCCTCTCTCAAGTATCTATCTCAATACCTCTCTACCTCTCTCTCTCTTAGGTCTCTCCCTTCCACCCTACCTAGAAAACTCTCTCTCTCTTAAAATTATCCCTCCCTCTAAAGACATACATAAATACATACATATAAGCAGGCATACATACATACATACATACATACATACATACAAGCATACATACATATGTACATACAATCTTACATCCATACAAGCATACATGTTCATATGTACATACAATCTTACATACATACATACATACATATAGGTATACATACATACATGCACTAATACATACATAAATATAGGCATACATACATACATACATACATGCATACATACATACATACATACATACATACATAAATACATGCATGCATGCATACATACAAGCATACATACATACATAAAAGCATGCATACATACATACATACATGTCATACAAGCATACATACATACATGCTCGTGCTCACGTTATAACGTACTTGCGTTATTACTTGCTTTGGGAATCCCCAAGCCTTGGGCTTGGTATTTTCCTTGGAATACCAACTAAAAGGCTTGGAGGGCCTTCCCAACGTCCAAAGATGTGTTTTTACAAATTCTACAATATTTCATATAATCGAGTTTGTGCTCATCGTCAAGATTGCATGCATTTCAATCTCAAATAAATTGAACACCTAGGTAATGTTAGGCTCTCTCTTAGCTATCTAATGAAGTAATTTTTTTCTTTTTGACAATGTTAAGCCTTTGATCTATAATTTTTTTGTTTGTGTCTATTTTTTGGAAAAAACTAGTGTTTGGTGTTTTTTTTTGTTATAAATTAACCATTCATTGAAATTTCAAATAAATTGCATTTTTAGAAACTAGACTCCATTCTACACATATAAAAAAAATCAATTATTTTCCAAAATTTATAGGGGTAGCATGACCAAACTTCTATTTTTCAGGAAGTGTCCACTTTGAAAATTAGTTAAAAATCAAATATTCATTAAATAATTATTAGAACAATCAAGTATAAACTACATACTATTAGCTAATTTCTCATTGAAGTGATTTTAAAAATACTAAAATAAAGTTCATTGTGCCAGGGAGCCACAAAAGTTGCTATGTTATGTTTTTCTAAAAAAAACATCACCAATTTCTATGGTCCCCTCTTTTGAACCCCTTAATCTCAACCATTTAAAAAAAATAGTAGTTTAGAAAGTAGATTCAGAGCACTACGATCATTTTTTTTGTTGCATCTCAAAATTTTGAGTGTAACTATCCTCAATTTCAAGTCCAAGGTTAGTATTTCTTGATTTCAGAAAAAAAAGTGGCCACTTAAGCCCCCTTTTTGGTCCCCTATCTTTTTGCACTTACCCCTTAATGGTGAAACGTGTCAGCCTAGTGAACTTTTGTTCAAGTTTCTCCACTCACTCCCGTAGATTGTTTATGTCCTCCTCCTTATTGCTCTTCCTGTGAGTCATCTTTTCTTCAATGGCTTTGGGATCTAGAGAGTGGGTGGAGTTGTCTTTGAGCATTTTGTTTAGGTCCAAGAAGTGGCTGGAACCTTCCACAAACCTCAAACTCCTCAACAGTACATCCTTACACTCTTCTCTACTGCCAGTCCACTCTGAGTTGCTAGAAATTTCATCCATTGATAACTCTTTCTTGTTCTTTGCCAATCTGTGAGACCTCTTGACACTTGTTTGCTCCATCCCCATGTCAATACTCGTAGCTATAATAGTTTCACCTTCAGAATCCTTATCTGCAACACTCTTTCCCTTGTTGTTCATGACTAACAACTCCACTTGGCACGTAGTGTCTTTTTCACCCTTCTTTGTCATTGTTCCATTGTCCAACATGGTGGGGGTATTCTTTAGTTCGCATAGTTTTCCTACAACCTTGGAATGGGCCAACCCAACCTACCTGTTGATTGTGATTTTGGCACAACAACATGCAAACAGAATATTGCTATTCTGTTTCTCCTAAAAGAGAAATGCAACACATGGATGCCCTAACTCCCAAGGTCTTTGTAGTTGGTTCTCAACTGTGCTAATGTTACTCAGTGGCCAATGCAACAGTAATATTCAAGGGGCCTGCTGGTGTTGAGCTTCTGGATTGTTATCAGATCAAGCATAAAAATAAAAAAAACCTACTTTAACAAGGGTTTTAAAGAAATAGAAAAGATACATTAGGGCTTTGAAACAGAAAAGAACAATAGTTCATCCAATCTTAACTAGACTTGTTAACTTCAAGGAATCATAAACTAAACTGCAGAACAAAGCAAACTTATGATTGACACACAACCTCCTTCATTCTCAATGCTAATTCGAATAACAGATTTTTAATTACTATTTAAATAAAACACAAAATAATATTTCATTCCTTGAAGAATTCACAAATCAAATGATCAATTAAAAAAAATATCATTTAGGAACACAACATGAAGTAGGTTAAACTTTGATTGCTTCTACTATCAATAAAACAAATAAGCAATATTTACAAAGCTAGCACAATCACCAATATACAGAGAATTTGAAGCTCCAGATTCTTTCCAACTACACTAAGAGAACTTAGAAAATACATTATAGTCTGTACTGAAATCTAACTGCTAACCAAGAAGACAAGAGAAGCTCTCATTACTAAGAATCAAGATGCCACTCTATCTCTCTTTGTTAACTGACTAACTCCTAATAGTTCTAATTCTAAATAGTTCTCAATCTAAAAGTTTTCTAAATCTAGAAGTTCTAATACCTTATTGTCTAACCCTTTTCAAAAAGGCAAGAATGCCATTTATACAGATTGTGTACCAAAAGAATGCACTGTCCCCTACGCTAGGGTTTAAAAAATATCTGCATCCAGGAGAGTCGGCTCTTAGATCTTTCTGAGGAAAGTCAAAACTACATTCAATGTGAAGCCCTATTGTCCATGCTGATGAAAGGTTTCTGGGAAAGATCTGTAGATCTTTTATCGCTGCAGCATTAACTCTAGCATCTTTGTGTCCACCTTCAAACTCTGTTGGGGTCATCTTGAATACTCAAAATATCTTCATTAATAATGACCTACCTCCTTGCTAACAGTCACTACAGTTGTCCCTATGAGTCCCAGTTTCTTCTTTCCTTCGGCCTCCTATCCTAGACTTCTCTGTACATTGACCGTCCTCTAGAAGCACCATCGCCTGAGCCAATCCATCGTTGTCTACTCTTAGAAGGAAACCATCTTGCTTGCATTCTCTTAGTCCTCTCCACAGAGGTGGTCAATTGGTCAATGGCACATCTTAGCTCTCTCTGATTGGATGATCACATGCCATGCAAGATTCTTTGGCGGTCAAAAGTGGTCCAAACGGTATCGCATGTCAGTGAGACACCCTCAGTGCCTCCCCGATGCGACTTCACCATTCTACAGTTATCGGCAAGACACAAGACAGTCGGTATGACGTTTTGGCGAGCTGTGGAAGTCACATCGAGCTCACAAAACTTATCAAAAAGACAGAATGCTCTCAGTAGGACATCATAGCAAACCCCAGGATCCGTTGGCGAGCTCATCTTTCGTGTCAGAGAGAGTATCGCTTGTTGCCATGACCTCATGGTGAAGTCTTCTTATTCTCCCCGATCTCACTCTTCTTCTTTGAGTTCGAGCTCCTCTTCTCTTTTGGCAAGACTCTTTTGATCTTAGGGAGACCTTTCATCGAACCCCTTTCTACTTCCGGAGTCTCCCCAATTTCCCTTTGTTTCGATGTGACCATCCCGAGTTGGTGAGATACCATCGAGCCATCTATCCTCCATCGACTTTGTTCATTTTGGTCAGACCCTGTTGAATCGGCAAGAGATTATGCCGATATTACTTCACGTTGGTGAGACCTTTCCTCTTCGCCGAGACCTTATATCGAGGTCCTTTTCTTTTGCCAAGTTGCTCACCAGTTGGTAGGACATTCCGAGGTCGAGGAGACATCATGGCGACCCTTTTGTTTCTTGCTGAGTCCATTCTATTTCAGTGAAGCTCTCCATAGTCGCCCAGACCTTATGATGAGATTTTGTTTTATCCTTGAACCTACTCTGTCGGCAAGAGTCATGGCGATGCCAAATTCCTCGGGTGAGCTCTTCTCTGATGTCGGGGAGACCCCAATGTTTCGAGGAGATCTTTCCCTGAACTTCTTTCTTCTTACCGAGCCCACTTCCTTTCTGTGTGACCTTCCATGGTCGGGGAGATCTCTTGGCGAAGCCCCTTTGTTTTTATGATACCACTTTATCTTGGTAAGAGTTCACCCCATCAGTGAGACTTCCTTCAGTGTGACCTCCTCCTTTTGGCCAGACACTATGTCGATAGCATCATCCTTGGGTGATCTTTTATGTCGGGGAGACCTTTCTTTAGTTATACCGACATGCATTTCTTTCGTTCCTAGTGTGTCGGTGTACCACCCTCCTATCGGGGAGATGTCCTATAGATACCTCATGTCTCAGCGAAAGCTTTACTAGTTCCCCCCTTTTGTGACCGTGACATACTGATTCTCTCACCGAAGACCACTGACGGAATCCCCTCGTGCTGTGTCGGTGTGACTTTCTTTCTTTTCCGAGACCTCTCTTCGAAGCAAAGTCTCTCACTGAGATGCAATACTTTATCAGAGGTCGGTGAGACATTAGCACTTGGGGAGACTTTCCACCGAAGACCCAACTCTCGGCGAAAGGATTTGCTTGTTTTTGCTAGTCGATAGGACATATGGATTTCACCAAGACTTTATCCCGAACTCAATATCTCCTGCCAAAGTGTTTGCTCGTTGTGCGGTAATCAGTGAGACTTCATGAATTCGCCAAGACTTCTTGGTGAAGAGTAAACCTTTGCCGATATACGGATCCCTTTTTCCACCGGTTGGTGAGACCCGAAGATCTCACTGAGACCTTTCTCTGAAGGAAACCCCTCATGCCAATAGGAAACTCCATGTCGCCGGGACCCTGTTTGATGTCTTGCCGATAGTTGATTACACATGAATTTCGCTCACTATGACATCTCTGGGGTCCTGCCGAATTTTACCTTAACTAACTTTTAGGACCAACTGGATTGGGGAATGGCATCTAACTAAGCTCGCTTAGCAAATATCACCAGGTGTAGGATCTAATCCTACAAAAGAAAGGTCTACATTAATCCTCATAAGTAAACAAGAGATATTATAATAAACCCACCATTGCTTATAATTATTTCACTGAATTCTTAGCAAGGAGAAAACCAACTTAGGTTGAGACAAAACCAAGATTAAACAAAACAAGAAGAGAAACCTAGGCAGAAAATAGAAGAACTCCCAAGAGGAAAGAAAATAACAAAAAGCAAAGAAAACAAAAGAGAAAGGGGGACCCATTTTGATCCAGATCAAAGTGGGGTGATTATGCAAGGCATAAAAAATGGCGACTCGGCTGGGAAAATGGTTTAACCATTTTCATGAATCTGAAGGATTTAGCTACCCAGAATTCCTGGTTCATGAACATCACAACTCCAGTTGGGTCAGTTATTTCAAGCAATGTAGAGCTAGAATCTCAAATGCAAGTCAATCAATGGCTACCCCTGAATCTATGTGTGTGCTTGATAGTGCATCATCCTTTCATAAAGTTTTCCTTATCTTTCGAGCAACATAGTGCAAGATTTGAGCTACATGAGTTGATTCCTTTTATTTTTTGTGCAATGATATCCTTGGCATTGCTCCGCTGCCAGTCAGGCGTCTATAGCCCCGATGGAGATACCTCTAGTTTCCTCACAGCATTGCTCTACTGCCAGCTAGGCGTCCATAGCCCCAATAGAGATACTGGAATCACCCATTCATATTGAATCCTCTTTTCTTTTGATAATTCTTTTCTTTCTTTTTTTTTATAGAGTTTCAGATATTTCACTTAGTTCTTTTTCAATATGTCAGATGTTTAACATCTGATCTTGGTTGAAAACTACCATGGACCTCAAGACAACACTTAGGAATTAGATTTTTCACTCAAATCTTGCAACATCATAATCCTAAGACATATATACCCTTACAAGAGGAGATGTTCTTAATGATTTGTGACTGATTTAGGGGAGTTGATGAAGGTTACTTACTTGGCACCTTGTTTTCAAGACTTTCCACAACTTTTATTGACAATAAGCATGAAACAATGAATTAAGGACAAAATCACTCGATCAAAAAACCTGAAAATATTTAAACCGCTTCTCTCCTAGTGACCCAAGTATGCTTCGAATAAATAACCACCATTCCAAGATGGAAAGAAATAGATAAACCCCCAAAGAACAAAAAAAAAGGAGAAAACCAAACATCAAGACAAATAAAGGAACAGAGGGACAAACAAACAAACAGAAAATTATTTACAAGAAGAGAATAAATTTACAAATAGAAAAACAAACTATTTACAAAGAGAGTAGTAGATTATTTACATAAGGACAGAGTTACTTGCAAACAAAAGCACAAAAGTTATTTACATAAATACACATTACTTACAAATAGGAGACCAATAAATTATTTTCATTTAGAGCAAAAATTAACAGCCTTCATGACTCAAAATAATGCTTAAGAAACTTCCCATTGACATGCAATGGAACAGGTTCTCCAGTTAGGCTGCTTAGTCTGAAAGCATTTTCCCCTAGGATCTCAACAATTTGATAAGGACCTAGCCAGAGTTTGTCAAATTTCTGGTGGTTTCCCTTCTTTTCACTGGCTTTATCCCATAGCAACACTAGGTCTGATATCCTAAAATCTTTGATTTTGGATCTTTTATCAAACCAACATTTGTCAACTTGATGGTTGAAAAATTGTTGCAAAGCAGCATCTCTTTGTTCTTCTAATTTTAACAAAGCAGCTAATTTGACTTCTATCCTATTGTCACTAGAGTAGAATTTCTGCATGAACTCAAGGATAGGTATTTACAGATGGATAGGAAAGACAGGCTCTTGGCCATATACCAGCATGAATAGTGAGGTATTTAAAGCAGCCTTAATCCTAGTCCTATCCACCCATAATGCGAATCTCAGTTGGGTATGCCAGTCTCTAGGGTTATGTTTTAATAGTTTCTTAATTACCCCTAAGAGGTTTTTATTGGTTGACTCTGCTACTCCATTGCCTTGTGGGTAATAGTTTGAAGAGTATTTCAAAACAATTTTGTGATCATATGCCCAGGAAATAAACTTAGTAGAAGAAAAGGCAGAGCCATTGTCACATACCAAAGCGAAGGGTACCCAAAACCTTGTAGTGATGCAATCGGTGAGGAACTTGATCACTACCTCTATTGTGCTATTTTTGCATGGCATAGCCTCTGTCCATCTTGTGCAGTAGTTGGTAGCAGTCAAGATGAATTTATGTCCTACAGTAGAGTTTGGGTTAATCACTCCAATAAAATCCAATGCCCACTGGGAAAATGGCCTCACCTCGTAAACGGGTTGTAATGGCATGGCTGCATGGCGTTCCCTTGGTGTAGAAACCTGGAAGGTGTGACATGTCCTCACATGCTGGTGTGCATCATTGAATACACAGGGCTAGTAATAACTAGACCTAAGGATCTGGTGTGCCAGAGAATCTGCAGAACCATGACTTGTGCCATGTTTCCCATGAAATTCAGAGATCACTTGCTTGGCCTCTTGATGATCAAGGCATCTTAAGTATAGTCCTTCAAAATTCCTCCTCTATAGCAACCCTCCTTTGAACATATAATGAGAACTCTTTAGTCTTAGGGCTCTCCTTTGAGTTGAATTCATCCCATCTAGACACTAATTTTTGAGCACCAGATGGACAACATTAGCATACCATGGGTCATTAGAGAAGGACGGGGTCGTGTACTGTTGACAAATGATATTGTCACCAACGTTCGCCATGGACTGGGATAAACCTGTGCCTCAGATGAGTCTCATAAGGCGTATCTCCAGATCAAATTCTTGTAAGATAGCCATCCACTTTCCCCTTCTTTCTCCTAGCTTGCTCTACATTAATAGGGACTTGACAACTGCATCTAGAACTACAATGATGACTTGACTTTGAGAATGTAATGTCAGAATTTCTTAACAGCCCGAACCAATGCAAAAGCTTGCTTCTCTAGAGGTGGGTATTTGATCTCCGCATTTTTGAATGGAGAGCTCATGAATGCAATCAGTCTCTCCTTTGCCTCTTCTTGTCATTGGGTTAATATAGCTACACCGGAATGGTCAGAGGTGAAAGAGTAAATGTAGAACGACTTGATGTAATCGGGGCTGGTAAGGACCGATGCTTCTAAGATGGATCACTTGATTTGCGTGAATGTGTCCTTTTCCTCCTCATTCCACTCTATTTTGACATCTTTCTTCATCATTTCGTTCAGGGGTTTCACAATTTCAGGAAAGCCCATGATGAACTTCCTCATGAAGTTGATTTTCCCGAAGAAAGACTTCATTTATTTCTTGCTTCCTAGTTGGGTGATCTTCAAAATTGACTCGACCCAGTCTGGATCAATTGAGATTCCCCTTTCTAAAATTATATGTCCCAAGAACTTTCCCTCAGAGACTTTGAACACGCACTTGTTGGGATTCAAGGAGACGCCATATTGAATACACCTCTGGAGAACCTTGGCCAAGTCGGTAACATGATTGAGTCAATCCTTGGAGAACACTGTTAGGTCATCTATGTAAACAATAATACATCTGCCAATCAGATCCTTGAAAGCTATGTCCATGGTGTGTTGGAAAGTTGCTCCAGTGTTTACCAGACCAAATGGCATCCTTCTGTATGCGAACGTCTCCCACTTGGTAGTGAAATCCATCTTCATCTTGTCCTCAAAGTTGACCATCACCTGATTGTACCCAGAGTAACCATCCAAGAATGACATCATCTATGCTCCATTGATAGTCTGTAATACCTCATCCAAGGAAGGGAGCGGGTAATTATCCTTTTCTGAAGCCCTATTCAAATTTTTGAAGTTGACACACAACCTGATCTCCCCGTTTTTCTTATGAACTGGACTAAGTTAGCCACCCAGGTTGAATGGCGCACGAGGTATATTATCCTTGCAGAGAGCAATTTCTGAACTTCTTTATAAATCAATGGCTCAATTAGGGCGTTGATAAGATGCTGCTTCTATCGAAAGGGTTTAGCCTCGGGCTTCAAGGGGATAGTGTGGGTCATAACAGAAAAATCAAAGGTTTGGAGGTCTTCATACCCCCAAGCTATTGCAGCAATATCCCTTTTAAGTACCCTCAATATGTCTTCTCTGATTGCTTGAGGTATGCCTTCCCTATGTAGACATTCCTTTCAGGACCTGAGTCAGCTAGGTTAACCATGTCATATTCACCTCATTTTCCTTCAGTTGATGCCTTCTCTCGAGCCCTTGGGTCTAAGTCAAAGATTCTTTCTAGAGCAACCATTCCCTTGGGAATGTTATTAGTTTTCAAATTAAGGACTCCTATATCAAATTCCTCTGGATTCCAATCTCCATGATCCCTATTGGATTCATCAATGATTTGTCCTTCGAAAACATTTGAACTTGCTAGGAAAGCAAGGATATGTCGGTCATCATCAAAGACCTGGAAGTTTTTGATATTGTTAAGAATAGCTGGGGTGGACATTAGTTCCACTGAGAATCTTTTAATCTTGGAGCCTTGCAAAGGTTCCAAGGTACTAGCAGCAACAACTAATGAATCTACTACATGATTGTCCTCTCTAGGGATATGATTAATCCCAAAAGCATCAAAGTCCTCAATCAGGTTCCATACCCAATTTCTGTAAGCCACCAGCCTTCTATTACGACATGTGTATTGGCTATGCACTTTCCTAATAACTATTTCTGAATCTCCCTTGACCATCAAGGCAATGACCTTCTTCTTGTGTGCAAACATCAGTCCCCGTGCCAAAGCTTCATACTCTGCTACATTGTTAGTACACCCAAATTGCAACCTGTAAGAAGCAAAGAAAGTTTTCCCTTTAGGGAAGGTTAGTACAATTCCAACACCACATTCGGTTTTGGATTTGGATCTATCAAAGGTAAGGGTCCACAACTGATCACAAGTAGGGGTTGATCCTTTTGAAGTTATTGAGGGTGCTTGAGTTAGGTGAGTGACAATTGGGGCTACTTGATCTTTTGCATCTGGTATAGGGAAAGGAGGCTCTATAGGTTGTTTAGGTATACTTTGCAATTCTAGCTCAATTGTATTATTTGACCTATGGTAATCTTCCTAGCAGTCACTTGCCCCTTTGGTTGGTTCCTTGGGTTTCATTTCATTTGTGAGTGCAGGGGTGTCTAACAAACCTTGGGGCTTCTCCTCATCAGTATACTAATTGGGAGATGTGTCTAGAGTAGGTTTGATCTGGGAAGGGATTTATTTTGAAAGTATTGTATCCCTGGTTAACATAGTTTCTTCCTTGGCCTCAAATGAGAAGCAGTCTGCAACGGTCTCAGGGCGACTTGTGCTAGCTTCCTCAACTTGGGAAGCATGATTTAAAATGTCCCTGCAACGTTGACAAGTCAGTTCAGAATGACTTTGGTAATGTACCCTGCACCAATTAGGGAGCAGGAGACTTTGCAGATCTATATCTGCCCCTAAGACCAATCGGTCTTGTTGCGGCTTTCTAATCAAGGCCTGTTGATTTTCATCAATGGTAGGGTCAGGGGGTTTTTGTTTTGACATGTTCTTAGCATTGAAAACTGAGAAGGTTAGAATTTCCTCTTGTTTATAAACCCCCATCTCAGTCTCAAAGTAAGCCACCTCATTAGGAAAATCATACTCAGTGATGATATGGTTGAGGCGAGGCTCACTTTCAATCCTAATTTGATTAGGAATCCCTTTCCATGATAGCCAGATATGTGAAAAGTCAGGGGAAAGATATCCCCCTAAATTTTTCATCAAATCTCGGCTTAGCAGCATACCATAGGTCTCAGGAATATTTGCCACTTGAATATCTATGTTGGTTAGGATCCTAGGATCTGATCCTACTTGAACGCGTATGTTTCTTAATTCCCATACCACATTAACCTTTGTTTTTTCAAGTTGAATGACCTTCTTATTGGTTTGAATGGGGTTTAATACTAACTTCTTGCATATGGAAAATGGCATGACATTTCCCGAAGCCCTCGAGTCCAATAAACAGTTATGTAGGTTTTTTCTAGAAATTCTTAAACTTAAAAGGAAAGGTGGAGTACCTACCTTGTTTCTGTATAAGGCTACATTCACATCCCCAGCAAGTGACACCTTGCTCTTTCCTTTTGACTTATCAGATTGTTCTAGAGCTTTCAACACTATCTCCCTTTTAGCAGGGCACCACTTTAAAATGTCAAAATATGACAAAGAAGTTTTCTGCTTCTGCATCTTAGAAACAATGTCAAATTTTGTATTATAACTTGAATTACTTTTAAAAAAAATAGAGGAATTACCCTTGTTATGGAGGTCAGGTGGGCCTTTTGGTGGAGGAGGATTATTATCAACACTTTGATTTGGAGGAACCATGTGATTAGGAGGTGCTGAGGTAGTGAACGGACCCTTATTATGATTTCTTAGGAAGTGTCCTCCTTTTGACTGAAAGGCTTGGGCATCATATGAATCTTCCTCCAGTTCATTCTCAGTTTGCATTGGGAATGAGGGCTCTTCTTCAAAGATATCATAAGCCATTGTAGTATCCAGTGAGTCACCTCCTTTGTTTGAATTCCCTTGGAATGTATGAGCATCTTCGTGTGCCATCTTGACAACTTTCTCCATTTGAGGGTAGTTTATCTCAGAATGGGTTGCAGTATCATGCAACCTGCACCAATTAGTCATGAAGTTGAGGTCAGCCACATTGGCAGTGTGTGATCTCTCCTTAGTTGCTTGATAGTTGTGAGAAACTCCCCCATTATTAGGCCCTATGTTCCATTGTCTGTTATTTTTTGGCCTTTGATTATAGCCTCTATTCTGATTCTGATAGCCCTGATTAGAGGAATTTTGGCCCTGATAACCCCTTTGGTTGTAATTGTTGTTATTCTAATAAGTACCCTGATTGTTACTATTTTGATTAGGATAATTACTTTGGCTTTGAGGGGGATTCAGCCAAAGCTGAGCTATGTCATTTGTAACCAGAGACAATGTTTTCTTCAAGGTTTCTATCGCATTAGTAAGCTAGACTGTCTTTTCACTTTCCATGCTCTTAACAACAGGCGGCTGATCAATATGACTTGGAGTTCCAATTTGGTTATAATAACCATGGGAGCTTGGAGGAACCTGTGGTTGTTGGGATAAGTCAGGAGTTCCCTTAACGAAGAATGGAATGGGAGGCTGAGTTTGCAATTTAGATATAGGCCCATAGTGGGAAGGAGACATCCTTGGGATAGTATTGAACAAGGGAGTTGGACTAGGCATCTGATATCCCATTGAAGGGAAACCTCCTCCCATGCCTCCTTGTTGAGAACTGATTTGTTGTTGTAGCTTGATAGCTAGATGATAGACTTTGGATAGAGAGTCAATAATAGTTGGTAAATAAGTCCTTTGCAAGAACAAGCCAAGCAAGGGGTCTATAACCCTAAAGTAAGCTTGGATGGAACTATTCTCAATGACCAAATAGGGATCTTGCAATCTCCTATACATTCGTTGGAACCTGGTGTTGAATAAAGGAAAGGGTTCACCTAGTTCCTTTCTGATGGTAGCGAATTGGTGGTATAAAAGAGCTAGATCCACATAGATTATGAACTGATTAATGAAAGCATTTTCCAGGTCTATCCAGCTCAGGATAGAATGCTTAGGAAGATTGAGATACTAGTTGTAGGCCATATCCCCTAAGGAATATGGGAACAACCTACAAACTACATCATGGTGGGCTATTTGAGCCCTGGTACAAGAATCCTTGAAAGCTTGTATGTGCTCTTTAGAACTTCTCGATTCACCATGAATGTACTTAGGACAAAATTTCTCAGGGTTCTTAGGCAGATCGTGAAAACCTCCAGGGTTAGTCTCCAATGGAGAGGGATTATTTTGAAAGAATTCCATTGGTGTTGGTGGTGGTGGTTGAACCAGCTATGATGACAATTGAGATGGACGTGATGGTTGATTGATAGGTACCCACTGGGGTATTGGTGAGAAGCTTGGTGGAGTGAGCAGAGCTAATAAGGGTGGTATGATAGTTGCCCCAGCCTTATGACTTTTGTGTCTTGTTGGGGTCTTGAGTTCTATCAGGGGTGGTGGATTTTTAGTTGATCAAAGAACTCTATGGGACCTTTTGAAGAAGAAAACCCATCTTTATCTAGTTTTCCCTTTTAGGCCCTCCTAGCGCCAGTTGTTGTTGACTGTGATTTTGGCACAACAACATGCAAACAGAATATTGCTATTCTGTTTCTCCTGAAAGAGAAAGGCAACACATGGATGCCCTAACTCCCAAGGTCTTTGTAGTTAGTTCTCAACTATGCTGATGTTACGCAGTGGTCAATGCAACAATAATATTCAAGGGGCCTGCCGGTGTTGAGCTTCTGGATTGTTATTAGATCAAGCATAAAAATCAAAAAAACCTACTTTAACAAGGGTTTTAAAGAAATAGAAAAGATAGATCAAGGCTTTGAAATAAAAAATAACAATAATTCATCCAATCTTAACTAGACTTGTTAACTTCAAGGAATTATAAACTAAACTGCAGAACAAAGCAAACTTGTGATTGACACATAGCCTCCTTCATTCTCAATGCTAATTCGAATAACAGATTTTTAATTACTATTTAAATAAAACACAAAATAATATTTCATTCCTTGAAGACTTCACAAATCAAATGATCAATTAAGACAAATATCATTCAGGAACACAACATGAAGTAGATTAAACTCTAATTGCTTCTACTGTCAATAAAAAAGATAAGCAATATTTACAAAGTTGGAACAATCACCAGTGTACAGAGAGTCTGAAGCTCCAGATTGTTTCCAACTACACTAAGAGAACTTAGAAAATACATTATAGTCTATACTGAAATCTAACTGCTAACCAAGAAGACAAGAGAAGCTCTCATTACTGAGAATCAAGATGCCACTCTATCTCCCTCTGTTAACTGACTAACTCCTAGCAGTTCTAACTCTAAACAGTTCTCAATCTAAAAGTTTTATAAATCTAGAAGTTCTAATACCTTATTGTCTAATCCTTTTCAAAAAGGAAAGAATGCCATTTATATAGATTGTGTACCAAAAGAATGCACTGTCCCCTGTGCTAGGGTTTACAAAATATCGGCATCCAGGAGAGTCGGCTCTCAGATCTTTCTGAGGAAAGTCAAAACTGCATTCAATGTGAACCACTGTTGTCCATGCTGATGAAAGGTTTCTGGGAAAGATCTGTAGATCTTTTGCTGCTACAACATTAACTCTAGCATCTTTGTGTCCACCTTCGAACTCTATTGGGATCATCTTGAATACTCAAAATATCTTCATTAATAATGATCTACCTCCTTGCCAGCAGTCACTACAGCTGTCCCTATGAGTCCCAGTTTCTTCTTTCCTTCGGCCTCCTTTTGTCCTGGACTTCTCTGTACATTGATCGTCCTCTAGAAGCACCATCGCCTGAGCCGATCCATCATTGTCTACTCTCAGAAGGAAACCATATTGCTTGCATTCTGTTAGTCATCTCCATAGAGGTGGCCAATTGGTCAATGGCTCATCTTAGCTCTCTCTGATTGGACGATCACATGCCACGCAAGATTCTTTGGTAGTCAAATGTTGTCTGAATAGTATCGCATGTCGGTGAGAGACCATCAGTGTCTCCCCGATGCAACTTCACCATTTTGCAGTTATCGACAAGACACAAGACAGTCGATATGACATTTTGGCGAGCTGTGGAAGTCACATCGAGCTCACAAAACTTATCGGCAAGACAGAATGCTCTCAGTAGGACATCATAGCAAACCCCAGGATCTGTTGGCAAGCTCATCTTTCATGTCAGAGAGAGTATCGCTTGTTGTCGTGACCTCATGGCGAAGTCTTCTTATTCTCCTTAGGCTCACTCTTCTTCTTCAGGTTCGAGCTCCTCTTCTCTTTCAACAAGACTCTTTCGATCTCGGGGAGACCTTTCATCGAACCCCTTTCTGCTTCCAGAGTCTCCTCGATTTCCCTTTGTTTCGGCGTGACCATCCAGAGTTGGTGAGAAACCATCGAGCCATCTATCCTCTAGCGACTTTGTTTCAGTTTGGCTAGACCCTATTGAATCGGCAAGAGATTATGCTGATATTACTTCATGTCGGTGAGACCTTTCCTCTTCACCGAGACCTTATATCGAGGTCCTCTTCTTTCGCCGAGTTTCTCACTAGTTGGCAGGACATTTCGAGGTCGAGGAGACATCATGGCGATCCTTTTGTTTCTCACCGAGTCCATTCTGTTTCAGTGAAGCTCTCTATAGTCACCCAGACCTTATGAAGAGCTTTTGTTTTGTCCCCAAACCTACTCTGTCGGCAAGAGTCACGATGATGCCAGATTCCTTGGGCAAGCTCTTCTCTAATGTCGGGGAGACCCCAATGTTTTGGGGAGACCTTTCCCTGAACTTCTTTCTTCTTATCGAGCCCACTTCCTTTCCGTGTGACCTTCCATAGTCAAGGAGATCTCTCGGCGAAGCCACTTCGTTTTGTCAATACCACTTTATCTCAGCAAGAGTTCACCCCGTCGGTGAGACTTCCTTCGGTGTGACCTCCTCCTTTCGGCTAGACACTATGCCGACAACATCATCCTTTGGCGATCTTTTATGTCGAGGAGACCTTTCTTTAGTTATATCGACATGCATTTCTTTCGTTCCTAGTGTGCCTGTGTAACACCCTCTCGTCAGGGTGACGTCCTATAGATACCTCATGTCTCGGAGAAAGCTTTACTAGTTCCCCCCTTTTTTCACCGTGACATACTGATTCTCTCACTAAAGACCACCGATGGAATCCCCTCGTGCTGTGTCGGTGTGACTTTCTTTCTTCGCCGAGACCTCTCTCCAAAGCAAAGTCTCTCATCGAGATGTAATACTTTATTGGAGGTCGGTGAGAGCACTCGGGGAGACTTTCCACCAAAGACCCAACTCTCGCCAAAAGGATTTTCTTGTTTTTGCTAGTCGGTAGGACATATGGCTTTCGCCAATACTTTATCCCAAACTCAATATCTCCCACCGAAGTGTTTGCTCATTGTGCAGTAATCGGTGAGACTTCATGAATTTGCCAAGACTTCTTGGCGAAGAGAAAAACCTTTGTCAATATATGGATCCCTTTTGCCGCCAGTCGGTGAGACCCGAAGATCTCGCTGAGACCTTTCTCCGAAGGAAACCCCTCATGCCAATAGGAAACTCCATGTCGCCGGGACCCTTTTTGATGTCTTGCTGATAGTTGACTACACATGAATTTCGCTCGCTGTGACATCTCTGGGGTCCTGCCGACTTTTACCTTAATTGATTTTTAGGACCAACTGGATTGAGGAATGGCATCTAACTGAGCTCGCCTAGCAAATATCACCAGATGTAGGATCTAATCTTGCAAAAGAAAGGTCTACATTAATCCTCATAAGTAAACAAGAGATATTATAATAAATTCACAATTGCTTATAATTATTTCACTGAATTCCTAGCAAGGAGAAAACCAACTTAGGTTGAGACAGAACCAAGATTAAACAAAACAAGAAGACAAACTTAGGCAAAAAATAGAATAACTCCCATGAGGAAAGAAAATAAAAAAAAGCAAAGAAAACAAAAGAGAAAGGGGGACCCATTTTGATCCAGATCAAAGTGGGGTGATTATGCAAGGCATAACACTACCCTTCTTTTTTGTTGGGGGTTCTACTTTGGTGCCTCTTGGGGTTCACTGTCTAGCGGGGTTTTTCCTCTTGGGACCAAGAAAAGCAGCAGGGGACAACTTCTCAGGGGATAGGTTGGGTGGGTCCAATTCTTCCACATGAACAACAGAGATGGGTTTTGGGGGACATAGGGCCGAATGGAAATGGTAGAGCCAAAGAATGAGGCCTTGGTGAAGAGGTAGGGGAGGCAGTTGGTCAAGTTTTTGAGTAGTAACTTCAAGGGATTCCTTTATCAAAATTCCAATGGAGGTCAATGGAAAAAAAAGGGAAGCTCAAGAGAATTTTTTACCAAAGGTGGTTGAGTAACGACAGATGATAAAAGTAAAAAACCTTAAATCTTCCCTCTAAAGTTAAATATTTCATGAGAGCTAAACACACCTTATCCCATGGCTTAGGAAGTGCCTCTCTGTCAAAGCCCAACTACTTCTTGATCAACTTCTCATTATCTCTAAAGAAGGCATTGAGGCTTTCAAGGTCCTGAGTTTTGCTGTGCTTCTTGTACTTCTTGCCATTGCAGGAAAGGCCCATCACTTGGGCTATCACCTCCTCGTTAATCTCAAATGAAATTCCTCCCAAAGTAACTCTCTTATTCCTCTAGGAGAAAAACAAATTGCATTGATATATTTTCATCATGACCCACCATATTTTATAACAGAGGTGCTAAACCACCTCCATGTAGATGCTCCACACAAGGGGTTCCCTGCAAAATTCATCATAGTTGTTGGGATCGGTCTTGAATCTATCGCCACCCATCTCAACACATAGCTGACAACAATTTTCGCAAACAAAAGTTAGCCGAGAATTGAAATGGCCATCGATGATTTTACCCACCCTTATAACACCATTTTCAAGCTACCAAGGACAAGAAAGTGTAATTAATTCTTCCAAAAGTTTTCATGCATCGATGGTCATTCCAAACAAAATCATCTCCATGGGGCCATAATATTTCCTTAAGTACAATAAGCTTAGATAGAAATCCATGATGAAATTTATCAGATAATTAATAACCAACGTGCTAGAAGTCACTTTGAACTTACACATTTTCCTAGACCTTTTAGCTGTGGGGCCAAAATTTGAATTCCTTAAGTACATCACATTAAATATTAGGGTCATTGTAAGCTTGATCATAATATAAATAGCCAACAAGTTGGAGATAAACATCGCTAAACACACATTCTTGAAAACATGATGTGATAAGCAATACTTACGACAAAACAACCCATAAAAGCTATGGAGATCCCAACCATATATAGTCATAATTCCTAAGTACCACACGCACCATGCTTTATCCTCACCACATCATGCGGCTTATTCCACATCATCAAAGGCTTAGTCCACATCATCCAACCATACATAGTCATAATTCTTGCAAATCCTTTGTTCTATAAACTTTGAAATATAAATACATAGGAATATATCGAAAACCCTCTTTTTTAATTCCTCTTGATAAAAGTCCTTGTACTTGATTTCACTTTAGAATATTCAACTTGTGATTGTCTCCTTTAAAAAATTGAATAGAATATAACCTATTAAGAGATTGTACAAGACAAAATTGAATAAAAAATAGCAAAAAATGATGTTGTCAATTTGTATTGTAGAAAAGGAATGTTGAAGAAAAAGGCGGTAAGACATTTTTTTTCCAAATTTGAGAAAAATGGGTATATTAGAAATAGGTACCCATTCTAAACTAATGTTTGGTTTGTTTCTCTTCTTCTTTTCTCTCCTAACTTCTTTTTAGTACCTCTTTTTCTTTCACTAGTTGTTGAAGTATATCTTGTGTATGCAATGGAGATGGTGATAAAGTAGTTTCCTTAGGCTCTTACTCTTGCAATTTCCTAATTTGAATAACTATATTATAGGAATATTATAATACTACAACTTTTGCATATAACTTCTACTTGAATTTACAATTTTAAAAATTTATTTCTAAATTATTTGTCTAGTGCTTTGGTTATATATCTTACAAGCTTCTTCCCTTTGTGTGGCCACTTGCTCTTAATAATTTTGTATAACTCCATAAAAAAATCTACAATGATTTAGTCTACATAATATGGGGTAGTAGATATTAAACCAATTATTACTTGTAGTATTATTTACTAAATTGAAATATACCAAACTCTATCATGTATATTGTTATGATGACCTTATAGTTGTTGTAAGTTGATATAATGTGTTATTGGTTGCTTGTTTACCAGTAGTTATCTTATCTACATGTTGTGTCATCTTTTCCCAATAGACTTGGGATGATGCAAATTATGGATTTATTAATAACCACTCTCATCATGTTCACCAAAAAATATAGTTTTGTGTGCTTCATGTTTTTTATTTTGTTCTTTTTCTTATGTCATATTTGGGTTCTCTTGTATCTTATCTTCTTATGTCTAATACTTTCTATTGATTTGACCTCTTTCTTTAATACCTTCTTGTTGTATGTTTTCTTGTTCTTTTATTCTCATTGCACCTTCTATATTATGTATTATGTATTTCAAGTTTTATATCTTATGACTTGGGGGGAATTCCCTTCTATGACAGTTATATTTTTTTGATGATTATTTGATTCACATACTTAGTTTATGATTCATATGTGTACAATGTAACATCTATTTTTTATGATTACATTCTCTTTTCATATGATGATTATATGTTCATTTGTGTTTACCATGTGCTTATATCTCATTCTTCCATATTCTTATGATTATCATTCCTACATGTCTTATTCTCTTATGCTTATACTCACAATGTTTCCATCTTACACATGATTATAGTCATATGATAATGATGAAACCAAATTTCATCGGATGCTTATCATGATGAAATATTATGTTTATATCCGTAAATGTTTCTTATATGGCATTTATGTCTTCTATCACATATTGATGCCCCTCAATGGTGGAAATATTGGGGACATCTAGTTTCCCCTCTTTACATATACTTTCACAATCATACCTTGGTATTTTATTACATTATCATGACATTATTTTATTTATGTCATGCGTTACATGATTATCTAGTTTTACTTGTTCACATATTCTTGTCATCTCATATACTCCATGCATCCCTTGTATAAAATTTATTGGAGGGGACATATATTATCACTCACATTCCTTGATAATTATGATTCAAATGGTAACTTCATTATTTATAGGTTTCCATATCATTTCAATTTCAATAATTTTCATGGATCCATGGTGTTATTTAACTTCATGCTTCCTTTGATGAATACCATTATGGTTAATGAATGTTACATTCACTCTTTATACTTACTTTTGGATTGTCAATATTTTTAAGCATTTAGTTTATTACCTATTTTACCTTTATTAGACACTACCCATTAGATTTTTTGTGTTTATAGGTTTCAATAGGGAGAACTCATTGTGAAGAGAATATCCTAAATTGAGATCCTTATCTATATTTTTAATGAGTGCACATCATAGAAGTGTAGCCAAAAAGGATGAGTTCCACAACCAATATCAAAACCATTTAATATTATCAAATACCACATAAATTATTTATGGAATTATAGAAACACAACAAGCATGAGAATTCTTCCTTAGAACTATGGACATAGAAACTATAATGCTCCTCACTCTTTAGCATCTATTATTTGGAACTTACCAAATACTACCATTGCCTCGATGCTCTCTACCTTACTTATGTAGCTGACACTATTTAACCTTATGCCCATGATAGAAGTGGATGGACAATATGCTATGTGATTTGAGGGAATTTTCCCTTAACTCTAAAGTATTATAATTATTTTACATGTGGAATTACACTATGTTCTTAAGAAAGAATTAGTAGATGCTCTTAATCATTTAAGTATAATTTTTGTAGGGCTTATAATTGAAGGGACCTTTTTCTAATCATCATGTTTGAGTATTTAATTTTTTTTTTCACTAGATAAACATAATTTTTTTTATATATATCTATTACAAACTTGTGCTAACCTAGGACAATTTGGAGGAATGTTTTCTTGTAGGAGGAAAAAATTAAAGTGATCTTGCATGTGTTTTAGGTCAAGCAAAAGAAGCAACCCAAGGAAAGAGTAGATCCTAGCCATCATCTCCATTTTAATGAAAAATGAAAATAAAAGGACACCATGATCATTCTAGGGTAAATGCAAATTCTATTGCCAAAGTTCACATAAAATTGTTAAGGTTGATAGATCAACCCAATTCTAAGATATTTTCTTTTGAATAGTAGAAATTGAGTGATTAAAGTCAAAATTAATCTAAAACATAACAAGTACACAAATAATTTAAGTGACTTGGAGAACCATGCTCCTATTTTATATATCAAAAATATGTTTAATAAAAGTAAATAAAATAATAAAAAATTATTAAATTTCTAGTCAACTTAAAAATTATAATAAAAAAGATAAGTTACAATTGATATATTATAAAATATTATAAAATCATTAATGAAATTTAGATTGTCATGCATAAAAACACTACAATAATTCTCTAGAATGAAATAATTACTACAGGTACCTCTAAGAAAATCTCAATTATCCATAACTTTCAGTTCCAAACTCCAAGTGAATGCTTCTACAAAACATAGCCCATCTACTAACAAGATATGTAATGACTTATCCTATTGGCTATGACATGTGAGTTGGACACAATTTTAGAGAAATTTCACAATGGTGCATTGATTACAATGCTAATTTTTCTGAGACAATATTTATGTTGCATGGTTAGAAATGATTACTACATGTATGATGGCTTTCATGGGGGAAAATTTCACAATCATATCTTATTATTATATATTTTTGTTATTATCTTGTACCTAGGCTTGGGAGCAAGCTTGGTTTGTAGATTTATCTACACCTAGATTTTTCAAAATAAATAATGGACAATTATAGTTGATCGGATTTTTGTATAATACTATAATTATACCCAATTTCCTAAAGCATGAAATTGCACACATATATCTAGATACGTCCAGAACTTAGACAAGAGTAATCTCCTACAAATGTGCCAACTACAAAAATACTTGTTAATGAATATACTAGAAATTTTGAGCCAATAAATACATGTTTTTTATTGGATAAAATTTAAATGAATTTCCATCATGTTCTCTTTCCTAACCATTTTGTTATCTAGATATTATAATTTATATTTGATCATGCATGTGGTATGACATTTATCTTATGATATCCTCTTAACTAAACTTCACTTCTAATTTGTTTTATTTATCCTTCCTTCAATGTCCTATGAGTGATGGTTTTTGCTTCTTAATTTTGAGGCCTTCTTACCTTTGGCTATTAAGGTTAGATATTAATTTAAAAATGATCTTTGTATGTGTTACATAGAGGTGTTTATGCTTGAGAGATGGTTGAATTCTTGGTTGAAGGCTTCTTGTCTTAGTTACCATTAATTTATAGTCTTTGATCTTTATTGTTATGCTAAATGGGTAGGTTTATGTCTCTTATAAGGTTCTTGAGAAGTCTTAGATATTTGTTTCACCATAAAAACATTTGAACTCTTATTATAAATGTTTTCTATGTGAGATGGGACCCATTTGAAGTGGTATTGTTCTTACAAATTCTTCACAATCATACCTTGTTAATATTATATATTTTCGTTATTATCTTGTACCTAAGCTTGGGAGTAAGTTTGTTTTGCAGATCTACATACACCTAGGGTTGTCAAAATAAACAATGGACAATAGTTGATTAAATTCTATATAATACTAAATGATACCAAATTTTCCAAAGCACGAAATTTCCACACATATATAAATACATCCACAACTTAGACAAGTAATCTCCTACAAAATTTTCAACTACAAAAAAAAACTTGTAAATAAATTATACCAAAAATTCTAAACCAATAAATACATATTTTTTTAATAGATAAAACTTAAAAAAATTCCAATGTGTACTCTTATCCCAATTATGACAAAATACTTGCATTTCAAGAAACTCCATCTTATGTCAATTGACAAATCATAGATATTAAAGTTAAACCAACTATGCAAGTTTAATTACAAACTATAAATTAATTCGTGCATTCTTTTCATCCATTATAAATTAATTTAATTAGCTAAAATTTCCTCTAAAATTAAATAAATTAATTTTCTTTTTCTATCTTTATTTCTTCTAAAAGAAATTAATATTTGTATTTATTTCCTCAATATATCTTTATCTCATGTGCATGAATTCTATTTATATTTGAATTTAACTTTGATCACTCCTGCTCACTTTCACTTTATTCATTCTTTATTTAACGAACAATGGACCTTCATAATTTGTATGTATTTTGAAATGGGTTTTAGGGGTTCAAGTGCCAACAACATAAGGTTGCATGTGAGATGATTGATAAAATGGCTTGGGGCGGTCTTCGATTTACATAATCTTTGAGAAACCAAAAGATGGATAAGAATGAAAGATGAAATCAATGACTCATATTGGTTGAGAGCCATGGGGTGATGGGAGGAGGACGCGTGTCCTTATGTGGTTGGAGGAGACGGAGGGAGAAGGATTAAAATGAGAATTAAGGGCGGAAATTCTACATGGAAGAAGCAGAGGGATGAGATGGAACACGTACTTAAGAATATCTTTGAAGGAATTAAAAATTAGATTGGGGGTATGGAAAAGGATTTGACCTATGTGACATATATAAGCACGTCAATAAATAAAAGATTATGACATAAATTTATAATGAAATGAAGAAGTCACATGTGGGCAGTGTGAATCGAGAAATTCAAGCTCGTTTATGGTGATGGACAACAATTATTCAGTGTCATAAAGGGAAAAAGATAGGAATAGTGAGCTACTACCCTTCTGTTCAAATAGCTCCATGTTTTCCTTCATGAACTTCCTCTAGAATTAATGCTTGTATATTCCATGTAATCTGAAAGTCATTGGTACTTGTCAGTTTGTGGGACCATGAGATTGTCAGATCATATAGAAAGATTAGAAATGGGCCTTACAATTCATTTTTGTTTTATATGTATTTTGAAATGGGTTTTAGGGTTTCAAGAGCTAACTATATGAGATAAATGCTTCATTTTTTACATCATCTATTAATAACCTCCCATTGGCTTCGCCTATCAGCATACATGTTGCACAATTTAGGTGGCATTTAAATATATGTTGCATAAGTGATGTTGAGCATGCATGCACCATTTCCATGCAGTTCACTAATGCATGGTGCCTACAATTTTATTATTAGACAAACTATTTTAATTGAATGTTTGCATGAGCTATGTTTGTATGTATGATTAATTTTCTGTGTATGTTTTTCCTCTGTTCTAGTTTGTTTGTGTTATAGAATATACAATATGGAGGAATGGAGACTTGGGAATATGGAGAAATGTAGATCAAGAAACATGGAGGAAGAAAGAGAGAAATGGAATGAGCAACGACCTAGCAATATTCTATGCCTCAACACCTATTCATCACATGCAGAACTCAGATTGAATGCTAATGAACAACGTGTTGGAATATTTAATCCTAAGTAGCAACAGGAAAGTGCATTTATTGCACCCTTAGATGAAATCAAATTTGGACTATTCCCCCCTTGTCGTGTCTGACCACCATGCTAGCTAGTTAATATTTGGAAGCAAATTAATTGTGGTGGTTGAATTTGAATTGGGCACTAGATTTTGGAAAGGTAACAAAAAGACAAAAGAATAGAATGTTTTGTTTAGTAGAATGAGAAGGAGACAGAGACTGGAATTTTTTTGCAACAACAAATAAGGAAATATTTAGCAAAACACAAAAATACAGAAAGTGAAAGTTCAGGAGAACCTGTAGCAGCAGAGAACATTGATAGTGCTCCAGTGCTTTGGAATGTCTCCAGCACGCAGCAACACAAAAGGGAGATGTGCCAAAATAAGCACAATTTTTTTGTATGAGAATGTACAGAGCTTTTGCTTTGAGTTTTTGTCAATAATCTTTTTGAATGTAATCACTTTGGGAATGAAATAGAAAATCAAATATATTATTTATGTCTCCTTGTGTTTGTCTCCTTTATTGATGTGAGTTTTCATTCTTTGCCCACTATAGTTGGGTTTATTTTTTTCCCAACAGATTGGTATCAGAGTCGTAAGTTTTCTGGGCATTTAGTTTGTTAAAGCCCTAGCTTTGTTCCTAGACGTGTAGTGACAAAACTCTAGTTTCTGGGTATTTGGGAAAGCCCTAGTTTTCTAGGCGGTGAAGAAAAGCCCTAGATTTTATCTGGGTATTTGTAGTTTATCCCCCATTTAGCAAAATGGTTGGAGGAGACAATAGGAGTTGGTAGCAACCACCTATATTTGATGGAAACAATTAAGATGTCTGGGCAAAGAAAATGAAAACCATTTTAGTAGGAAATGATTTGTGGGAATTAGTTGCAAATGGGTTCACAGATGTGACTGACCCAAATACATTTGCAACATTGAGCAATGCTCAAAATAACTAGTTGAAGGAGACAAGGAAAAATGATGCCAAAGCCCTCAACCTGATTGAGCCAGCCTTGACAGAGGCTATCTTTCCTCAAATAGCAATAGCTAGTTATGCAAAGGAAGCATGAGAAATACTTCAAACCACCTGCAAAGGGTATGAGAAAGTTAGGTCAGTGAAACTCTAGCTGCAAATGAGAGAATTTGAGACCATACATATGAAGGATAACGAGTCCATTTTAGATTTTCATACAAGGGCTTCCACCTTGATTAACCAATTGAGGATAAATGGAGAAACTATGGAAGAGCAAAAGATTGTGGAGAAGATTCTCAAAAGTTTACCCACAAAATTTGACCCGGTGTTCACTTCAAGCCCATGAGCAATGCCTAAATAGGTTTTCAAATTCTTCCCAAGAACAAGCCTTCAAAGCACAAGCAAATGTGAGAGGTAAGGGAAGAGGAAAAAATGGCAGAGGAAGAGGTCAAAGAGGTAGAGGCAGAAGCAACTCTGGAAGAGGAGGCTCAAACAATCAAGAGGAGGAAAGTACCTCCCAATCAGACTTTCAAAATACAAAGAAAAATAGCAGCTCGAATCAGAGATTTGATAAGAGCAATGTGCAATGTTACTACTATCACAAGTATGGTCACTATGCAAGTGAATGCAGGAAGAAACAACGTGACCAAGGGAGTCAAAATGCAAACGTAGCAAACAAAAACAAGGCTGAAAATGAAAAATAGTCTCAACTGTTCATTGCATGCAATCTTGCAGAACAAGGTAGCACTGAAGTTTGGTACTTGGATAGCAGTTGTAGCAACCACATGAGTGGTAACATAAATTTATTTGCCTCTATTGACCACAACATTAAGTCTGAAATCAAAATGGGCAACAATGAGAAAGTTCCAGTTATAGGCAAGGGCATAGTGTGCCTACAAACCAAGCATGGTGAAGAAAGATAGCTTCATGACGTCTTCTATGCCCCAGGAATGAAACACAACCTCTTGAGCATTGGATAGATGGTCCAAAATGGATATAGAGTGCTAATGGAGAAAGCGGAATCCATCATCTATGACAGGGATGGAAGCAAGAAAGTTATGGAAGTGGTTCAAATGACAAAGAACTGAATGTTTCCCCTCAAAATACAAATCTCAGCACAGTCAATAGGTGTGCAGCAGTCAACCTTCAAAACAATCATCCAAGACCCATCCAAGCTTTGGTATTTGAGGTATGGGCATCTAAGTTATTCTAGTTTAAATATTTTAGCTAAAAAAGATATGGTTAGGGGCCTACCAACAATAGTAGAGCCCGATGGAAAGTGTGAAGCATGCATCCTAGGTAAACAACATAGGCATCCCTTTCAATCAGGGCATTCTAGGAGATCTAGAGCACCATTAGAGTTGGCGCATTCAAATTTGTGTGGTTCTATGAAGACCCCAAACCTACGAGGAAATGTTTATTTTATGACACTCATAAATGACTATAGTAGAAAAATCTAGGTGTATCTTTTGAAGAACAAATCAGATGCATTTGAGAAATTCAAAGAGTTTAAGGCCTTGGCTGAAAAGAAAAGTGGCCACTATATCAAAGTCCTCAGAACGGACAAAGGGGGAGAGTATATCTCTTAAGATTTTATGAATTTTTGCAAGTCTCATGATATATAGAGACAACTCACATCCTGGTATACTCCACATCAAAATGGAGTGGCTGAAAGAAAGAATAGAACCATCATGGAGATGGCAGCAAGAATGTTGAAGGAAAAAGGTTTATCTAATAAGTATCGGGGTGATGTTGTAGCAACAAGAGTCTACATTTTAAATAGGTGCCCCACAAAGGCCATGCATGATAGGATCCCACAAGAAGCGTGGATGAAATGTAAATGGAGTGTTGAGCATTTTAGAATGTTTGGATGTGTGGCATATGCACTCGTGCCAAAAGAGAAAAGGAAAAAAATTGATGACAAAGGAGAAAAATGCATTTTCATAGGCTATAGTGAAGAGTCAAAAGCCTACAGATTGTACAATCCCATCACCAAGAAAGTGGTGATCAATAGGGATGTTGAATTCATTGAAAATGAGTCATGGGATGGAACAGTTGATAGCAACACAGGTATTTCTATTTCAATACCTCTTGAGGATGAAGAAGCTGCAGAAGGAAGATGCTCCAGAACTTTACAACAATGTAACAGTTCAGAAAACAACAGTAGCAACTCCATAAAATTTCAACAGGGAAGTTACTCCAGAAACTTCCAGCATGGCAAATGCTCTGGAAGTTTACAACAACAGTCTTCTTCATCAGTCCAATAGTCAAGCAACTCTAGAAATTCTAATCCTATGCTTGCATCATTGGTGCCACGGAAGACTAGAAGCATGAGGGAAATTTATGACATCACAAGGTATGATGACTTTGATGAGAATTCAGATTTTGCAATGTTTTCTTATAGTGATCCAATGTATTTTGAAGAAGCCGTGAAGGAAGAAAAATGGTGTAACGCCATGGATGAAGAAATGAATGCTATAGTGAGAAACAAAACATGGGAGCTCACTGATTTACCCAAAGGGAAATCAGTCATTGGAGTTAAGTTGGTCTATAAGACCAAATGCATTGTTGATGGTAAGGTTGAAAGACATAAAGCAAGGCTGGTTGTTAAGGGATACAAACAACAGCTTGGAAGAGACTATGATGAAACATATGCACCAGTTGCAAGGCTAAAAATAGTGCAGGCAGTCCTAGCAATTGCAGCACAACACAAATGGAAAGTATTACAAATGGATGTGAAATCAGCCTTCTTAAATAAAGTGCTAAAAGAAGAGGTGTATGTGGAGCAGCCACCTAGCTATGAAGTTCCAGGGAAAGAAGACAAGGTCTATAGGCTCCGAAAAGCTCTTTACGAGCTGAAACAAGCACCATGGGCATGGTACAATAGAATTGATTCATACCTTATAAGCAATGGCTTTAGAAAAAGTGGTAGTGAGCCCATTCTCTACATCAAGGTAGCTAATGGTGAGATGCTTATTGTTGTTTTGTATGTAGATGATTTAATTTTTACAGGGTATAGTAATCTTTTCATTGCTGATTTCAAAGAGGCAATGAAAAATGAGTTTGAAATGACAGACCTAGGTTTGTTAAAATATTTCCTAGGCATAGAGGTCCAACAAACAGACCATGGCATCTTTATTTCACAAACAAGTTATGCTAAACAAATCTTGAAGAGATTTAGAATGTTGGACAACAAACCAGCCCCAACCCCAACAACTACAGGTCTGAAATTAAGCAAAGAGAACAACAACAGTGATGTTAACCCAACCCTCTACAAGAGCATGGTTGGAAGCCTCATGTATTTGACAGCAACAAGACCATATTTGATGTACACAGTAAGCATGATTTTTAGGTTCATGGAGAAACCTAAGGACACACACTAGCAAGTAGGAAAAATAATTCTAAGGTATGTCAATGGCACGAAAGGCTATGGCATTAAGTACACCACCTCCAATGAGTTCCAGCTGGTTGGGTACATAGACAATGATTGGGCAGGAAATGTAGATGATAGGAAGAGCACATCAGGATATTTGTTCCACATGTGTTTAGGAGCAATATCATGGGCATCAAAGAAGTAGCCCATAGTTTCTCTCTACACATCTGAAGCGGAGTACATAGCAGCAAATGCAGTAGCATGTCAGGCTATTTGGCTTAGAAGAATCCTTGCAGATTTGAAGGAGAAGCAAGAGAATGGTACAACCATATTTTGTGACAATGTGTCTTCTATTGCATTGACTAAGAATCCTGTCTTTCATGGATGAAGCAAGCACATCAAAATCCGCTATCATTTCATAAGGGAGTTGGTGGAGCATGGAGAGATTCAACTTCATTATTGCAGATCTGAGCAGCAACTCGCTAATATTTTCACAAAGGCATTATCAAAAGAATCCTTTGAACACCTAAGGAATAGGCTTGGTATGCAGGATTGCTTTGAAACTTTAGTTCTGGAAAACTCAGAAAAGCGTAGATGCTCTGGAACTTTAGTTCTAGAAAACTCAGAAAAGTGTAGCATAGAAAAGTGTAGCATAGAAAAGCACATATGCTCTGGAACTTTAGTTTTGGAAAACACGAAAAAGCGCCGCATAGAAAAGAACAGATGCTCCAGATCTTTGGTTCTGGAAAACTTAGAAAAGTGTAGATGCTCTGGAACTTCAGAAGACAATTCCAGAATGCAAAATTGATGCACACAGGCTTGCTCCAGAAACTTTACGCTTGTGCTTCAGAACTTTTGGTTTGTTGCTTCAAAAGTTTTACAGAGTGATGAAAAACAAAAACTCTTGTGCTAAAAACTTTGCTTCAGAAGTTTTGTGCCAGAAGTTTCAAATGATAATGAAGAGTAGAATGGTTCAGGATTAAGGGTGAGTGTTGGAACATTTAATCTTGAGTAGCAATGGGAAAGTGCATTTATTGCACCCTTAGATGAAATCAAATTTGGACTGTTCCTCCCTTTGCGTGTCTAACCACCATGTTGGCCAGTTAATATTTGGCAGAAAATTAATTGTGGTGGTTGAATTTGAATTGGGTGCAAGATTTTGGAAAGGTAACAAAAAGACAAGAATAGAATTTTATGTTTAGTAGAATGAGAAGGAGATAAAGACTGATTTTTTTTTGCAGCAAAAAACAAGGGAATGTTCAGCAAAACACAAAACTACAGAAAGTGAAATTTTAGGAGAACCTACAACAATAGAGAACATTGATAGGGCTCCAATGCTCCAGAATGTCTCTAGTACACAACAACACACAGAAGGAAGATGTGCCAGAACAAGCACAATTTTTTGTACGAGAATGTACATAGCTTTTGCTTTGAGTTTTTGTCAGTAATCTTTTTTAATGTAATCACTTTGGGAATGAAATAGAAAATTGAATATATTATTTCTATCTTCTTGTGTTTGTCTCCTTTATTGATGTGAGTTTTCATTCTATTCCCATTGTAGTTGGGTTTATTTTTTTCCCAACACAATGATACGACAAGCTTCAAATCTTTCTCAACAAGAATTTTTCAACCCATGAATCAAACAACTAGAAAGTTGTAGCAGTCATCAAATCAATAACTGTGAGATTACTGACACCCTATCTAATATTTATAAATAGATTATGAATTGTTGGGAATTTTTGTGCTAAATAAATATGTATGCATCTTGCAGATTATATTTTTTTAATAATTTTTAACATTTTGCTTGTAAATTTTTAAACCATTTGGATATTCTATGAGTGTAAAAGAAAATTTTCAGAACTGAATAAAAATAAATTGAGCTTTTTTATTTCACTTTTGACAAGTTTTCAAATATGTGATCTTTTGTCAAAAATTGAATATTCACAATTTGGAACTTCCAGAAGAAATAGTTTGAGAAATCACTTATAAATTCCATTACAAGCTTATGTCTGTATGCAAAAGCTGGAATGCTATGGTTGATGACCTTAAGTTTCATCAAGATAGAATAAGATTTGGGAGGTGTGAGGAGCTTATATGTGTGATTGATACTTTGAGTGAAGCAGCCCCTTGTCTCTCAACTCAATATCATAAACGTGGTCAAGTGGTAACTATATATAACCTGATCAAGATAAACAGGAAGTGGCCTCTTTTTTCCCAACTAGATATTAGTTCATAGTCTTTAACTCTCGTTGTGTTTCCATCAACCATAAACTGGTTTTTATGGGGCTTTTCAAGCAAGATACAGATATGCCTACTGAGGTTGTTTTGGTCTATGATTTTTCTTCCTATATATGGAAGTAGGGCAATGATATGCCTAAGTTCCATTGTTCATTTGCCTGTGTAGTAGCACCTCACGACAGACTCATATATATTGATAGAGGAGAAAGTGATGGGAAAAATGCAATGTGTTACGACGTTGAGAAAGACAAGTGGGAGATTCTTCCTGAGATGCAACAAGATAGAAGAGAATGCCAAGGATTTTTCAACAATGACAAGTTTTATGTGATAAGCAACTATGATTCTGATATCAAAACATTTGACATAAATACAAGACTATGGAATGTGGACATGCAGATGGCTACCTGATCAATGTGTAGTTGCATTTGGTATTTTATATTACTTTGAAGATGGAGTGAAGGAACATGATTGGAAAGAAAATGTGTGGAGACAAATATCTCATTTTCTATCAATTCTTGAGTGTTTTTCATATGGTGGTACCATATGGTAGGACAAGATTTTTTGATAGTGTGAATAGGCGAAAATACGTGTTAGAAAACGAGTAGCAAACAAAAGAGTGAAAACAACAAATATAAACACCCTACACCTAAAGATTGGGAAAATGTTTAACTTAACAAAACAAAATGGAACATTTTACCTTGTTGAGTTATCCTTTGGTTGGCCTTTCGATCTTTGATGTTGTATGCTCCTTTGATGGCAGGAGATACAAATGTGGATTATAAGATGGATGGAAAATGGGTGAAAGTGGATGCAAAATACAAGTATTTTGGCTAAGTATGGCTCAAATGAAAAATTTGTAAGAGTTTGGCTAGCACAATGATCTCCTCCCCAAATGAGAGAAAAGAGAGGGGATTTATAGAGAATTTTGAATTCTCTAGAGAAATGGATGGTTGAGATTAAACCAACATGACCAAGATGTAGGGCTATGGTGAGTTGAGGACTCACAAGCCCTCACATCTTGACATGTGGCATGTGAAGTGGCTTGAAAAAGATGACGTGGACATGACATGGAGGTACTACATAGTACCTTGGGATTTGGACAAGATCTCATCATAAAGGAGGTCCTTGTCCCTATGTGGATGAGAGGACATGTGAGGAATTAAAAATCCTCAAATATCCACATGGGAATGAGAGAGAATTTAAAATTCTTTGGAATGCATTGGGGGATTAAATGTGAATTAAAAATTCACATGGAGAATTAAGTGCCTTCTCCAAAAGGAGAAAGCCTTTAATAGGGTTGACTTAGGACAAATGACATGGAGATTAGGTTGACCTAATTAAGTGATTAAGGTTATGCAAGTATCTGATTAGACAAATTAATGAGATATTAGAGGCAAGTGGGAGATTAGGAAAATTTCACATGTGGCTTGATGTGACAAGTCAAAGATCACATGGGGAAGAGAAAACATAATTTAATATTCCTTGGAAGGATAAAAAGAATTAAAAATTCCTTGAGAGGTTGATTAGGCTAGTTAATGAAGGATTAGAGGAGGGTTAGGTGGCTAAGAGAGATTATAGGCCAACTTGCAAAAGTTGGAGAATGTGACACATCCTAATCAAGGATTAGGCATGTGCACATCCCTAATAATGAGATTAGGAGAATAATGAGGATTAAGAAAGGGATATGACATGTGAGGAATTAAATAAATGTCATATTTATTTAATTCATTTGTTGAAAAGGAGGATTAAAGAGATAAGGTATTTATTTATTAATTAAATACCTTAGGGATTTGGCAGAATTAAGGATATTAATTAAATAATAGTGATATTACTTAATTAATGCAAATAAGGGGATGCTTAGATGAAAGGGGATAAATTTGGATAAATTAAGTGTCCAAATTTAGGTCTCTACATTTTTCCCCTCTTTGAGATGGTGTTACGAAGTAGTATCATTTCAAAGAATATTAAAACATAGAACCTAGAAGAAGATGGTTAGATTGGGAAAGATGCCCCAATCATTCAAAGGAGTGACTAGTAAGGGAAAAAAATGATGAAAATTAGGGATGAAGGATGCCCTCTTGAGAGGACATGTGGGTTCAAGAGAACACGGGTGTGCTCTCAAAATGGAGGAGATGATGCAATTGGTATATGAGGAAGATGATGCAAAGGGTATATGAGGAAGACGAAGCAAAGTGATGGGTAAGAAAGGATGAAAAGGTGGCATGAGATTGGGAGGGGAGAGTGATGAAGGATGAATGGATGGGGGGGATTTTGATAGATGAGAGGATGGAGATGAAATGCAATCCAAATGCAATTTTCCATTATTAGGAGCACTGATTTTTGCTATAGCAGAAGACACAATCCACCAAGGTATAAAGAACCAAGGTAGATTAGTCTCTAATGCATGAAACAAACACATCAAACAAGAAGGCTATCCCAACACCCCAAAGTCATGATGACCTTGGTCTGGCCAGGTATTGGGATAACCACAAGTACACAAGGATGCCCCAGTATAACACAAGACCTCATGGATCTTGGTTGGTACTACATGGGACAATCGTGAAGACAACAACAAAGAAAAGATTAAGATACGCCCCTATGTTGACTAGTCAAAGCACACCATGATATGATGGATCAAGGCAACCATGACAAGTGATGATAGGGAGCTCAAATGATAAATAAAAGCCAAAAGCATCAAAAGATCACAATCAATTTCAAGCGTCCTTTGCCATAGGATCAAGGGGATGGATGGGACTGATGAGGTCTGTTAGGAAGGATGCATCCTATTGAGACCGATGATGGATACTAAACTAAAAGATCGATATGATGTAGGATATTCAAAATTGATTGGATTTACTAATACAAGTGGATCTTGTTTGTTAAGAACCAACTAGATAAGGGCATAGATTGATGACGTGAAACAAGAGACATGACACAAGATAGGAGACTGACACATCCTAGCAACCTAGGGGCTTGGGGGCCGATCAAAGATTAGCCTTGCCTACATGAAAGTGCAGAGCCCTTGTAGTTTGATAAAAGATTGACGACAGACCATGGATAAAATTCGAAAGAGGATGATGGAGACCTCGATGGATGATAAAGATAGGATGGACAAAAGGAGCTAGAGGATGATGAAGAACAATGATAGACGATAAAAGAGCAGACAGACAAAGCCCCGAGGGCGGATCAAATGATTGACCTTGCCTACATGAAAGCACAGGGGCAACGTAATTCAATGAAAGGCCAAAGAGAAATGATGGATAAAAGATGATGAGATAACCATGACAAGCAGATAAAATGATGGGACCAATACGATGAGACAAGATAGACTTGTTGGATTGGATAGAATGATGGTAATCACAAAGATCAGGGATGAGATAGTTATCCAAATTATCAAAAGATGAATTGGGAGGATGATATGATGGAGAGATGAGGGATGAAAAAGGAGAGGAGATTGAAAAGATGTGCAAAAGAAGCAGAAGTGATGATGATAAGATAGATGGAATTGGATTGTGTGGGGAGTAGCCTATAGCTAGATACCAATGACAAGGGTTTATGAGATGGGATGAGGATAGAGGATGGGGGGAGGAAAATGACTGTTTGGATGGATTGGATAGAGGGATAAGGATTTGGATGAGGAAAAGGTTACCAAATGGATAGATGAAAAGGGATGCTATGATGGAAGGATAGGAAGATGAGGATGGGGAGATGGATATAAGGATTGTTCGGAGGGATAAAAGATAAGGATGGGGAGATGGATATAACAATAAGGAGATGAGGATAGGGAAATGGACAAGATTGATCTGATGGAATGAATGATGTCTCCAAGGACTATATCACAAAGGAAGATAGATGCCCCCACTCTAGATATGTCATGTGTGAGGAGGTATGAAGGATGCAATAGAGAAGGATAGGAAAATAAAGGAGTGAGATGGATGAAGATAGGATGCATGGATAAGGAAGGGAGATTGAGGGTAGCATGACGGGTGGATAAGGAAGGTAGACGAGTGCGAATGAGGAGTAGGATAGTGTGTGGATGAGGGGAATGTATGCTAAGAGGTGTCCAAAGCATGTTTATATGTTTTCCCCCATCATTATCAAGATCATAAGGAGAATGGGAGGATTGGGATAAATGAGATATGCCAAGCAAGATGTGTAAGATAGGTAGGATGGAGGGGATGAATGAAAATGACATATAGGAGGAAGACAGGTGCATAGCTAGAAGCATAGTAGGAAGCATAGTGGATGGAGGGAATGCATATCAAGAAGCTGCCCCGAAGTGCAAATGGGGATTTATGCATGACGCCTGTTTGCTAGGTTTTCATCATGGTACTTATCCAAGGGGCTTGTTTGCCAAGTTTTCACCATTGGATGAACTATTTCTCTTTACTATTTTATTTTTTTGATTTTTTTGATTTTTTTGATTTTTTGACTTTTTGAATTTTTTGGATTTTTTGACTTTTTGATTTTTTTGGATTTTTTGACTTTTTGGATAAGGATAGGGAGGCGAAAAAGTGGATTTAGATGACATGCGATAAGGATATGGATGAAGGACTCAAGCATCAAGTTCGATATGAGGTTATTAAGAGCCCATGTTTGAATCGACTGTTGGATGTTGGTACAACCTTATGAGGATAAATGGATTATGCAAGCAGATGAATTAGAGGGATTTGATGGGGGAGATATGTGGGGTAATGGATGGGATGCTGGAAAGAGTATGGATAGAATGATGGGGTGGATGTGTGATGGAGTGGTGAGTTCAGGACCAACATTGGCACATAGGGTGATGAATGTGAAATGATAGGAGTGTTAATGGATGGGGAATGTGGGGATAATGGAGGAGATGGGATGGCGAATTTTGGAACATAAGGACCCAAAACTGACTTAGGAGATGAAAGGAGTGTATGATTAGATTTTGGATTAGCAACTTTGGATGTTCTTACAGATTTTTCATTTGATGGCATTGCATCTTTTTTCTTTGGGATCCACATGGTTTTAATTTTTGCTTTGGTGGGCCTTTGTGGCCTATAGATTAGATTTGGATTTATATTTTTCTTCTCTTCACCATGTCTTTTAGAGGGGACATGGGGAGCTTTAGATTCATGTGGATGTTTGGATTTATGTATTTTTACTTTAGCATCCAAAATACTTTTAGTAGCAATGGGATGGGTGCGAGGAGATGGATGATGTAGAGCGATGGAGGTAGAAGTATGGGGATTATGTGTAGGTGGAGGATGTTTAGGTATGTGCCTTTGTTGATCCTGATTATGGGATATGCGAGTGAGAATTTTATGATGGGTGACATGGATGGGTGATGAATGGATGAAAGGATGAAATGGAGGAGGTGATTTTAGGGTATAGAGGCCCAAAATAGATGTAGGACCTAGAGGAAACATGGACAAAGTAGATGGAGGACGGGATATGGTAGAGGGAGGAACATAAGGACCCAAAATGGATGGAGCAGATGAAGGAGTAATGTGGATGGTTGTTTTGAGGCGATACAATAGAGGAGGAGGGATGGCAGCATATGATCTGGTGGAGTGATGGGAAGAGTCGACATTTCTTTTGGAAAAGGCTCGTTGAGGACATCTAGAGGTTGTACCATCATCTTTAGATTGTGAGTCTTGGTAAATAGGTCAAAGACCTTGCATGCAGATTTGTTCTTTGACTTGGATGGGCTCTAAAATGCCTTGCTCATGAAGGTCTAGACCTTTTCCTTGATAGTTCATTTTCTTGAGCATGTGATCCATGATAGGATTTGTGTCATTCTGAAAACATGATGCAAGTACATTATTAGGTGGAGGATGATGGGTGGTATATACACTATGTTTTTCTTCTACAAGGAGGTTACCATGGAAGAATGTGAGTACCAAGGGGATATGCAAGCGGTGTGCGGATAGCAATTTTAGGCGATGATGGGGGATCATGAGAGGGAGATGATGGGATAGCAACATTTGGATGGGTGGTATCAAGAGAGATATTAGGGGATATGATAGGATCTATATTTGTGGTAGTGGACTCATACAATGGAGATGGAGATGGAGATGGAGTGGTGGAATCTTGAATGACAAGGGGATCATGGAATGGAATGGATAGGGGACTGTGATATTGAGGTGGACTAGATGGGATGGTAGGATCTTAATCTGGAGAAGGGGATATGTTGGCATGCTTTGGATTAGGCTCTTGGCATGATTCATCATGTGCGGGAGGCATGATAATGGAGTCTTGGTGGGACTCTTCAAGTGGGGAAGATGGAGGGATGGAGGATTCAAAACATTCATGGGAATGGGTTTTAGTGAGACTAGGAGTGGGAGAAGTGGATTGGATTTGGGTGTCATTGATGGGTTCAGTGGCTCTCGGAGTAGGAAGTGGGTGTTCAATGGATTTGGTAGATGTGATGGTAGGGGATGGGGGCTCAAGGGATTCAGAGGATGTGATGGTTTTGACGGTTTGAGTGGTGCTAGGGGTGGCATCATCAATGATAGGAATTGGATGGAGAAGGGTCTCGTCACTAATGACCATGGATGATGGGTTGGGATGGCATGATTCAAAAACTTCAAGGTGTGGAGTGGGAGATGTCTTCTTTGTTATAAGTCCTTGGAGAACTTCTGGAGTGAGAAACATGAATACTCTAGGCTGAGATGGCATGGTCGGAGTGGATGAAGGATTATGGGTTGGTGGACTAGGATTAGATGGTGGAATGGGATTGGATGTAGGACTGGGAGTAGATGGGGGATTAAGATAGGGAGATTGGAAGGGAGAATTAGGACACGAGGATGTGGGTGGTGGATTGTAGTAAGGGTATTGGGATGATGGATTAGGATGGGAAGATTGAGATGGTGGATTGAGATAGGGAAATGTGGATGTCGGATTAGGATAAGAAGATGTGGATGTTAGATTAGGATAGGTTGGTGTGGATGTTGGATTAGGATAGGAAGGTGTGAATGTAGGATTAGGGTGAGTAGATTGGTATGGAAGATTAGGGTAGTGGGTATATGCGGATGAAGGATTAAGATAGGAGGATGTGGATGGGGGATTAGGATAGGGGTATTGTGATGGCAGACTAGTATAAGAGGATGATGTAGATGAAGGATATGATGGATATGATGGATATCCCTTGTCAAAGGTAGCATAAGGAGCATGATTAGGCATGGATGAAGACATAATGGGATAACTCGAAGGGGTGATTGGATTTTGGAAAGCGGGTGGAGAAAACTTACTAGAAATGATAGTGTCAATGAAATCTATGTCATATTCTTCTTAACTGACAATACTTTCATTATCGTTGTCGACATAAGTAGGGTTTCCCTTTAATACTATTGATGGAGGATAAGGATTCATGATGATGAAAGGATAAAGAGGATGGATTAAAGATTTTGGATGGGAACGGACTAAAGCTCAAATCAGGATTTAGGTCAAGCTCAGATTAGGATTGGATTAAAGCTTAGATTAGGATGATTGGATGATGCAATGGGATTGATTCTGATGATTGGATTTGATTATCAAAGGATGAGTACAACACCGAATCTGCTTCAAGATGGAAGTAGATTGATTGGGTTGAAGGTGATTGGATATGGATGTGATTGGATTGGATTGGATAAGATCGATCGATCATTGATAAGATCGACTGATGGATTGGATAGGATGATGAAAGGGACTTTAAACCCCGTTTAGAGATTACCCTAGGTGACGTAGGATACTGATTGATCAGATTAAAGGATAAATGGATGATTACGACGCCGAATCCACTTTGAGATTGAAAATGGATTGATTGGGCCAACAATGATGATTGACTAACTTAGGACAAATGACAATCCTAAGCAGATGTTGAGGATGATGATCAGATCAGACACTTAGGTCAATTTGGATAATAACCTGAGACAAAGTTCAAGGGATTTGGATGGGGAAAATGATGATTTGATTGGAGGAATGAATGATAAAAAAAATGGATGAACAAATACTCAAAACAAGTAAATGATTGATTGGAACGGATGAATGATTCTCAGAACAAGAAGATGAAGGTTTGGAATAGATGAAAGATTATTCAGAACGAGTGAAAAATTGATCAAGACTATTGAACGAGAGTTTGAAATGATGAAAGGAGGTTTGAAATGGATGAACGTTTACTTGGAACAAGTAAACGAATGATCGGAATGAAAAAACAAGAGTTTGAAATGATGAAAGGAGGTTTGAAATGGATGAACGTTTACTCGAAATGAGTAAACGAATGATCAGAACAACAAAAAAAGAGTTTGAAATGATGAAAGGAGGTTTGAAATGGATGAACGTTTACTTGGAACAAGTAAACGAATGATCAGAATGATAATGAGAATTCAAAATGATGAAAGGAGGTTTGAAATGGATGAATGTTTACTCAGAACGAGTAAACAAAAGATCAAAATGAATGAACGAATGCTCAGATTGGGAGAATGAATCTCAAAATGGATGAAAGGATGAATAGGAAAAAATTGAAGATGGAGGGAGGGATCTTAAGATTTGTTTCGATATCCAAAGATCTTGACTATAGATGGACTAAAGCTTCGATTAGGATTTTGGTTAAGCTCAAATTGGGATTAGATTAAAGCTCAGATTAGGATTGGATTGAAGCCTAGAACGATTGGAGGATGTGATGGGATTGATTCTACACCAAGTTCTGAGGTTTAAAGGACAAAAGGTGTTGGCAATCAAATTTTTCTAGATTTGGCAATTTTCCAAAATTGTCAAATTTTGCCATTTTAGGAAACTTCACAAACATACTTTTAAGAATCCGATTTTTTCCCCAAAAAATACCCAAAAATAAGATAGGATGAATTGCCAACTAACATCCCTAATCTGAGACATGCATTTCGAGTTATTAACGAAAATGATTTTTCAAAAACTGAAAAAAACACTAAATTGTGATTTTGAGGGTCAAGATGAAAGTTTGAGGCCCCGAAAATGTGGTGAAGCAGGGTCTAGAATTAGATAGATACAAATCCACATGCACCTCATAATACAACCACCCGTAAAATTTCAGCTCAAACGGACACCCTAGTCAAAAGTTATGGCCTCCAGAAGTTTCGGCATAAAAATCAAAACTCTCGAAACGAAGTCTAGGTGATTGGGATGGATGATCTGATGATGGATATGGACTCTAATGATGTTCTAAGTAGCACTTATGTGATTTTGGTGATGAAACGGTGACTACAAAACAATATTGATGACGGGCAAATGGGTGTTCGAAACAACTGAACGAAGGGTGGAAAATGTTGTTTGAAGGGCAGGTCCGCCCCTGGGTGGGGTCAGGTCCACCTGTCCAAAGGGGAAGGTCCACTTGTAGGGCAGGTCCACTTGTACAGGGGGCAGGTCCACTTGTCAAGGAAGCAAGTCCGCCTATCCAAGGGGGAAGGTCTACCTATGTAGGGGAAGTCCGCTTGTACAAGGGCAGGTCCGCCTATGGAGGGTAGGTCCACTTGTACAAGGGGGCAGGTCTGTCTGTGCAGGGGAAGGTCCGCCTGTGCATGGGCAGGTCTACCTATGGAGGGCAGGTTCGCCTGTATAGGGGCAGGTTCACCCGCCCAAGAGGGCAGATCCGCTTGTACAGGGGGCAGGTTTGCCCCTAGATAAAAAAGGTAAAAAAAATTGTTTGGGCGCACAAAACGAGGAGATGGATGCTTAGAATGGATGGACGAGTGCTCAGAATGGATGGACGAGTGCTCAAAATAGATGAATGACTCTCGGAATGAGGGGAGGAAGATTCGAAATAGATGAATGAGTACTCAGAACAAGTGAACGAGTGCTTGGAATGGATGAATGAGTAATCAGAATGAGTAAACAGTGACTCCTCAGAATGGACGAAGGACTCTTAGAATGAAGAGATAGAGGTTCAGAATGGATGAATGTTTACTTGGAACAAGTAAACGAATGGTCAAGACAATAGAACGATAGTTTGAAATGATAGAAGGGGGTTCAAAATGGGTAAACATTTACGCAGAACAAGTAAACGAATGATCAGAACAATTGAACAAGAGTTTGGAATGATGAAACGGGATGTGAAATGGATGAACATTCACTCGAAATGAGTAAATGAATGATCGAAATGGCAGAACGAGAGTTCAAGACAATAGACGAAGGTTTGAAATGGGTGAACATTTACTCAGAATGAGTAAACAAAAAATTAGAGTGGTGAAATGATAGTTCGAAATGAGGAAAGGAGATGTGAAATGGGTGAGCGTTTACTCAGAATGAGTAAATGAAAGATCAGAATGATAGAACGAGAGTTTGAAATGAGGAAAGGAGGTGTGAAATGGGTGAACATTTACTCAGAACGAGTAAACGAAAGATCAGAACGATAGAACAAGAGTTTGAAATGAGGAAAGGAGGTGTGAAATGGGTGAACTTTTACTCAAAATGAGTAAATGAAAGATCAGAACGACAAAACGAGAGTTCAAGATGATAGACAAAGGTTTGAAATGGGTGAACATTTACTCAGAATGAGTAAACGAGTATTGGAATGATGAAATGAGTGTGCGAAACGATGAAACAGGTGTCTAGAATGATGAAACGAATGATAAAACTAACTGGTCGAGGGTCAGGTCTGCCCCTGGGATGGGTCATGTCTACCCCTAGAGGGAAAGTCTGCCTGTCAGACAAAAGTTGGTCAAAATTGGAAAAAACAGGCTTAAAAGGGTTGGTTCAAAGGTCAAGCCCACCCCTGGATGGGTCAAGTCTGCCCCTGGAGGGCAGGTATGCCTGTCGGGAGGGCAAGTCTTCCTGTTGGGAGGGCAGGTCCGCTTGTCAAACAAAAGTTGGTCAAAATTGGTTAAAACAGGCTTAAAAGGGCTGGTTCAAAGGTCAAGTCCACCCCTGGATGGGTCAAGTCCACCCCTGAAGGGTAGGTCTACCCCTAGATAGGTTTAAACTTGAGTTTTGAAAAGATGTTTAAGGCAAAGGACCCAAAACACAACAAACATCAATAAAAGGATACAATTGAACAAAAATGGTTTTGCACAAAGAAGACTATTTAGACAGTACAATCCTAAGACTAATAGAAAGGGGTATGGCTGACAAAGTCTTCTATTCTAGGATGAACATGGTTGCTAAGGAGTCCTCAATATACACCCGGTACATGAGGCCCAAACCATGAACACCAACCCGTTACAAGCATGAGTCGAGAACCTTAGTGAGATACTAGAGGCTCAGACCAACTCTTCACATCATCCTGATGCTTCACCAATTACAATGTGATTGGATTGAGGTACAACTTTTTCTCTCCCTCCTTTATATACTTCATCGGTATGCTTGGTTGGTATCATCCCTTGGGGTGATGAAATCCCCAAGCAGGTCTTGCTAAGAAAATAAAAAAGAGGGTGACTCAAAGGACTTGGTAAGCTACGATTTCTCATCACCCAGGATCGCAAAATGGCATAAGGGGATTTGATATGTCAAATAGCTTACCAACAAGCATGAAAAACAATATTAATTGACACCTCTAGTTAAACTATGTGCCTAAGTTATGCAAAACAAGTAGCAGTTCATAAATGACTAACCCTGCAAGGAAAATTGTTAATGAATCTTGTCCTCATTCCTCACCAAATGTCAATCAGATGCTTACATAGACTCAAACAAGACACGTTATGGGATTAGAAACACTTAAAACAACCAAAAAAAGTGCTAAAAACAAAAATTTCACCTTATGAAAAAAGCTATCTAGGTTAGGTCCACCCCTTGAGGTTGAGTCTGCCCCTAGATGCTCGGGTGTGCCCCTCTGCAGGTCGGGTCTGCCCCTCTGCAACTTGCACCTACAAAGAGTGAAAAAAATTAGCAAACGTGAAAGAGACAGACCCATTTGTGGGTCCCACTAGGCATGCCAAAAATGTGAATGGGCGAAAAAATGTGTTAGAAAATGAGTATCAAACAAAAGAGTGCAAACAACAAATATAAACACCCTACACCTCTATATTGGGCAAATGTTTAACTTAACAAAACAAAATGAAACATTTTACCTTGTTGAGTTGTCCTTTGGTTGGCCCTTCGATCTTTGATGTTGTATGCTCCTTTGATGGCAAGAGATACAAATGTGGATTGTAAGATGGATGGAAAATGGGTGAAAGTGGATGCAAAATACAAGTATTTTGGCTAAGTATGACTCAAATAAAAAATTTGCAAGAGTTTGGCTAGCACAATGATCTCCTCCCCAAATGAGAGAAAAGAGGGGGGATTTATAGAGAATTTTGAATTCTCTAGAAAAATAGATGGTTGAGATTAAACCAGCATGGCCACGATGTAGGGCTATGGTGAGTTGAGGACTCACAAAACCTCACATCTTGACATGTGGCATGTGAAGTGGTTTGAAAAAGATGATGTGGACATGACATGGAGGTACTACATAGTACCTTGGGATTTGGACAAGATCTCATCATAAAGGAGGTCCTTGTCCCCATGTGGATGAGAGGACATGTGAGGAATTAAAAATTATTTAAATATCTACATGGGAATGAGAGAAAGAATTTAAAATTCTTCAGAATGCATTGGGGGATTAAATGTGAATTAAAAATTCACATGGGGAATTGAGTGCCTTTTCCGAAAGGAGAAAGATTTTTATAGGGTTGACTTAGGACAAATGACATGGAGATTAGGTTGACCTAATTAAGTGATTAAGGTTATGCAAGTACTTGATTATAAAAATTAATGAGATATTAGAGGCAAGTGGGAGATTAGGAAGAGTTCACATGTGGTTTGATGTGACAAATCAAAGATCATATGGGGAAGAGAAAACATAATTTAATATTCCTTGGAAGGATAAAAAGAATTAAAAATTCCTTGAGAGGTTGATTAGGCTAGTTAATGAAGGATTAGAGGAGGGTTAGGTGGCTAAGAGAGATTGTAGGCCAACTTGCAAAAGTTGGAGGATGTGACACATCCTAATCAAGGATTAGGCATGTACACATCCCTAATGATGAGATTAGGAGAATAATGAGGATTAAGAAAGGGATGTGACATGTGAGGAATTAAATAAATGTCATATTTATTTAATTCATCTGATGAAGAGGAGGATTAAAAAGATAAGGTATTTATTTATTAATTAAATACCTTAGGGATTTGGCAGAATTAAGGATATTAATTAAATAATAGTGATATTACTTAATTAATGCAAATAAAGGGATGCTTGGATGAAAGGGGATAAATTTGGATAAATTAAGTGTCCAAATTTAGGTGTCTACATATAGGATATGAAAATGTGGTGTCCACAGACATATTTTATATGTTTCAGCCTCCAAAATCAGGAACTATGATTTCTAAGAGCTAGACTACCATTGAGAGGCCAATTGACATTTATGATCATGTTATGTTAGCTGGTAATGTAAAAGTTTGACTAGTTAGGTTTCTCTAAGAGAATTTCAAGAAGAGCTAAATTTTTTAAAAATCAACTAATGCGCAGTTTCTAGGAAAGTATTATTGTACAGGGTCCTTAGGCATTTCTTCCTTCATCTTTGTTGCTTGGTTTTGTATTGAATGCTATCTATGTGTTTTTCACTATTTTGTAACTATTTTGATATAAAAAATATATGTTATCTTTTTGTAATTAAACTTGTATAGTTGGCTTAGCTTCACTGTTTATGATTTGTCAATTGAGTTAAAGAAGTATTATGTGCAGGGTCCTTAGGCATTTATGCCTTCATCTTTGTTGCTTGGTTTTGTATTTAATGCTATTGTAACCATTTTGACATCCAAATATATGCTTTATCATTTTGTAACTAAAATTGCATAGCTATTGTAACCATTTTGATATCCAAATATATGCTTTATCATTTTGTAATTAAACTTGCATAGCTGATTTAGCTTCACTGTCTATGATTTGTCAACTGACTTAAGATGCGGTTTCTTGAAATGCAAGCATATTGTCATAACTGGGATAAGAGCACATAGTGGAAATTCATTTAAATTAGACCCATTAAGAAAACATGTATTTATTGATTCAGAATTTTTAGTATATTCATTTACAAATTTTTTTTGCAATTACCACATTTGTAGGAGACTACTCTATATATATGTGACAATTTCATGCTTTAAAAAATTAGATATAATTATACTATTATATAGAAATTTGATCACTATTATTCATTGTTTATTTTGACAACTCTAGATGTAAATAGATCTGCAAACCTGACTTACTCCCAAGTCTAAGTACAAGATATTACAAAACTATATAATAATAACAAGATATGATTGTGAAATGTCCCAGTATGAAAGCCAACATAAGTGTAGTAGTCATTTGTAACCATACAACTTAAATGTTGTCTCAGAAAAAAATAGCATTGTAATCAATGCACCATTGCGAAATTTCTCTAAAAATGTGTCCAACTCACGTGTCATAGCCAATAGGATAAGTTATTGCATATTGTTTTAGCCGATGGCTATGTTTTGTAGTAGCATTCACCTGGAAAGTTGTTTTCTTAATACATAAAATTAGAATTCTGAACAGGTATGTTACAGTTGCTACATCGTTGGATCTATAAATATGAAATGCTATGGTTTTTGCGTAGTTAGATCTGAAAAATAGATGATGGCCAGGTCAAAATTTGTTATGATGTTTATTTTGTGTGGCAAGATTCAAGAAAGACCTCCATATTTTCTCCTCAAATATAGTCATGTTTTAGCAATACAAAGAGGGCTAGATTTGTGGGAGATAATACAAAGAGGGCTGATTGACCATTCCATCTATGTGCTTCCAAATGTTATAAACCCTTCAGTCTCTCTAGACCTATGAATTAGGGGATAGAGGAGATCAGGAGTTGAGCATAGTTGTAAGGGGATCAAACCATAACCCAACATTGATGTCTTTATGAGCATTACAGCTATGTAGGGACAAAAGTCCATTATGCTAATAGATTGTGTTTTGGAGGTTGGATGAACAGGTAGCAAAGGAAATTAGATATCAAGGAATACATGGAGGGGAGGATATGCATGAAAGGGAGTTGTTGAAATATCGTCCACATCATTCCTAAGTAGTGTACACCCTCTTTTCGCCTCTAATAGTAGTTTTTAATTCAAAATTATGCATTCCATCATTCATAAATAATTTATTCGGGTTGATTCATGCTTGAGTGCTTGCATTTACATTTCTTTGAGGTTTTTTCAAATAGTTGTGTGCCCTATGCCTACCTTTATTTTCCTTTTAAGACATTTTTTAGACAATTCACCTACCTTCTACATGTCTTTTCCTTTTGCTTTATGTATTTTGGGTATAGTGTTGGATTAAGCTCATTCTTATGGTTATTTGAAATATTGTTGGAGGGTAAGCTGATTGTAGAAATATAATCATAAAGATTGTGTGCTGATTAGTTCAAGTATGAATACTATCTTTAAATGACTTTAAAGTAAATTAGATATATAATAAAAGTTTTAGTTTACATAAGTGATAATGATTTTATTTAATGGCATTTGAACAAATTTTAACGATGCAAATGAATACTTTTGGTAATCCACTTCAAATCTACATGTAGGATATTTATATGACTATAAAATACTTGTCTAGCTCTCAAATATGAACCTTTATATTGGACTTATCAAGTGAATTTGAAATGAGGGGGTATTATAAGTTAAATTAATGGTAGTATGATTTTGCAATACTTGAGAGACAATTGCCTCTTAATATGATGGTGTTGTTGATTTTGAGTTAAGAGATAACCTATATGTAACCATACTAGATAACATATTTTGATGTCTCATTGCTTACCAATAAGCTCATATTTTTTTATAAGTGGCTAGAGTGAATAAATTGCACATTTTGAGAATTGGACTATTTTAAAAGTATTGGAATTATCATATGAACAAAGGAAGGATATGTTGGAAATATGTGCCTCAAACATTACAGGCTAAAACCTCCATTAGAGTCAAATCGGTGTGACATCTCGATTGTCTGGCGGACTAGCAAGAATGATTTATTCAGTACTGAATAGGTCGCTATGACCTTGCCACTATCTTGCTGAAAGGTTACACTGTGGAGTGCAACATGGTGTATTCGTTATGACCTTATAGCGCTCGGGAGACCTCTAGCTAATAGGCCATTCAATCATGTATCGGTGAGACTCTTGGCGACTATGGTCTTCGGTGAAGCTAAAGGTTCTCGCTAAGATGTTTCAGCGAACTGTTAATGTCTTGCCGACAACATTTACTTTGTGGTCCTTGGGGTAACTCACATTGGTTCGGTGAGAAGTCACAGTGAAAGCAAATGTTACGCCGACAGTGTTTGGTTTGTTTCATCAGGGAGACTTGGCCGAAGGAAGTGCCATTGGTAAGATGTCCTACCGAAGTGGATATGTCTCAGCAATGAAGACTTAAGTGTTAGTCTTCGGTGTAGCTCTTGGTGAATGATGGTCATCAGTGGAACACGGTGTTTTCAATAAGAAGTCCCAGTGACTTTGATGAGTCTGGCCGATGATGAAGCTTTCGGGATAAGTCATAGAGATTGGTGAGAATTCTTAGCGAGAGCTACATGTCTCACCGACATTGTTTTATATTGAAGTCTTCAGGATAACATGTGGAGATCGGTATGTTCTCTCAGCGAAGGGCAATGTCTTGGCGACGGGTGAAAACTTCAGGGTAACCTTTATGTGTCGATATGAACTCTCGGCGATAGATGTGAGTCTTGCCGACTTCTATTTGGTGCTTGGTAGGTATGGGAACTTTGGTATAACCTTAGTGACTCGCTATGATCTCCTGGAGAAAGCGATAGGTCAGAGTGACTACGTGATGACTCGGTGTAACTCATGGAGCTTGATAGAACGTCTTAGCAATAATAGAGTCTCTTGGCAACATCGATATGAATTCTATGTGGCATCGACAAGACATAGTTATTGTCTCACTGAGATGCTAGTACATTGCGAATTCTGTTGACCGAGTAAGACCTTCCAATGTGGCATCTCGTGGATGAATTAGAGGAGCCGAATTGGAACCGTTGGGAGTCTATTCGTTGCGACAGTTCTGTGAGAAAGCTTGACAGTCAGGGAACACCATGGATATAGTTTGGAGTTGGAAACCCTTGGGGGTTGGATAGTGGTTCGATCAACAGTGGAGTGTGAAGAATTCAAACTGTATCAGTAAAGGAATTAAAATCTGTAGAGGCTATAACTTGGAAGTTTCTATTCGAAGAATGTACATGATGAATGCTGCTGTATAATGACACCAAAAAGATAAGTCTGGAAGTTGTATGTAATTTGCATTATTGTAATACAAAGTGATTTCTCCTTGTGTGGTGGGTTTTTCTCCCGTAAGGGTTTTCCCACATATATTTGGTGTTCATGTGTGATTGTCAAATGCTCTGTTTCTATAATCTGTTTCATAGTGCATCTTAACTTTGACTGTAATTGTAAATTTTAAAGTGTATCTGCATTCTTTCCTGAGGTATTGACATTAGGAGAATTGTTTTCCACATCTAATTTTCCTTACAAGTGGTATCAGAGCCTGGCCAGTTGGGTTATCCTTGGGGGTACATTAGGTTTTTTGTGTCAATACTATTCAGTGGGAGTCTTATAGAGATTGTTATTTCTATTTACAGATTGAGATGTCTAGCTCATCTGGGAAGATTGAAATAGAGAAATTCAATGGTAGTAACTTTGAATTGTGGAAACTCAAGATGGAGGATCTCTTAGTAGATCGAGATCTTTGGCTTACTGTGTCTAGAACTAAACCTATAGGCATGAAGCAAGAAGATTGGGACCTTGCAGATAGAAAAGCTAAGGGGCTGATAAGGCTTTGTTTTTCAGACTCAGTTCTTCTCAATGTGCATGAAGAGAAGACTGCCTCTCTCTTGTGGAAAAGAATAGCATCCATTTATTAGGGGAAATCCTTGGTGAATAAGCTGTTCCTAAGAAAGAAGCTTTACTCTTTGAGAATGTAGGAAGGAGGGTCTATAGTTGATCATTTGAATGCATTTGACATGCTTCTCACACAATTAACATCTATTGGTGTAAAGATTGAAGAAGAAGATTGTTGTATGCTTATGTTATTTTCTTTGCCAGACTCTTAGGATCATCTGGTGATGGCTATTGGGAGTACAACATCCAGTTTCAAGATGGAAGATGTTGTTGGTTCTTTGCTATCAGAAGAGATGAGAAGGAAGTCTTCTGAGATGGCAAAGGAGGCTCTTGTTGTCAGAGGAAGGTCAAAGGAGAAAGGAAAGAAGAAGGACAAGAAGTCTAAATCGAAATCAGAGGGGAGATCAAAGTCTCTTGGAAAGAAGTCCAAGGTGAAGTGCTGGAACTGTGGGCAACCTGGTCATGTTCGAAAGGATTGTAAAGAGGAGAAAAAGAAGAAGAGATCTTTCGATAATGGTTCTTCTCATAGTGATGGTGACGCCTTCATTGCAGCTTTGGCTACTTAGGCATCAGATGATGTCTGGCTGATTGATTCTAGAGCATCATTCCACATGACATCTCACAGAGAATGGTTCACAAAGTATGAAGAATACGATGGTGGAAAGGTGTACTTGGTGAGTGATTCAACTTTGGAAATTGTTGGCTGTGTAAGAGTCAGAATCCAATTCCCTGATGGCAGAAGAAAGGGGATCAATGATGTGATGCACATACCAGGTCTGGCTTGAAATATTCTTTCTGTCAGTAAGCTTAATGATATCAGAGTACAAGTCTTGTTCTCAAGAAGTGGCTGCAAGATGACTAGAGGTTCAATGGTGCTGGCTAGAGGCACTCGAATTGGTACCTTGTACAAGCTGGATGCACAAGCTGTTCAATGTAACAGTGTCTCTTTGAAGTCACTGAAAGCTACTCATGGAGGTAAAAAGGGAAATATCTCTAATTATGTAAAATCTACAGAAATAAAACTTCCTACAGAGAAGACTATGCTTTGGCATCATAGGTTAGGCCACATAGGAGAAAAATGTTTAAAAACCTTGAAGAACAAAAATATTTTTGAGGGGCTTGAAGATTGTAATTTCAAATTTGAATTCTGTGAACACTGTATATATGGAAAGTAGCACCATGTTTCATTTGATGACAATCCTCATAAATCTTCTGGTTTGTTAGATTATATCCATTCATATGTGTTTGGTCCAGTGAATGTTCCTTCATTGTCTAAATCAAGATACTATGTGTCATTCATTGATGATTATTCAAAGAGAGCATTTGTTTATTTTTTAAAAGGTAAATCAGAAGTGTTCAGTTGATTTAAGGAGTTTAAAAATCTTGTTGAAAATCAGACTGGTAGAAAAATAAAATGTTTAAGGACTAATAATGGCGGTGAATTCTGTTCTGATGAATTTGAAAGATACTGTAAAGACCATGGAATCAAAAGACACAAGATTACACCTTATACTCCACAACAAAATGGATTTGCAGAAAGGTTCAATAGGACAGTGATGGAGAGAGCACGAAGTATGCTTAGTAGTGCTAGTTTGGAGGAGAAGTTCTAGGCTGAAGCTACTGCTACTGCATGTTACTTAGTTAATCAGTCTCCAAACTCTGCTCTTGTTGATGAGACACCTTTGGAAGCGTGGTCTGGTAAGAAGCCCTCTCTTAGACATATTAGAGTCTTTGGCTGTGAAGCATATGCTTATGTGCTGGATGTAAAAAGATCTGAGTTGGAGAACAAGGCTGTCAAGTGTATTTTTATTGGCTATAGTGCTAACATTAAAGGATACAAGCTTTGGAATCCTGTTACAGAGAAGGTTGTATACAATAGAAGTGTAATCTTTCGTGAGTTGAAACCTTCCACCTTGGATCTGTAGTCAAAGACAAAGTTAGAAAATAGTAAGGATGTAGCAACAATTCCTCCTACACCAGAGAAAGAGGAATTGAAGATTCAAAATGTACCTGAAACTAAGGAGAGCTTAAGTAGTTCTGAAAGTTCTGAAGAAGAAGAACCTCAGCCTCAGCCAATGAGGAGGTCAATCTGAGAAAGGAAACAACCAGATAGGTATGGGTTCTCATTGATTGATTCTACTTGTGCCTATGCTTTGATTTCTAGTATTGATGAGCCTAGGACCGTGAAAAAGGCATTTAAAATGTCTGATTCAGACTCTTGGTTTGAAGCCATGGAATAAGAGATGGCATCATTGGAAAAAAAATGAAACTTGGAGTTTGGTGCCCTTGCCTAAAGGCAGAAAACCTGTGGGCTTCAAATGGGTATTTAAAAAAAAGATTGGTTTGGATGGCAGTGTAGAAAAATACAAGGCAAGACTAGTTGCAAAGGGCTATTCCCAAGTAGAGGGAATTGACTATGGGGAAATCTTTTCTCCTATAGCAAAACTGACGTCCATTAGATTTCTATTGTCACTTGCAGCAGCGTATGACTTAGAGGTTGAATAGATGGATGTGAAGACAACATTTCTTCATGGTGATCTTGAAGAAGAAATCTATATGTCCCAGTCTGAGCACTTTGTTGAAAAAGGTAAGGAAAAACTAGTATGCAAATTAAAGAAGTCTCTGTATGGGTTAAAGCAGTCACCTAGAATGTGGTACCAAAAATTTGATACTTATGTATTATCTTTAGGCTTTTAGAGATCAAAATTAGATCACTGTGTATATTATAAAGTTGAAAGTGATCAAGTGCTTGTTATTGCTCTTTATGTTGATGATATGTTGTTCATAGGAAATAGCAAGCTAATGATTTTTGATCTTAAGTCTCAGTTATGCTAAGTTCAAAATGAAGGATCTTGGTGCAGCAAGGTATATTATGGGGATGGAAATAACCAGGGATGGGAAGAATAGAAAGCTTTGGCTTAGTCAGAGTAAGTATAGAAGAACTGTTCTAGAGAGATTTTGTATGAATGATTGCAAGCAGTTAGTTGTTCTAGTCATGCAGGGAATGAAGCTATTTGCTGAGGACTACCCAAAATCTCCTACTAAGATGGAGGACATGACTAGTGTACCCTATGCTTGTGCAGTAAGCAGTCTTATGTATGCAATGGTCTGTACAAGGCCAGACATTGGCCAAGCAGTGGGAGTACTTAGTCAATTTATGGCTAATCCAGGAAGAATACATTGGGATGTTGTGAAGAGAGTTTTTAGATATTTGAAGGGAATTTCAAATTTTGCATTATGTTACTATGGGAATTTGGTTGAATCACAGAGGACTCTCAGCATTCATGGATATGTTGATTCTGATTGGGCAGGGGACATTGATAGCAAGAGATCCACCAGTGGATCTGTTTTCATATTGAATGGTGGTGCAGTGAGTTGGATGAGCAAGCGACAGGCTGTAGTCGCTTTGTCCACTACAAAGGATGAATACATCGTAGCTACCCATGCCTGTAAAGAAGTTGTATGGTTGAAACATTTGTGTTCTAACATTGGTTTTGATGCAGGGGAAATAACAATTTTCTGTGACAGTTAGAGTGCAATTTTTTTGGCAAAGAATCCAACTTTCCATGCCAAAGTGAAACATATTGATGTACAGTACCACTTTGTATGAGATATGGTTGAGGATGGCAAGGTAAGTTTCAAAAAAGTTGATACTCTGGAGAATGTTGCAGATGCATTGACGAAGCTAGTGAGCACAGACAAGTTCAAGTGGTGTGCCAGTTCAATGGGCCTTAGTGCCCATAATTTTTAGTAAGTATTATTTGTGCTTTGGAGGTTCCCGTATGATCTTCATCAAGTGGGAGATTGTTGGAAATATGTGCCTCAAACATTACAGGCTAAAACCTCCATTAGAGTCAAGTCGGTATGACATCCTGATTGTCTGGCGGACTAGCAATTATGATTTATTTAGTATTGAACCTGTCTCTATAACCTTGCCACTGTCTTGTCTAAAGGTTACACTGTGGAGTCTATCACTGCAACATGGTGTATTCATTATGACCTTATAGCGCTCAGGAGATCTATGGCCGAAAGGCCATTCAATCGTGTATCGACGAGACTCTTGGCGACTATGGTCTTCGGTGAAGCTAAAGGTTCTCGCTAAGATGTCTCAGCGAACTGTTAATGTCTTGCTGACAGCATTTACTTTGTGGTCCTTGGGGTAACTCATGTTGGTTCGGTGAGAAGTCACAGTGAAAGCAAATGTTACACCGACAGTGTTTGGTTTGTTTCATCGAGGAGACTTGGCCAAAGGAAGTGCCATCAGTAAGATGTCCTACCAAAGTGGATATGTCTCAGTGATGAAGACTTAAGTGTTAGTCTTTGGTGTAGCTCTTAGCGAATGATGGTCATCGGTGGAACATGGTATTTTCGATAAGAAGTCCCAGTGACTTTGATGAGTCTGGCCGATGATGAAGCTTTCGGGATAAGTCATAGAGATTGGTCAGAAGTCTTAGCGAGAGCTACATGTCTTACCGACATTGTTTTATATTAAAGTATTCAGGATAACATGTGGAGATTGGTATGTTCTCTCAGCGAAGGGCAATGTCTTGGCGACGGGTGAAAACTTCAAGGTAACCTTTATGTGTCGGTATGAACTCTCGGTGATAGATGTGAGTCTTGCCGACTTCTACTTGGTGCTCGGTGGGTATGGGAACTTCGATATAACCTTAGTGACTCGCTATGATCTCCTGGCGAAAGTGATAGGTTAGGGCGACTGCGTGATGACTCAGTGTAACTCATGGAGCTCGATAGAACGTCTTAGCGATAACAAAGTCTCTTGGTGACATCAATATGAAGTCTATGTGGCATTGGCGAGACACAGTTAGTGTCTCATTGAGATGCCAGTACATTATGAATTCTATTGACTGAGTAAGACCTTCCGATGTGGCATCTCGTGGATGAATCAGAGGAGCTGAATTGGAACCGTTGGGAGTTTGTTCGTTGCGACAGTTCTGTGAGAAAGCTTGACAGTCAGGGAACACCATGGATATAGTTTGGAGTTGGAGACCCGTGGGGGTTGGATAGTGGTTCGATCAACAGTGGAGTGTGAAGAATTTAAACTATATCAGTAAAGGAATTAAAATCTGTAGAGGCTGTAACTTGGAAGTTTCTATTCAAAGAATGTACATGATGAATGCTGTTATATAATGACACCAAAAAGATAAGTCTGGAAGTTGTATGTAATTTTCATTACTGTAATACAAAGTGATTTCTCTTGGTGTGGTGGGTTTTTCTCCCGTAAGGGTTTTCCCACGTATATTTGGTGTTCATGTGTGATTGTCAAATGCTCTATTTCTGTAATCTGTTTCATAGTGCATCTTAACTTTTCACTGTAATTGTAAATTTTAAAGTGTATCTGCATTCTTTCCTGAGGTATTGACATTAGGAGAATTGTTTTTGGAATCTGATTTTCCTTACAGGATATTATAAGTATAGTGAATCATACTATGATTGTGTACTAAATACAAGGTGACTACTATTTAATTTGACAATGTTGTTGAGAGTGAGTTATGAGATAAATCTTATGTAGCATTTCTTGATACCCTATTGATGATCATTAAGGTCAAGTTTAGTCTAAATGCAAAGCATGAATAAATTATCTTGATTGTGAACTAGACTATTATAAGGATATGGGGTGACACCACAAGGTAAATGAAATTTGGAGATTAAGAGTATTGTTAGTATTATTGTTGGGTTTATATTTTCATGAGTTGGTCCAAGGGATATAGTGTTGAAAACCATCTAGATCCAACTTACATATTGACCCTATTTAGAGCAAGTATATAACTATTATTTTATGCTTTTCGTAGTTTAATTAATGTTTGAATGACTTTATTAAGGTATGGTATGCTCTAATGAAGATTTATGTCATAAATTAAGAGGATTGTGATTCTTGATCATATTAGTATAATAATACTAGAGCCATATTAGGGCTTCATATGGTTGTCGCATGGTGATTAGATTTGGAGTATTTCTATGCTTATTGTTAGTAAATTTTTCCTAATGGTGGCATTCGTTCTATCAATTATACTCATATAATATGAATGTTAAGGGGTTCCTTATTGGTAAATTATAGAGGTTCAAGACATCGTGAACTAATTTACTCTTATGATATCTAAGATTACCAAATCATATTGTAGGTTATCATGTTCTTATCCTAAATAAAGCCTTATATTATAAACTATCATTAGGGTACTGAATGTTGAATGATTTCCTTGATAGGTAATTGTAACAGATTCTAGAATGCTTTTGTCAAATCATGAATAATAAGGGTGGTGAGGTCTAAGTTGAGATCTCGATGTCCTTAGATGGAAGTATTATAGTTTAAGCTTGTCAAATTGGGAATTATGTTGGAATTATCAGCTTTCTCATTAAAGGAACCTTGTTGAAGCATGAGATAGTAACTAATGAAACATTGGTCATGTGAACCTATGTGTAGGTCCTTTTAGAGACCTTATGAGGAGAACTACACGTGACTTTGATATGTTTGCAAGCGAGTATGTAGGTAGTCCTTGGGTGAAGGATTCCCCTATGACTTCAAGTTCATAATGGAAGGGTCTTGGGGGATAACTCCTAGATTTTTGGGTTGTTCCCAATTGGTTTGACCTTGTCTCTTTAGTAGGATTTGAATGAGGCCAAAATAGGTATATATGGTTATGAAGATAACTTGTATTTAATACATAATGTCATTTTTGAATAGTAAGTTGAATGAAGGAATGGATTTGACTACTTGGTCATGGGTACATGATGAGTTGAGATTGTCTCGTGTTGGTTCTAGGTGATTTATTTTATTTGTTGTGATAAATCAATTGATTGTGATCTACTTATTTTGAGTTAGGAATCTATCTTCTAGTTATAGTGCTAAACATGAGTCAAGGAGCAATAATATGATGCTCAAGATTGACATTAGTCAAGGAGCAATACTATGATGCTCAAGATTGACAACTTAGTCAAGGAGCAATACTATGATGCTCAAGATTGACAATATTCAAGGAACAATACTATAATTCTTGAGATTGATAGAAGTCAAGAAGCAAAATTATGATGCTCGAGATTGAAATTAATAAAGGATCAATACTATGATGCTTGAGATTTACACTATTCAAGGAGCAATACTATGATTCTCGAGATTGACAGTAGTCAAGGAGCATTACTATGAGGTTTAAGATTGACAATAGTCAAGGAGCATACTATGCTAGTGATGGATGCCTTTGGTTGCTTAGTTGTTTGATGGACTGTAGGAAAGAGAGCTTATAATGAAGAATAGGTAGGTAATAGTGGAACCAACCTCATATTATAGATTTGACTTATCTTGAAGTGAAAAATGGTAGATATCTTAGATTATCAAAGGTAGGTAAAACCTTGAGATCATGAAGTGATATTGACCTATGTGTAATTGAATATATTTATACAGTAATCCCTCCCTAAGTACTTATATAAATAGCTTAAGGTTATGTGCATCAAATATTGGTGTCCTTGCTAGTGACAACATCAAGTAGTATGGGATTCTCGACTGTTGTCATAGTAGGCTTATGTGATATTGATTTAGGTAGTGGGATGATGCATGCAATAGGTTGCATCCATTTCCACTTTACCATTTGTTTTTTATGTGAACATGTGATTTATTATGTGGATTTTCAAGTTGGATGTAGGTGATGTATGCTTGAGCTAGTCATTGTTGTACCTATTATATATGGATGAGCCCATCACCATTGTATTTGTACGTACGTATGAGCCAATCACTATTGTACTTATGATGTGTATATGTGATGTATGTTGGAGCTAGTCACTGTGGGTTGAAACTATGTTTGACTAAACATATTTTCTTAGTTCGACCGAACATTGATTCGTTTGAACCACCCTTTTTTCACCTTCACCCTACCAGGCACAAAATTGTCTAGAATTTTGCAATTTGAAGCTTGATTTGAGAATGAAAATGGAGGATACTTCACAAAACCAACTGGTATCAAGTAGCCCTTAGAACGAGCTATCCAACGAATATAATTTTAATATGTTTTGGTTTTATTATCTATTTGTTTTTTAAGTTTTATTAAAAATAGGTTTTTTACCAAAATTGAAGCTCTTTGTTCTGCACATGTGGAAAAATAGAAAATTATCAATTTTTTTTTTGAAAAATATGAGTGCACTAGATATTGGAGTCCTTCATCCAACCAATTTTTTTTTTTGGTACATACAATAAAAGTTGCGCATTATACGGTCACTCTATGTCTGAATTGTAACTGGTTTGACTTTGAAACTTGATTAAAGAAAAAAATTCAATAAAAAACTATCTAACCAAGTGGAAGCACTAGATATCAAAGTTACAAATCTAAATTTGAAAGAATTATAATTTTATCCTTCAAGGAAAAAAAGTTATGCATTATATGGTGTGCGTCACTTTTTTAAAATGTTGTTTTCTGAAAAAAACTAGTTTTCATGGGAGATGGAAAAAGAAGTGCAATTTGATTCCAAAAATTTTGAAAAAAATATTTTTAGAATCTACAGACAAAATGTGGAGAGACTCTAGTTTGCATCATCTTCAAATTCCTCACGGTTTATCTGCTATAGGTTCCCAAATTTGAAGATTTAGTTAAAAAAATAATTTTAGTGTCCAGATTGGCCAAAAATTGTAGACCACTATTGTGGGATCACCCTGTGTTTATGTGACATATATTGGAGCTAGCCATTATGTGTATGTCATGTATGTTGGAACCATTCACTATGTAATGTGATGTGTATGAGCTAGTCACCTTGTGTGTATATGTGATGTACACTCGAGTCACTCCCTTTGTGAATTAGGGGATTATGGAATGATATGAACCTTATGTATTTGTGTATGTTTGCATGCTACAGATTGGTTATGTTTTTTATAGAAATGGCACCTATTGGATAAATATTATCATTATATTATAATGGGTTGTTGATAACTTATAGCTTAATGAATAGTCATGGTCTAAAGTTGAGATCAAATATCTCATACAAGAGGAGAGCGTGAACTCCCTCTAACATTGGTGGGTGAACTATGAAGCCTCTGATTTCCTATGAAGGGATGCATAGGTAAGGTCATCAATAATGGACCCTTGAGGCTTAGGTCTAGGTATAGAAATGACCTTAACCTTTGGAGCTTACAATTCCTATGTGTAAGAATATGTGGGAATGCCGAGTTTATGCCACCATGGTGAATGGAGAAGTTTTGAAGTTAGCACTTCTAAACTACATGGATGGTTCTCTATCAATTAAGTTGGTACTTGTAGAAAATTGATTTAGGAAAAAAAATGTTAGCAACTAAGGGGTGGTTGTTACAACATCCAAGCGTCCCAAAAAAAGCATCAAAGTGTATATTTTGGTAACATAAAGTTCACCAAATCCAATCAATAAAATTAGGTAGATTATCCTACCAAACAAAGGTATTACAATGAATATTTAGAACCATAACAAACCCACATAGCCCAATACAATCAATTTGTTGGAAGATGAATTACTCTGAGAGGGGGGGGTGAATAAGAGTAATGTGCAAATTTAACTTTTGAAACTTGAAATGCAAATATAAATGATGACCTTGAAAAACATCAAAGTGAACCCACTTAATTTACAAAGTGTACTCTAACATATCAAATAGCTTTTTCGTAGAATGAAAGATTGACAAAAGACAGTGTCAAAGCATGTTATTAATTGTTCGTGTAAATTTGATTGGACAACTCCTTTTAATGCTTTATTTTCACAAGACTTCATGAACACTTTCATAAAATAATGAAATGTTTAGTCAAGCATCAGAGCATTGCATGAGTTTTAATGAAAAATGATAGAAATAAAACATTAACACTTAAGCACATGGGCTGAAACAAAAATGAACAGATTTCACCACATAACACATTATTTTCCTGAGTGGAAAACCCCTTTTGGGGTATAAAAAACCACTCAAATAATTCCTTTTATTATTAGAGCACCAACTCAATCAGGAGCACCAACTCCATTATTACAAGAACACCAACTCTTTACAGTTTAGGAGCACCAACTCTACCAAAATTCTAAAGCACCAACTTTAGTAGGAGCACCAACTCCTTTACAAAGTTTCTCAATAACCATGCAAACTGTCAAGACCTTATAATTGCATTATTTTTACAATTACAAAATCTCAATAGAGTACATATAAAATATATACAATAATGCTCATTATAATATGTATTGAATATGACAGTACCAAGATAATCACACTGAAATTCTAAATGCTATCTTTGTTTTTGAACCAGAGAAATCAAACAATTTAAGCTCCCATCTATCTCTTTTGAATACAAGAATATTTCTCTCAGAAACCCTTATTCTTTTCACAAAAACTCAGTTATTTCATTCCAACCCCTGTAACTTTGCAATGGCTGAAAATACCATGCTTTTATAGACTGGAATATTAAAACCTTATTCACATTTTGCAAACCCTTTATTCCAAAATTTTGAAACCCTTGAGTTAACTAGGGTTTATCAAAAATAGAAAATGCATTTGAACAAAAACTTCCTATTCTCATTTCGAAGTAACTGAATCAAAAACAAATGCAACTAAAATTAATTTACCTTTTCACTTTCGATGAAGGAAAAACTTATCAACATTTACTTCGAAGAACCAAAAGATTGTGCAGATATTACCTTACTATGGTGGCCAAAAACTAAAAACAAATCTCACAAAATTTGCCTTCTTTACTTCCGCTTTCAACTGCAAGTCAACCATTCTTCTTTCTACACTATCCATCATATTGTTGGCTCGAGCAAAAAACCATCACTGAAGATTCAATAACTATCACTGTAAACATGCATGGCGGCTAGGGTTTGTCTTTAGAACAAAATGAAAATGACAAAATGATTTTTCCCTCTCTTCTTTGCTATGAAAGCTTTTGAGAACTTCACTTCATTTTATAATCATTTGAAGTCCGTGTGATACAAATATTTCAAAAATACCTTTATTATTGTTGTCAACCTTTATTTTTGTTGTCGATACATGAGTCATTGTCCATATGACCCGTTTAACATACAAAGCCATAATGCACTTTGACCGACAATTCATGAAGTGTAAATGCCACGTAATGAATCAATGAACTTGATGTCACAATAACAAACCATGTGAAACACAAGAAGCCCGATACCATGCTATGTGAGATTCAATACAATGTCATTGCCATGTTAAACATAAAAAACCTGATACAATATCACTTTAAACATTGTTTCCAAATAAACATTTAGCCCAATGATAATTTAATATCATATGCAAAATGTGAAGGGCTCGATCAATAATTAAGACAAGTATTTGTGAAGACCAATGCTAAGCCAAAGTCCAAGTATTCACCTTTGTGTATCAACCAAGATGTATAAGAATGTGTGCTAGAAAACTTCACACAAGGTGAAACACATCTTTTTAAATACCTTGTGAATACAAACAAATCTCATAATTGGATTTCAACATTACCTTCATCTGTATATGCCTTATCAATGCCATGTAATCACTGAAATCTGAACATGCCAATGTAAGTACCAACCAATATCATTGAACCGATCTGAGTGTCAGAACAACATGATATTGCCTAATCATCAACCCTATGTATATATCCTATGTACATGAATCCAACATGATTAGTACCGCAAAACAAAACTGAAAGTATCCAAAGCATTGTCCACAAAGTACTGAATTAGTCCAGCCAAAGTAACAAAAACTAAATAATGCAAGAGTATCCAAACTAAATTGAGATCATTATAAATACAACTGAACTGACCACTGAAGATATCATCAGGTGTAAACCAACCAACACATGTATAACCACAACCAGTACACCAATGTAGACCATATGTGTATCATGTATTACCCAAGCCAATCAAAATGTACCAAAAGCTTAAATCTGAGACCATGTACATCAATTGTGGTCAATATCAATATCACCAAAGCTGCCTGTTTTGACATTAAGGAAAAACAATCACAAAAAAAAACTGAAAGCCAACAAAATTCTCCAAAAATCCTTGAGGCAATTTAATCCCTAGATTATGGGAACAAAATATCATTCAGCTTCCATTCATACTATACTTAGCCATAATCTCCTTCCCATTCTTCTTTTTCATAATGATTCACTCCTTAGACTTCATATCTTGAGAAACTAAAAAAGAGTTAATTAAAGAAGCAACCATAGATTTATGAGCTTCTAAGGAATTCCCTTCATCTACATGGTCAAAGTTTTTGAAGCCAAATCAACAACTAGAGTTTTCTTAGATTTGGTAAAACAAATCTAAGCATCCTTATCAATATGAAGATCATTTGGAACAACCAATTGGTTAGGGGCTTTAATATCCAAACACCATGTGGGTTTACTAAAATCAACACACTTTTCTTGCATTAGACATATTGCCTTCACATATTTTTTGGGGCATTAGAAGGTAAGATGTTCAAAAGATAAATAATTTATGCACCTAAGGGGATCTCATAATCCATTGGTTGATGCCATCCTCATGTCTCCCACTAGGAACAATTTTTGTGTAGGAAAATCCTTGGTGATATCCATCTCAACATATATATGAGCATAAGTAGAGCAAGAATATCCAAAAGTCTCTTCTAACATATGGTGAAATTTATTGATTCCATTATCAAAAACCTTTAAACTCTTGGTTTTCCAAAACTATGTTATTTCAGGCAGTAGAAGAAAAATAATTTATGTGTGGATCAAAGGTAGAGAACCAAAGCTTAATGCAAAGAAAATCCCCTCAAAAATCTTGTGGACCATTTTGTAGAACAAATTATTTATATCCTTAATATAATTAAATTCTAGAAAAAAATACCTTAGCACTTGGAATTAATAAAAATCTTGAATCTCCCATGTTTTGCTTCCACTTGATGAAATCTTGGCATATAGATTGCACAGTTTAAGACATAGTTTTGTAAATCTAAATAAGATGGTGTATTTAATCAAATGACTTTTTCCTTAAACTGTCTCATCATCCATTTCAATATCTAGTGAAAAATCCAAGGAAATAAAATAAGAAAAAAAGCATTAATATCTTATTTATTTTGGAGGAAACCCTAGCCACAAGATTGGAAGTGCAAGAAACCCCATTGCTAAAAAATGGTTTTGATTGACACTTGGGACCTAAGTTAATGGAGTAGGGGTTAAAAAGTATGGTGGCTAATCAAACCCTCTATGTGATTTAAAGAATGACCCTTCAAAATAATTTACATGTCTTTGTTTGGAGTTGTGGATTTGGTGACATTCAAATGGATAGGAGAAAGTTTCTTATGATATAAATTTTGAAGGGTGAAGCTTGATTGGGGCGTAAAGAGGGATCGATACTCTCTCCACAATATTCAATAGATTTTATTGATCCAAAAGAAAAAAAGTGGGCAATTAAAGGAATAAGGGAGTTCAGAGGCAACATGGGTTTTTCAAATATATTGCTATTATTGTTTAAATATAAAAAAAATCAATAAATATACTAGTATAGCTATCTTAAAGACATATATCTAAAAAATAGTAAGAGATATTAGTATTCAGTTAATTTTATTTTACTTTAAAACTATTTAAAGATTAATTTATTTAATTTACTTAAAAGTTATTTTATTTTATTTTTAAAAGTATGTGTTGGTTGTATTTCAATTTCTATGTGTATAGTCACAAAATGATGCTCTTTGTCTTTTTGACACTATAGAACACCCCTCAATATAATAAAAAAATGTCAAGCATAGTTTAACTTATGTTACTAATGCACAAAATATGAACTAAATATTATCATAAAAAAACACCAACAACAAAAGTCAAAATCTAGCTCCATATGAGATATAAGTCAATACTCAAGATTTGTTGGGAAAATACATTACATACTAAAATATTATGCTATTAAAAAATATTATGTATTCCCTATCACATTTAATAGTTTGAGTTTATGCAATCTTGCAACTCTTTTGTCCAAACACATAAAACATGAATATTAAATTAAATACATTATAATTTAAAATATACACAATGTGCAACTTCTGATCCAAATATACACAAGTGTCATTCCATCTCTTCCAAGTGCAACTAATGCTCATTTTGGAGACCTCAATCATCACACTTTTAAATACTTGCAAGATAGAAATAAGATGTAAGATTCACTATTTGATGTATAAATCAAGTCTATTCTTAATTTCAAATATGAAATTTTAATAGTAACACCCAAATTTCAAAATGAACTTAAATATTTACTATTGAAAAGTCCATAAAATTTTAAATGATCTCCTTAGCCCTATCAACATATTAGATATGATCAATATTAATGGTTCCTCTTATGTAATGGCAATTGAGAATTCCTAAATTCTTTATTATTTTAAAATGGCTTTCCCTTTTTTGTGGTGGGGGGATTTGTGAGGAAAGAGGCAAAATTCATCTTCTCAACCACAATTCTTTCCTTTCTTATATATAATATCAGCCATATCCCAATATCGTTGTGACCCAAAAAAAATATTCTTTAGATGAAATTTTTTATTCCAAGGAGTATTTGAGACTATCATGATTTATCTTTACCTTAAAGTGTCTTCCCATTATATAAGATCTCCTTTATTTGATAACTCTCAAATGATATGGGTCTTCCATCTTGCAAAATTATTGTTCATATGCCATGTCTCAAAAAAAATCATTCCAATAAAAGTATCTATTTTCAACAAATTTTTGAGAGGTGATGCTATGGTATCGTAATTCCTTTGCAAATTAGTTGTAGTAACTAGTACACCTTAAGAAAAAACAAATGTTTTTTAAGGTCCTAAGAATTTTCCATTCTATCATGGCCTTGATATTGTGAGGACCCACCTTTAATTTCTCATGTGAAACAATATGACCTAGGTACTCCACTTCTTTGAATCTAAATACACACTTAGATGGCTTAATATCAATTTGATGCTATTTAGGAATGTCCAAAATTAAATTCACATAACCCAATTATTCCTTCCATGTTTTATTATATATTAAGTTGTCATAAAAAATAAAAAATTATAGAAATGGCTTGAAGATGGAGTTCATCAAACATTAAAATATATATGGTGCATTTGTGAGGCCAAAAGGTATCACCAAAAATTCATAGTGGACCTCGTGGGTTCAAAATCTATCTTATGTACATCCTCATCTCTAATTTTGATTTGATGATAACCAAAATGAATATCTATTTTAAATAAAATAAATAAGACCATTAAGCTTATCTAAAAAATCATCAATTACTAAAATTAGAAACTTTTGAACTTTAAGTCATACTTGTTGAGGTTTCTATAATTAGGACACATCATCTATGTGTCATGTTTTTTTTTCATCATTACCATTAGAGAGGAGTAAGCTCTTTGAAAATGCCTAATAATACTTACCTCTAACATCTCGTGTACCATCTTATCACTCTCACTTTTCTATACATATCTAGGTATCTATATAAGGCTTGAAGTTCAGTGGGTTGCTCTCTAAATCTAGTTGAAAAGCATAATCATGATTTATTTTAGGAGGTAATTCTTTCGGCATATCTCAAAAAAAATAAGGAGTGTCTATCTATAATTTCTTGTAGATCTAACAATGTAAGGAATTCTTACTTATAGGTTTCTAATTAAAACAATTAGTCCACAATTCCATCTACAAAATAGGGGATCTTCTAATATCTAGTGTATGAAATAAAAAATGTCAAACTATAAATAAAAATGATATAATATAAAAGTAACGTGTTACATAGAATCCAACAAGATAAATATAAATGCTCCAAAATGAAAAATAACATTAAGAGAGATCAAAAAATGAAGCTTCATGAATGCTAAATGTGTATATACAAGTTAGGAGAGTGATTATATATAGACTAAGTGAGAGGGAAGGTGTGGAAAATAATACCAATAAGAATAATACACCAAAAGTACTCAAAAATAGGAAAGCATAACTCACTCCCTCCCTTCACACTAATATTCACTTTATTAACTTAAGCAATCTAAAATTAGCATAGAAAAACCAATACTAGGAAAATAAAATTGTATACTAATAGTTAGGCATCTTTTGTATTTGAAGAGAGAATACCATATATGAAGACCTTGTAGATAACCTTCTTAGTTCTATTATCCCACTCTTTGAGTGAATACGCATGAGAAAATCCTATAAGTTCATCTCAACCTATCCTTAATATAGTAATCCACAAAACTCCCAACACCATGTATGTTACACCCATGGAATAAAAAACATAGGGAAAACCATGTATTCTCCCATGAATAATTTAATGATATGGCATTTTCATGAACCACTAACAGTATGAGCCCATCTACAATCATGGTTTGCAATTCTTGGGCTAGATAGATAAAAAAATTTAGGTGAGGGATTACTTTCTTATTGATGAATTTTTGAGTGATTCTTGAGTCTATCAACAATATTACTCTCTTTCTTCAAGAAACCCACTACCTTGAGAGTTTGTTGGGTGCTAATATTTGAAAGTGCATGAAAACAAATAGTTAGTTGGGTATCTCTTGGTTACTCACCTATCTCATTTCCAAACTCTAATATATATTCTTCATCGTCTTCTTCCTCACTTACCCAGGATTCAAGGTAGAATAATTTATTTTTAATGAATTTACATCCTCTATTAAATTTTCTATCATAGTTAAAACTTAACACTTCTTTTCCCTTTTTTGTTCAATTTGTTGAGGACTCAATTTTGTGGGTTGAGGGAATGGTTGTGGTGAAAATATATTCTCTCTCATTCCATCAAACACTTACCTTCTAGGGGCTAAAAACTTCTGCTCTACCCTACATGCTAGGATAAAAGACTCACATGTGATAGTAATACTAAGCATGCATACCTCATGTTGTATGTCATCCTTGAGCCCACTAAGAAATAAGTCATTCAATTTCTCCTCTATAATTATCTCTACTCACAAGTATAGGTTATATAATTGCTTAATATAATGCTTGACTTATCCTATTTATCATTATTTTGCTAACTAGTTGAAGTGGTTTTTTGACACAGTATTGCTATAGTGTGACTATAGCTCCTCTATAAATACTAACCAGGTGATATTGAGATTCTTTTTGTTCCCTTGAGCATAAATCCATTAGTACCAAATGAATTAAGTTGGTTCTACTATAATGAATCCCTCATCACCTTTTTCCCACTTAGAATTTGATGTACATAAAAATACCTATTTTATTTATCCAAATCAGTGGATCCTTCACATCAAATTTATGCATATCCACATTTGTTAGTAGGTTTTGAGATCTAATATGAGTGCTAGTATTTGAATTCAAATTGGATAGCCTTGAAAATCCACGTTGATTGGTTAAAAAATATAACTACATTAGCTTGAGTGGTTCTTGATATAATTATTGAGAATTGATAAATATATTATTGATGCTAGATATATCTCCTTGCACATTAGCCAATTATTTTGCATGATAGCTCATTTTCCTTGCATGTGTTACATATCTTCCTCTATCTTTCCCATTTTGGCATCCAATGGGGAGAGAGTTATAACTAAGGTCCCTCTTGTTCCAAACTCCAAATTTTTTATCCTCTTGCTTAAGACTCTTTCTTGGTGTGTAGGATTTTTCACCCCAACCTCTAGTTTGTGGTCCTACTATGTTGAGGCTTTATAATGCAAAGTATTTTTTTTGTTGACCACACCTTGATTGGATGATTTCAGATTTTTCTAGCCTTAAAATAAAATTTACAATAATAGACCCACAATGACTATTTTCAATCTTTCCAACAATATAAATAAATCTAAAAAATTATAAACAATAGATTGTATTGATGAAAAAACATAAATTTTTAATAACTTAATCCAAGCGACCCCAATTGAATTCAAATTGGATTATAGGTGGACCAATGTCCCCTTTCTCAAAATTCTAGAACTTCAAAAATAATTCACTATTTTTCATACTATCACTTAACACATGAGTAACCTAAAGAATAATCAAATACAAGAAAAAAGTAGTAGAGATTTGACTTTATGTAGACCCATCATGGCTAGCTCCTCTTCAACATCCTTTGTACCAAACCATTTAAAATTAATGACAACTAATGGTAGCTAATATAATAAATTTGAAGGATAATTGTGAGAAGGAAAATTAGTGCCTCTAGAAGAAGTAATAACATGATGTTGTTCACTACATCACTTGCAATCAAACACCATATGATGGTAAGGAGATAGAAAGATGTAGCTACTCATATAATCCAACAAAGAATAAACACACCTCCATATGGGTGAATTTGAGGGGCTAGGAACAAACTCGAAAGGTCAGTGAGCATTCATGTCTTCCTACATAGGAGGGTCATTGAAATCCATTTGATGTCAAGAAATTTTATTGTTAGTTGGTGGCTACATTACATCCAATCTTAGGGTCAGGTGTTCTAAGAATGAGAAAGATTAATATTATGTTTACCCTATAGCTCCCAAAAATCACTTGCAACCAAAACACCTATCACAAAGGAGAGATCAAAGCAATTGATTTGTTATGCAACCAAGAGTTAATTATTATCGATCCACACAATTATCTGACATTGAGATTAACTTGTAATTTTGAATAATTACAAAGGATAATAATGAATTCTTATAGAAGAAAGAGTAAACCCTGTATGAAGATTTGATTAGATTGTGACAAGTGTCTTAATCCTATGCATTGAGACAACTTGACCTGTAAATGCCAATCTAATAATACAAAAATAAATTCCTAAGTTTAGTTTAAGTGAATAAAGTAATAATGAACCTAATAATTAATGAATAATTAATAATTATGTTTAATTATTCTAATTACTCCAACAAATATTATGTTTAGGATTGTATTTGCACAAGATCACAAATTAAAATAGTTTGATTTGGTAAAAATATTTACTTTATAATGTTAATTTGTTTAATCTATTGGTTATGTATCTACATATTTAGGTGAAATAGAAATTTTAAAATATGATGAAGTAAATGATTTGAGTGTTCGCATTATATAAGATTGGGAAATAAATGTTTAATCATGGGTTAAGGGTCAAAAAAGTGTTATTTTGAACAGCTTTTAAAACTAGACATATTTGTGGCATTGAATTTGATGACGTAGAAATAAAACCTTAGGTTTTAAAAGAAATGAGTTTTCTAAGTAAGCTACTATATAAAATTTGAGAGTAATTCAACATTGCCACTTGTGATTTTAATAGGGGCCAAGTTAGGGTGCATATCTATTGATTCTTCTCCCTATATTATTATTGTAATGGTGAGATTTGCAAGATCTATGCCATTTCTTATATAGTTTTTTTTTTTTTTAAAGAAAGTATTTTGATATATAGAGATATTGATAGGCATGATCAAAGGTACCATCAAAGGCATGGTGAGAAGAATCACCTACTACCCATCAATTAACTTTAACCTTAGAAAATCAAGTATTACAGTGGAATTATACCATAAATTTTAATATTAAATACTTAAAGTATCACTCTTACTTTTAATCCTAAAATGTGAAGTTCATAGCTATTATTTGATTTATAAATATTTTTAATAGAGGCTTATAAAAAGTTAGAAAATTTTAAGATGGTTAGAAAAACAAGTAACTCCAACACTAAAATATGATTACAATAGTAATCATACCATAAATATTAATATTAAATACTTATGGTTCTTATTTTTAATCCTTAAAAAATAAAGTTCATATATTTGATTTATAATACTTTTAATAATTTTTTATAAGAAACTTGAAACTTTTAAGAGAGCATTAAAAAATAATGGACTTAATCCTTAAATATGATTTAAGAGTAATTATACTATAAATTTTAATATTAAATACTTAAAAGTATCACTCTTATTTTTAATCTTTATAGCTACTATTTGATTTATACATATTTTTAATAGAATTTTATAAAAAATGAGAGACTTTGGCTCAACTCTAAAATATGATTTCAATAGTAATTATATGGAAGCAAGGCACTAAAATGCCTATGTTCCACTCTTCATTTGCCTATGTAGTATCACCTCATGAAGGACTCATATATATTGTTGGAGGAGAATATAGTAGTAAAAATGCAATGTGTTAAAATGTTGAGAAAGATAAGTGGGAGATTCTTCCTGAGATGCAACAAGACAAAAGACAATACCAAGGATTTTTCAACAATGACAATTTTTACATTATAAGCTACTATGACTCTAATATCGAAATATTTGACATAAATACAAGACTATGGACAACATTGAAAAATATGTGGACAATCAAATGGTTACTTGATCAATGTGTAGCTGCATTTGGTAGTTTATATTACTTTGAAGATGGATTGAAGGAATATGATTGGAAAGAAAATGTGTGGAGGAAAATATCTCATTTTCCATCAATTTTTGAGTGTGTTTCATATGGTGGTACTATATGGCAAGATAAGGTTTTTTTGATAGGATATGAAAATGTGATGTGTAAAGATAGATTTTATATGTTTCAGCCTCGAAAATCAGGAACTATGTTTTCAGAGAGGTGGACTACCAGTGAGAGGCCAATTGACATTTGTGATCATGTTATGTTAGCTGGTAATGCAAAAGTTTGACCATTTACGTTTCCTTAAGAGAATTCCAAGGAAAGTTGATTTTTTTAAAAATCAACTAATGCCCAGTTTCTAGGAAAGTATTATGTATAGGATTCTTAGGCATTTATGCCTTCATCTTTGCTTCTTGGTTTTGTATGGAATGCTATTTATGCAACTTTTGTTGGAAAATTGAATGCTCCCAAGCCTTCTGCTCTCACGTCAGGCCCCTTGTTTCACCTACCCGTCAAGAGCCCCCAATTTCAACAGTAGTTTTTGGGATCTTCATCCCTGCAGCTCATGACAGCCCCTGAAGTAAATGAAGTAGGAATTTTTGAATTCCAAAATTAATGTTGGTAGGTAATTTTGAATTTGAGAAGGAATGTTTGTTGAAGACAAAAGGAATGAAGGAAGTTAATTCTATCAGTTGGAAGAAGAATTTTTTTGTGCAGCAACAGTCTGTAGACATAAGAGAATGTTTTTGTTCTCTGTGTGATTCAAAGAAGTTTGTGTGAGCTCCTAGAAGCTCCTGAATAGCAACAGTTGTTTTTTTTGTGATTGAGCAGTGATTTCTCTTGAAAATCTCTATGTAGCTCCTGCCAGTGAGCTCTTAGTAGCTCTTGAAGTTGTTTGTTTGTCTAGTTGAGCAGCTCATGAAGCTCCCAGAAGTTTGAAATCATAGCTTAGAGTTTGTTTTCAGTAGTTTCAGTTTAATCTTTCATGTATTTTCATTTCTAGCTTAGTTAATACAAAAGGAAAATATTGCATTCACAGATTTGTCTCCTATTATTTGGTTATTCCACATTGTGTGTAATCCCCTGTTTTTGGGGAAATAGAGTAGCAACTTTGTGTATTTCTATGCATTCAAAAATCTTGACATGGTATCAAAGCCATAGGCCCCATTTCCTCATGAGTTAGGGAATTTTTTTTCTGGGTATTAAGTTTCTTGTGCAAGAGACATGGTTGGAGATGAAGGAAAGAGCTGGCAACAACCATCGTCCTTTAATGGATATAACTATGATGTTTGGGCAAAGAAGATGAAGACCATTATGGTTGCCAATGATTTGTGGGAGTTTGTGGTCAGTGGTTTCAATGATGTAACTGACCCAACAACATATGTTGTGCTCACAAACAAATAGAAGACTCAGTTGAAGGAGTTGAGGAGGAAAGATACTAAGGCATTGAGTTTGATAGAAGCAGCCTTGACAAAGGCCATTTTTCCTAGAATAGCAGCAACTAACTATGCAAAAGAAGCTTGGGAAATCCTCTAGACGAACTACAAAGGAATTGAAAAGGTCATATTGGTGAAGCTCTAGATGCTTCAAAGAGAGTTTGAGACTCTTGAAATGAAGGACAATGATTCCATCTCTGTTTTTCACACAAGACTCTCAGGTTTGATAAACCAGCTGAGAGTGAATGCTGAGACCATTGATGATCAAAGGATTGTGGAGAAAATCCTTAGGATTCTTCCTATGAAGTTTGATGCAATGGTGATTGTCATTGAAGAGGCAAAGGATCTCACAACATTGTCCATTGATGAGCTGATGGGTTCTCTGCAAACCCATGAGCAGTGCCTAAATAGGTCTGCTACTTCTTCCCAAGAGCAAGCTTTTAAAGCTCAATCAAATGCAAGAGCAAGGGGGAGAAGAAATAATGGTGGAAGGAGCTCAAGAGGTAGAGGTCATGGCAACTCCAAACAAGGAAATGCTAGAGGAGATAGCTTAGCACGAGCAAACAACCAAGAGGGAGTGAGCAGCTCTCAGACCAGCTCTCGAAGAGGCAAGAATAACAATAGTTTGAATCAAAAGAATGACAAGAGAAATATTGAATGCTACTACTATCATAAGCTTGGCCATTATGCGAGTGAATGCTAGAAAAAGTGGTGTGATCACTCAAAAAAAAGTACAAATGTGGCTAATTCGAATGTGGCTGAAGGAAATTAGTCCATAGCCTTGATCATGTGTAACATTGGTGAAGAAGGTAGCCTCGAAGTCTGGTATTTGGATAGTGGTTGCATCAACCACATGAGTGGTAATGAAAATTTATTTTCTTTCATTGATAAAAATGTGAAGTCTGAAATTAGAATGGGGAACAATGAAGTAGTTCCTATTGTGGGAAAAGGATATTTTATGATCCGCACCAAGCAAGGTGAGAAGAAGGAGATACAAAATGTATTTCTAGCCCCTGGGTTAAAGCATAACCTCATGAGTGTTGGTCAGCTAATCCAAAATGGATACAAAGTGCTTATGGAGAAGGGTCAATGCATCATTTATGAAAAGAATGAGAGGATGAAGGTGTTTGTAGTAGTTCAAATGACAAAGAACTAGATGTTTCCATTAAAGATTGAGATGTGTTTCTCATATGTATGTTGTTGCACCTCTCATGAATGGAAAATGTATAGCAGTACATCATGTAGCACTCAAGAGCACCTTTCAAGACCCCTCCAAGCTATGGCATCTCAAGTATGGACATTTAGGCTATGCTGGTTTAAGTCTTTTATCCAAGAACAATATGATTGATGGTTTGCCAAGAATAGTAGAGCCTAATGTTAAGTGTGAGGCTTGCATTTTGGGCAAGCAACATAGGCAACCCTTTCAATCAGGCAACTCTACAAGGGAAAGAGCACCATTGGAGCTGGTGTACATGGATTTGGTAGGCCTTATGCAAATCATTTCTGTTGGTAAAAGCAAATTTTTTATGACCTTCATTGATGATTACAGCTGTAAGACAATGGTCTATTTTTTGCAACATAATTCTGAATCTTTTGATAAGTTTTTGTTGTTTAAGGCCTAGGTTGAAAAGAAGAGTGGACATGTGATCAAGGTGCTAAGGTCAGATCGAGGAGGAGAGTATACCTCCAATTTGTTTGTAATTTTTTGCAAGCAAAATGGAATCAAGAAGGAGCTAACAACCAGTTATACTCTGCAGCAAAATGGAGTGGCTGAGAGAAAGAATAGGACCATCATGGAGATGGCAAGGAGCATGATGAAAGCAAAGGGACTCCCAACTGAATATTGGGGAGAGGTTGTAGCAATAGCTATTTATTTTATTAATAGAAGTCCAACAAAGGTGGTTTGTGACAAGATTCCTCAAGAGGCATGGACAAAATGCAAGTGGACAATTGAGCACTTGAGAGTGTTCAGTTGTGTGGCATATGCCAACGTGCCTAAGGAAAAGAGGCAGAAATTGGATGAAAAGGGTGAAAAGTGCATTTTCATGGGCTATAGTGAAGAGCCCAAAGCCTATATGCTATATAATCCGATCACCAAGAAGATAGTGATTAGTAGGGACGTGGAGCTCCTTGAAGATGAGTCATGGGATGGAGTGGCAGTTTTTGACACCTCTGAACCACCCCTAATAGCTCCTAAAGAAGCAAAAATAGAACATGAAGTTCAACAAGAAGAGTTAGCATTCGCTCCTAAAAGCATCAGACGAGCTCCTGAAAGCTCCGGAAGAGCTCCTGAAAGCTCTCGACGACTCCTGATAGCTCTTGAAGTTGGAAGACAGTTAGCAAGATGGTCAGGAAGATAGTTACAGTTAGCCACAGGATTGAATCCTGAAGGTACCAGTCAAGCTCCTGAAAGCTCTTGAAAGCTCTTGAAAGCTCCTGAAGTGAGCAGACAGAAAGGAAAGCAACCAAAGATAGCTAGAAGATTGGCTCCTAAAAGTTTTGGATGAGCTCCTAAAGAGCTCCTGAGAGCTCTTGAAAGCTTCGGAAGAGCTCCTGAAAGCTCCAGAAGAGCTCCTAAGATCTCCTGATAGCTCCTGAACCTACCTATTTAGTAGAGCGGCAACAGTAGTGAAAGTTCAGACCCCACTCTCACCTCCCTAATGCCAAAGAAGACCAAAAGTCTAAGAGAGATCTACTTGAATGAAAGGTATGGTGAAGAATTTGATGAGTGAATTTTGCATTATTTTCTCATAGTGATCCGATTTATTTTGAGGATGTTGTGAAAGAGGAGAAATGGTGTGAGGCCATGGATGAGGAGATAGATGCAATAGAGAGGAACAACACATGGGAGTTAACTAATTTTCCTCCCAAAAAGAAATTTATTGGAGTGAAATGGGTCTACAAGACCAAATGCAATGCCGAAGGAAGAATAGAGCGGCACAAAGCATGATTGGTGGTCAAAGGGTACAAACAATAGTTTGGGAGAGATTATAATGAGACATTTTCCCCCACTGAAAGGATGGAAACCATGCAGGCAGTCATTGCAATCATAGTCCAGTGCAAGTGGAAGGTATTTCAAATGGATGTGAAGTCCACCTTCCTGAATGGAGTGTTGAAAGAGGAGGTTTATGTGGAGCAGCCATGTGGATATGAAGTTCTAGGTCAAGAACACAAGGTGTATAGGCTAAAGAAAGCTCTTTATAGGCTAAATCAAGTTCCACAAGCATGGTACAACAAGATTGACTCATATTTGATGAGAAATGGCTTTAAAAAAAGCGATGGTGACCCCACTCTTTACATCAAGACAACTGATGGTAAGGTTTTAATTGTTGTCTTGTATGTTGATGATTTAGTTTTTACTGGGGATGATGATTTCCTCATTGTTGATTTTAAAGAGGCCATGAAAAGAGAGTTTGAAATGATAGATTTAGGTCTCTTGAGATATTTTCTAGGCATAGAAGTAAAAAAAATGCATGATGGTATATTTATCTCTCAAGAAAAATATGCAAATGAGATCTTGAAGAGATTTAGGATTCTTGAAAGCAAGCCTGCCCCAACACCAACAACCATATGTCTAAAGTTGAGCAAGGAAGATTACAATAGCAATGTGGATCCGGCCATGTTTAAGAGCTTGGTTGGAAGTTTAATGTATTTAACGATAACTAGGTGTGATTTAATGCACAGTGTGAGTCTTATTTCTAGGTTTATGGATACTCCAAGGGACACCCATTGGTAAGTGGTTAAAACAATACTAAGGTATGTGAATGGCACCAAAGGATATGGAATTTTGTACACAACAACAAATAAATTTGGACAAGAAGTTTGGATGATAGGAAGAGAACATCAGGATATGTGTTTCATTTGGGATCAGGAGTCATTTCATGGGCTTCCAAGAAACAACCCATAGTTTCCCTATCTATAGTAGAAGCTGAGTATATAGCAGCAAATGCAGCAACATGTCAAGCTATTTGGTTGAGAAGAATCTTGGCAGATTTGAGAGAAGAAAAAGAGGATGGAATAGTGATCTTTTGTGACAATGTTTCATCAATAGCTTTGATGAAAAATCCTATGTTTCATGGAAGAAGTGGGCACATTGAAATCAAGTACAATTTTATTAGAGAATTGGTTGAGAATGGTGAAATTAAAATGGCATTTTGCAGGTCTGAGCAGCAGCTAGCAGACATACTCACCAAGCCTTTGATTAAGGACAGTTTCGATCGCCTAAGGAGCAGATTGGGCGTTGTTGATTTGGATCAGGATTGATCCTATTTTGTTGGCTCAGGACCAAGGGGGAGTGTTGGAAAATTGAATGCTCCTGAGCCTCCTGCTCTCATGTTAAACCCCCTATTTCACCTACCCGTCAAGAGCTCCTAATTTCAATGACAATTTTTGGGATCTTCATCCCTGCAGCTCCTGACAACCCCTGGAGTAAATGAAGTATGAATTTTTGGATTCCAAAATTAATGTTGGTAGGTAATTTTGAATTTGAGAGGGAATGTTTGTTGAAGACAAAAGGAATGAAGGCAATTAATTCTGTCAGTTGGAAGAAGAATTTTTCTATGCACTAACAGTCTGTAGACAAAAGAGAATGTTTTTGTTCTCCATATGATTCAGAGAAGTCTGTGTGAGCTCCCAGAAGCTCCTGAACAACAACAAATGTTTGTTTTGTGATTGAGCAGTAATTTCTCCTAAAGAGCTTTGCATAGCTCCTACCAGTGAGCTCTACATAGCTCCTGCCAGTGAGCTCTACGTAGCTCCTGAAGTTGTTTGTTTGTCTAGTTGAGCAACTAGCTCCAAGAAGTTTGAAGTCGTAGCTTAGAGTTTTTTTTCAGTAGTTTCAATTTAATCTTTCATGTATCGTCATTTCTAGCTTAGTTAATACAAAAGGAAAATATTGCATGCCCAAATTTGTCTCCTGTTATTTGGTTATTCTGCATTGTGTGCAATCCCCTATTTTTGGGGAAACATAGCAACAACTCTATGTATTTCTATGTATTCAGATATCTTGATAGTTTTTCACTATTTTGTAACTGTTTTGATATCAAGATATATGCTTTTATCATTTTGTAATTAAAATTGCATAGTTGGTTTAGCTTAACTATCTATGATTTGTCAACTAACTTAAGATGCAGTTTTTCAAATGCAAGCATATTGTCATAATTGGGATAAGAGCACATGGTGGAAATTCATTTAAATTTGATGCATTACAAAAACATGTATTTATTGGTTTAGAATTTCTAGTATATTCATTTACAAGGCTTTTTTTTTGCAATTGACACATTTGTAGGAGATTAATCTTCTCTAAATTGCCAATGCATCTATATATGTGTGGAAATTTCATGTTTTGAAAAATCAGATATAATTATAATATTATATAGAAATTTGATCAATTGTTATCCATTGTTTATTTTGACAAATCTAGATGTAGATAGATCTATAAACCAGACTTAGTCCCAAACCTAGGTACAACATAATAACAAAACTATATAATAATTATAACAAGGTATGATTATGAAATGTCCCAACATGAAAACCATTGTAAGTGTAGTAATCATTTGCAACCATACAACATAAATGTTGTCTCAAAAAAATTAGGATTGTAATCAATGCACCATTGTGAAATTTCTCTAAAAATGTGTCCAACTCACATGTCATAGCCAATAGGATAAGTTATTGCATATCGCATTAGCCGATGGGCTATGTTTTGTAGCAACATTCACCTAGAATGTTGTTTTTTTAATACATAAAGTTGAATTTTGAATAGGTATGTTACAATTCTTGCATCGTTGGATCTATAAATATGAAATGTTATGGTTTTTGCATAGTTAGATCTGGAAAACAGATGATGGCCAGGTCAAAACTTGTTATGATGTTTATTTAGTGTGGCAAGATTCAAGAAAGGTCTCCATGTTTTCTCCTCAAACACAGTCATGTTTTAGCAATACGAGATGATTAAAACAATCGATCTATGCTAGAATTGTGGGAGATAATACAAATAGGGTTGATTGAAAATTCCATCTATTTGCTTCAGCATCGTATAAACCATTCAATCTCTCTATTATGTTATATCTTTGGATAAAAATTATCATCCATAGTTACAACCCCCAAATTTGGGTGAATTTAATCTCTCAGAAACCTATTTGACTCTAAGTCTAGACATATGAATTAGGGGATAGAGGAGAGCACAAGTTGAGCACAGTCATAAGGGGATCAAACCAAAACCAAAAATTGATATCTTCATGATTGTTACAACTATGAAGGGACAAAATTCCATTATTCTATTAGAGTGTAAGCCAAACAATGGAGAAATGCAAAGAAAAACCATTTCTCCCAAACACCACTACAATACACAATTCACACACTAGTGAAAACAACTTTCTCTGCACAATGATCCAGACTAAGAAACTTTGTATATAACAACTATGAGCATATTTGATAACCATATCCGAACTGCACAAAAAGATCTTCAACACAAAAGAAATGTAGAGCAAATCCGAAACACCACTTTGTATTCCAAAACACCTCTACAACACATTGTTTCCTCTTTTATTTAAATTTTCTCAAAAGCACTTGGAAACCAAGCACCAGAAACATATTCTCATCATCTTTACCATTTCATCATCATCACCAAACCAACTACAACACAACAACTCAACCAAACAACACACAAAAACTTATCAAAGCAACACTAGAGGTTGACACTAGTAACACTTACTAATGACAACATAATACAACTAATCAAAGCATTGCCACAAATTCATCAATGCAACAAGATGGATCTATTGACATAAATGACAACACCAACTACTCAAGCTTACTGCTCAAACTTGTAACACAAGATACTTTTTGTTTTCCAGCTTTTCCTTTGCAGGATGGTTTCATGATAGGTATAGCAAATTTGGCTTGTCATTCCTCTTTTGCAGATTTAGAGGATATGTTTGAGGGGGTTTCTCTCATCTTTTTTCATTCACCTTAAGAGGTTTCTCTTGAGTTTTCACATTCCTTGTCTTCTTCCTTGATTGGGGTCAGACTTGATTTCATTGAGACATCTTCAGAGGATCTTGATACATCTTCATAGATTTCACTCTTGAGGCTTCTTTCCTCTTGCTTCATCATGAAGATGAGGTTTCTTTAGCATTGACCATTAGATCCTTTTATTCCCAAGAGGAGACATAATATTTGTATACATTGGATTCTCTTCTGTCTTCAGACAATCTTCAATGGTTTTGGAGCTACTTCATTATGGGGGGGCTATGTGGTCTCTTTCTTTCCCTCTTATGGGGGGGCATTTTTAATGTATATATGCGATTTATGGTTTACTTGAGGGTATCATGGAGTCCTCCATCCTTCCTCACTTGTTTGTTTCTTTTCTCTCTTTTGGGGAGGATTTTTGTCCCACTCGGTTTTCTCCCTTTCTCTATTTGTGAGATATTGCATTTGCATTTGTGCATGGGTACCTAAAATGGCCTTGTAGTCAAGACCCATGTTTATATATTTCTTGCATCATTTACATAATAATATTCTCCCTAAGTTGCACTTAAGGGAGGGTGTTGGTGTGAATATATGTCTTGTACCTAGTATATTATCATACTAGGGACTTAGGGGACTTATTCACATGTTCAATTTACTTAAGAGATAAGATTCTTTATAGAAGTCTTAGTTGGATTTTCTAAAACTTATCTTATTAGCTTGTAATGCATGATTCGTAGGTAGTTATGTTGTTAGTTGTCTTATGTTATAGGATTAAGACACATGTCACAATCATGTTCAATCCTATTCCTCACCATGCATATATAAGGATGGTCATTATACTCATATGTAACATACTTCATACCTCATCATCATTTTGATAGATCTTAATATCAAGCAAGCTCATATTCTTGCATACCCTCTTGTAGAAGGTTTTCATTGTTTTTGCAGAAGGTCTTGGGTATTGAGCTAATATTTGTCTCTTACATTAATTGGTGTTGATCTTTCTTGTGACACTTCGAGGGTGTGTTGAAGTGAGTTTTAAATATTTTTGGTCAAATATCCCTATTATTTTAAGTGTAACAATATGATTGTAGACCCTCATCAAACCTAAAGGTTCCTTTGTATGAGTGTTTGTAAGTGTTGGATGAAGTTGTTGAGAATGGGGTTGTTGGTGATGATACAAATTTCTTGCTTGTGAGTTGGGTGTAAGGAAAAATGATATTTTTTGAGTGAATACCCTACTGCTCTAGACTTGTAGCAACCAATCCTAGAAAAATTAGATCTGCAATAATTAATATTATCTTCTATTCAAAGTATTTTCTTGTGGGAAAATCATATTCATGACCATCTCATGTATTGTTAACTCTTTCAAGTGAAATTATTCATCAGAACATTTGTAACAATAGTTGTATGAACATTGAAATTTATATATAACTTATGATAGTAGTTGTATCTTATTTTGTATGTTCATGCTGAGTTTTTGTATTATTAAAAAATAAAAAAATATAGCATGGTTATTACAATAATAACGTAGATATATGTTTACTTCTAACTCCAACTCCTTCATTTATGCTATAAATGTTATTATTTATTTGTTCAATTAATTATGTTTTGATTAGAGGCTTCTTTGTTGTTGATGTTATGATCCGTATAAAATATTTGTGATGTTATAGTTATGTGAGAGTTACAATGTTGGGTCTCCAAGGTATCTATTAGAACCTTTTGTGACATGGTGATTTGTAGTCAGTTCATGTAAATCAATACAATGTGGAGACATTATTACAACTACCTTCTAGCTTCATGACTTGTCTATCAAAATATTTCCAACCATTCCTCCATTATTGTGGTATATGGCCTAACTTATCTATTTCTTTATTATTTCCTATTTATTTTTCATTTTATCCCCCATTTCTTTTTGAAGAGTGTTCACAATGTTAGTGTCCAATGCTTGTAGTACTTGTTTTGTTTGTTTCCATTATTATTTTCTCTCCTAACTTCTTTTTAGTACCTCTTTTATTTCACTAGTTGTTGATGTGTATCTTGTGTATGCAATGTAGATAGTGCTAAGGTGGTTTCCTTGGGCTCTTACTCTTGCAATTACCTAATCTGAATAACTATATTATGGGCATGTTAGAATATCATAAAAACATTTGCATATAACTTCTATTTGAATCTATCATTTTTTAAATTTATTTCCAAATTACCTATCTAGTGCTCTGTTCTTCAATGAGATATCTAACTTACAAGCTTCTTCCCTTTGTGTAGCAATTTGAATTTAATAATTTTCCTTAACTCGATCAAAAATTGTTCAATGATTTAGTCTACCTAATATAGGCTAGTAGATATTAAAACCATTATTACTTGTACTATTATTTCCTTTCAAAATATACCATACTCCATCATATATTGTCACGATGACCTTACAGTGATTGTAGGTTGATCTATTATGTTTTTGGTTCCTTTCCTAACAATAATTATCTTACCTATACATTGTGTCATCTTTTCCCTATAGATTTGGGATGACGAAAATTATGGATTTATTAGTAACTGCTCTCATCATGTTCACCAAAAGCATAGTTTGTGTGCTTTATGTTTTTTTTCTTTTTCTTATGTTATATTTGTGTTTGTCTTGTATCAAGTATCTTCTTATGTCTAATATTTTATATTGCTTTGACATCTTTATTTAAGCCCTACTTGTTGCATGTTTTCTTGTTCTTCCATTTTATTCCACCTTCTATATTATGTATTATGCCTTTCAGGTTTTATATCTTACCACTCGAGGGAAATTCTATTTTATGGCACTTATATTTTTTTGATGTTTATTAGATTCACATACTTAGTTTATGATTCATATTTTTAAAATGTGACATCTTTTCTTTTATGATTACATGCTCTTTTCACATGATGATTATATGTTCATTTGTGTTTTCCATGTGCTTATATCTCATTCTTCCTTATGCTTATGACTATAATGTCTACCTCTTATTCTCTTATTCTTATGCACAATGTTTCCATCTTATACACGATTCTAGTCATATGATAATGATGAAATCACATTTTACCCACGCTTATCATGATGACATCTTATGTTTAACTATACTTGCGTGTTTGTTACATGACAATTTTGGCTTTTATCACATGTTGAGCCTCTAAATGGTGGCAATATCAGGGGCATCTAGTTTCCCCTCTTTACATATACTTTTACAATCATAGCTTGGTATTTTATTACATTATAATGACATTGTGTGTGTGTGAAATGTGTAAAATTAGTATCAACACAAACCTTAATGAAACAATTTATATTAAAGATTCAAAGCAAAGAAGCTATTCTAATTTGCAACAAACTAAATCTTTCAAGAACATCTCATTGTCTTCTATTCTTAATGATTCTTTTAACCCTTTGGCCCTCATGTTTCTATGTGCACAAAGGTTATTAGAATGACACTTTAAAAGAAACAAGATTAGTATTCAACATGCAATCCAACTATGCTCCTACATGAAACTATACAATGGAAAGGATAATAGATGCTATGATGAAGGGATGATGGTGATTATGATGAATGGACAAACGGTGGTGGATACTATGGTAGTGATCTATATGACTCTATATATGATTCTGCATATATAGAGTCATATGGTAGTGATCCTAATCTTAGTGTTGTTGAACACATTCCAAGAATCTAGGAGATACATGAAATAATTAATGTTTAGGATTTTCAATTAAATGGCATCCTATTTCCAACAAGTTCAAGCTCAAAGTTCATTTTCCCCCAATGAGCTCAAGATTTTTCCCCTAATCCAAGGTGAGACATGACAGTGAAATGACCAAAACCTAACCTAAAGACCTATCCTAGGGGCCTCGGGGGCTAATCAATAGATTAACCTTGCCTACGTTGTACATGCAGAGACCACATAGTTCGACTGATGACCTAACCAATTTTTACAAGATGAAGACACAAATGTGAAAATTCCAATTTATTATGACAAACTCTTAGAAGACTGACCTAAATGTCTTAGGGGATGATCAAAGATCAACCTTGCCTACGTTCAAAGCTCAAAGATGACATAGTTCGACAAGATGACTATGTTTTTGTCTTTTTGACTTTTTGACCTGTTTTTGGTTTTTGATATGTTTTGAATGTTTTTGGATTTTTTATTTTCTGAATGTTTTTGGATTTTTGATTTTATGACCTCAAGAATGTACACGAATCCGATCTAATGCAGCGCATGCCCCCAGTGTGATGCGATAGGAAAAAAATAATTTTTAGAATGGGCTGAGTAGTACTAGGGGAGATCATGATACAAACACTGGATCAAGCTATGATGCAAACATGGATGCATGACAAACAAAGATAGGGAAGCCTGATGGGGGAATGATGCAGAGAAACTTACGTAGCCCAATATGGATGGAGAGTGTTTATTTTACGTAAGGCGCCTATTTGCCAGGTTTTCACCAAGGTACTTGCCCAAAGCACCACCGAAGTGGTTTTCACTAGAGGATGATTTTTTTTCTTTATTGTTTTCAATCCTTTTTCTGATTTTTATGGATTTTTGCATTTTTTGATTTTTTTGTATTTTTGATCTTTTTTTCTTTTTTTGTTATCATTGCTAAGATGCCTATGTGCCAGGTTTTCATCAAGGCAACCATTTTTTTAGGACATTTTATGATGTTTTTGGTATTGTTCATGACCTATTCCAATGCACTAGACAATTCAGGTGTAGAACTTCTTGAGATGCAAGCTGTTGAGGGGTTCATCAAAAAAATCCCCTTCTAGTGTGGAAAACTGATATGCTCCTGATCCAAAGACCAAGACAATGACAAAGGGACCTAGATAGTTTAGTTCAAATTTCCCCTTCTTCTCTTGATCTTTTTGATTGCAGGGATTCTCTTTCAAGACTAAATCACCAACCTAAAATTTTCTAGGCTTGACTCTGTGGTTGTAGCTTCTGGATATCCTTTGTTGATATGCCTTCAAGTGATCCACTGCATGTTGACAATGCTCATCCAAGAGTTCTAATTCATTTAACCTGGACACTCTGTAATCCTCATCTGAAATGATTCCTTTTAGTGACACTTGGAGTGATGGCAGTTCAACCTTAATAGGTAGAATGGATTCTGAGCCGTAGACTAGAGAATAGGGTGTAGCTCATGTCGAGGTACAAATACTAGTTTTGTAAGCCCATAGAGCAGGGTTCAATTGCACATGCCAGTCACATCCAACATCGCTGACAGTTTTCTTTAAGATTTTCAGGATAGTCTTGTTTGAGGCCTTTGCTTGGCCATTTCCTTGAGGATAATATGGTGTAGAAAACCGGTGCTAGATGTGAAACTTCTCACAAAGTTCTTCGACATCCTAATTCTTGAAAGGTCTGCCGTTGTTAGTTATAATGGATTGAGGAATTCCATACCAAAAAAATGATGTAGTTTAGGATGAAGGAAGAGATATGTTTTCCCGTGATGGTGGTTAGAGGCACAACTTCAATCCACTTTGTAAAATACTTAGTGGTTGTGATAATGAACTTGTGTCCATTTGACGAAGATGGATGAATCTTTCCTACGAGGTCCAATCCCCACTGACAAAAGGGCCATGTTGATGTAAAAGAGTGTAGTTCCTACATTGGTGTGTGGATGAGATTTCTATGAATCTAGCACTTTTGGCATTTCTTGACAAACTAAAAAGAATCCTTCTCCATGGTTGGCGAGTAATATCCCAAATGGAGGAGTTTCTTAGCTAGGGTTAAACCACTCAAATGAGTTCCACAAAAACCTTCATGTACTTCCCGTAAAGTCATTTCAAACTCATCACATTCCAGACATCGAAGGAAAGTTCCATCAAGACCTCATCGATAAAGGACATCCGCAATAAGGGTGTGTCAGGCGGTTTGGCGAATGAAGTTTCATTTTTTATTACGGGGTAGGTCAGGAGGGAGGGTGTTATCTTTTAGGTACGTATGGATTTTTCTATAGAGGGAAGTGTTAGCCTCAGCTAGATGGTAGATAACTTAGGACTCAGGGTTGTCATAAGATGGGTTGAACAATTGTTCCACCATGAACTCGTAACGAGCTTGTTTCTATGGAATCTACAAGAGAGAAGCAATGGTTTCCATGGCATCAACGACTTTGTTGTCACTTTGAGGAATATTCTCAAATCTTATTTCCACAAAGTAATTTTTGAATTCATCAACCATTCTTTTGTAGGGCATTAGATTGTCATCCTTTGTTTGATAGTCATCATTTACCTAATTAATGACTAGTTATGAATCCCCATAGACATATAACTTTGTGATCTTCCGCTCAACTGCTACTTTGATTCCAATGATCAAGGCTTCATATTCAACTATGTTGTTGGTGCAATGGAACATCAATCTATAGGACTTAGGAATGGTGTGTCCTTGTGGCAAGATAAACAATATTTTGACTCTTGATCCGTGTTGTGTATATGAACCATCAAAGTACAAGACCCATTGTTGTGTGGATACTATTAGGACATCACCATCTGGAAATTCAATGTTCATGGGATGATTGTCTTGTAATGGTGCTTCAGCTAACTGGTCTATGATTGCTTGTCCTTTGATTTCCTTCCTATCAACATATTAGATGTCAAATTCACTCAGCATCATGACCCACTTAGCTAGTCTTCCAATCAGATTAGCTTTGTTAAGAAGGTATTTCAATGGATCTATCTTGGCTATTAACTTGATGGTATGGGTGAGCATGTAATGTTGTAATTGTTGGGTAGTGAACACTACTTCTAGACAATCCTTTTCAATGAAGGTGTAATTGATCTCAGAGCCATTTAAGGTTTTTTTGATGTAATACATTGTCCTTTCTTTTCCTATTGAATCCTCTTGTGCTAACAAGGCTCCCAATGATATTTCAGTTGTTGCTATGTACAATAAAAGTGGCTTTCCTTTTGCTGGTGGTATCAAGACAAGTGGACTTATTAGATATTGTTTCAATTGATTGAAGGCTCCTTCGCATTTCTCATCCCATCGGAAAGATAAATTTTTGTGGAGCAAGTGGTTGAAAGGATGGGTCTTGTCTGCCAGTTGTGCAATAAACCTCCTCATAGATTGGAATCTTCCTTGTAAGGATCTGAGCTAGTTGATGTTTTTAGGAGGCATCTCCATGATGGCTTTAACCTTTGTAGGGTCTACCTAAATGCCTTTATCCGACACAATGTACTCAAAAAGTTTAGCTGATGTTACACTGAATACACATTTCTTGGGATTTAGTCTCACATTGAACTTCTCCATTTTGGTGAAAATTTTATCTAAAATTTCTAGGTGTCCTTCTCTGGTGTAGGATTTTTCCAACAAATCATCTACATAGTCTTCCATAAAAATATGCATCATGTCATGAAATATGGTGGTCATTGCTCTCTGATATGTGTCTCCAACATTTTTCAACCCAAATGGCATGACATTCTGACAAAAAGTGCCCCAAGGACATGTGAAGGCAGTTTTATCTTGATCCTCAGGTGCAATATGATTTGATTATATCCTGAAAATCCATCCATAAGTGAGAGCATTTCATGGCCAGCAGTCAAGTCCACGATAATGTCAATTTTAGGTAGAGGAAAATCATCTTTTGGGAAAGCCTTGTTGAGATCTTTGAAATCTGTGCAAATTCTAATGCTTTTGTCTAGTTTGGAAACGGGTATGATATTAGAAATCCACTTTGCATAGTTGATAGGTCTGATAAATCCTACATCCAATAACTTCTTCAGTTCTGCTTTGACCAATGTGGGGGTGCATTTTCCTTAATTTTTGTTTGACCGGTTTTACTCCTGCTGGTAGAGATAGATGATGCATGATGAGTTTTGGATCAATCCCTGGCACGTCGGCATAAGACCAAGAAAAGTTGATTTTCCTTTCTATGAAGAATTTGATGAAGTTTGGTTTTACTTTATCTATCAAAGATTCTGCTAGATGGACAGTCTTCACTTTTCCTTCAATGCCAATATTAATAGATTGGGTGGGTTTGACCAATACTTTTGATAATTCTTGAAAGTGTTCAGGGAGTGTGTCAAATCTTCCCTCCTTCAGTGCCTAAGAAAGGTTTTCATTGTTGGATATGCTCTTTGTTTTTACTTTTCCTAGATCTAGTACTACCATTGAATGGTTTTCACCATCAGATCTATTCTCTGTATTATTCATTTTGCAGCTAGAAAATTTGACACTCTCCTGGTTGGAATCTTCGTTACGATGTTCAATGGTGGAATCTATTTTGGGATTGGCAGAACAGAGGAAGTTGACAATGGCTTCATCGTTTGAAAAGAGGGGGATATCAGATGGCTTAGTTTGATCCCAAACTATTAGTTCAAGATGTACCAAGGGTAAGGAGTCATTGGATTGGATAAATTCAAATGCAGTAAGAGTCTCAATGGTAATGTATTCAGATTGTCCGATATCAAAATCGATGTCTATAAGGTAACTTTCCTCCAAATTATCCATTTAACTTTGGGTCTAATTGTCTTCAATGGAATCATCAATGTGTAATGATCCTATTTCAAGCAATCTATATCCTGAACTTTGACCCCCCTCACGTATGGGTGTATACTTTTGGACTACATCAATTTCCTTATCATGACAAGACTCTTCAAATAACGAATCCCACTCATACTCATTTGAATCAGTTTCATGAGCATCACTAGCTTGTAGTTGTAGGATTCTTTCAACAACTTGTCTGGTTTCTTCTCTGGATTCTCCTATATACCTTGATCTTGTTTTATCTTTGGCTTGCATGGTGACAGGTTGTATTGGTTCTATGATTCCTTATTTCCTTTTACTGCTAGGACCTTGTCCCTCATATCCCATATTTTCCATGATTGCCTTTCCTTTTCCACACTATTATGTCTGTACACTTGAGATGGATGATTGTGATGATTCTTCATCTTTGTACAACCAATTTAAAACCTCCTTGTCATCTTTCTCATCCACTAATGTGCTTGCTCTTACAAAGGTTCCATCAAATAGTGTGGTGAGTTGTGATGATTGATGTCTTGATGTTGATGGTTGTCCATATGACTTTGGAGAAGATGAAAGTTGTGATAAACATAAGGATTTCTGAAATGAGTATTCCCCCATGCCTTTTTCTTTCAATTGGATCTTGGCAACTTGTTTTGATAATGATTCAATTTGACCTTCCTGGTTTTGTGGAGTAGGATTTGATGTACTTTCTTTATTTAAGGGATTGGAATCACCGATATCCTTATCCTTTAACTGGTGCTTTTTCTCAACCCACTTTGACAAGGAATTTAATTGTTTCCCATCATTTGATAAACCTTGAGTTGGAGCTTCCCTGTTGTGTGGTACAAAATTATCTCGAGTAGTCTTGAGGGTGTTAAAATATTGGGGGTTGTTTGAATTAGTTGCAATAGTGATTTCCTACCCCTTGAATGGGAACTTCAAACACTGGTGATATGTGGACGGCACTACTTGCATGTCATGAATCCAAGGTCTTCCCAAGATTATGTTGCAGGTTAACTCTTTGTCTAACACCTAGCATACTATATCTATAACAACTGGTCCCACTTGAACAGGTAGCACTATCAATCCTTGTGAAGATTTCTCCTCATCATCATATGCTTTTATTGTGATTTTCCTTCTAGGATCAATGGAATTTTTTGAATAGCCTAGGGCATAGACAAGTTTCAAAGTACAAATATTTAGGCTATCTCCTCCATCTATTAGGACACGTTTAACACAGTGCTTGTGGATTAGGACCTCAATGTGTAGAGAAGCGTTGTGGGGATGATTGATAGATACATCATCATGTTCAAAAAAGGATAAGGAGTGTGGTGCAGTCAAATGTCCCACCATAGTCTAGAATTGGAAAACCTCTAGATTGTTGGGTACCGTGGTGGCAACTAGAGCTTGTTCCAAGATTTCCTTATGAGCAGGTGAAATCTTGAGAAGTTCTAATATGGATATTTGTGTAGGTATCTTCAGCAACTGATCCACTATGTTATATTGGGTTGCAGGGATAGAAATTGATTTGGACATGGAAGGGGTAGCTCCTTTCAATGTTACCTTGGCTTGTCCTCGTGTGACTGCATTGACTGGTGTGTTGTCGTGTTGTTCCCTAATTTTGATAACACTGATTTGATGTGAGGTAGTGTAAACATTATGGTGATGATTTTCAATTGCAATGATGTTTTTTTCATGTCCCATTGTGTCATCATTTGTTGGGTTATCATTGACAATAGGATCTGATTTGTCATGGGTTGGATCATCAACCACCTCAATATGAAGAATGGTGGTGTCATAGACATAGTTTATGTTCTTTCCCTTGCTATTTGATGATGAGGACTCTCCTTTCTCATAGTTTGGTAGAGGGTTCTTGAATGCTCCATGATCATTGTTTGTTTGGAGTCCTACAAATATCACCTTGTTGTCAATTAGATCTTGTATCAAGTGTTTCAACTGCATGCAATTGTTGGTTTTATGTCCCTTGTTGTGGTGAAACTCACAAAAATGGGCCTCATTCCACCATGGGAGTTTAACTTGTGGTTCCCAATTTCTTGCTTCTGGTAGAGTTATGACCTTAGCTTTGAGAAGTTCTTTTAATGTCGATTCTTGTGATTTCCCAAAAGGTGTGAACCTACTTCGATTTGAGGATGCTTGATACGATGGTGTCCTAGATCCAACATTACCTTGATTGTTGCTTTGGTTGACATTTTGGTTGTTGCCTTGGTTGTTGCATTGGTTGTTGTTTTGGTTGTTGCCTTCGTTGTTGCTTTGGTTGTTGCTTTGATTGTTGGGGAGATTTTTATTCTAATTATTTTTGGTGGCGGCTGTAGTTAGGTTGAATACAAGTTTTTCATTTGGGATTTCAACTGCACCATCGTTGTTTCCAACATTCTTGTTTCATTGCCAAAACTTGGGTTTGTCACCACTATTGTAATTGTTGGAGGAGTTTGATGAGTTGTTTTCATTGAATATCTTGATGAATCCTCTCTTGACTAAGGAATCCTCGATTTTAATCCCATTCTTAATCAATTTTTTGAAGTTTGGGGGACATTGTAATTAAAATCTATAGCTCATCTCGTCATTAAGGTTGTCAATAAATATTGCTATATTTTCCTTTTCTAGTACGGGACAAGAGTATCATGAAAATAACCTTCTCCATTTTTGCAAGAATAAAAGGAGTGATTCACCCTTCTTTTGTTTCAAGTTACAAAGATCTTTCATAGTAATGTCATGTTGGATGTTGTAAGAATATTGGGTGATGAACTTGTTGAATAATTCCTCAAAGGTGTTAATTGGTGGGGTGAGTTTGGAGAACCATTCAAGACAATGTCCACCTAAGCTTCTTGGAAATAATCTCATCAAATATGTTTCCTCATATGCAAATTCAAGACTCGTGGTACTAAATTCTCTCACATGGTCTATGGGATCAATTTTTCCATTGTATTTGTTATACTTTGGGAACTCGCAATGTTTGGGAAAGGGTATCATGTGAATACTTTGATCAAATGGTTAAGGAAAAATATCTTGGATCAAGTATCGTTTTGAGGTTCCCCTTTTCATATCAAGAATTTTGTTGAAGGTTTTTCATTTGGTGAGTTATAGCAACCACTTGTTCAAGATCATTTTCATAATTTTTGGGTGGTGCTTTCAATTGATTTACATCAAAGTCTTTCGATAATTTGGCACCTTGTCTAGCTAACATAAGGAGGTATTTTTCTCCATTTCTTTGGAAAAATATTTTCCAAACATTTGTGGAAATTGGGGTCTTGTTCAGCATGTTGGATTTCTTCTTCGGTTATTTCTTCCCCTTTAGTGTTGTTGATTCCACATAAAGGATTCTCTTTAGCCCCTGCCATGGTTTTTTTTTTCACTGTTTTGAGTTTGAGTGTTTTGAGTCGCAATGATTAGAGTTTCAATGGTTGGAATTTCAATGTTTGGAGTTTCAATGGTTGGAGTTTAGATGTTTGGAGTTTCAATTTTTTGATTTTCGAGTCCTTTTTCCTTGAGCTTTTATTTTGTAACCTTGTTTGAACATGCATACAAGTGTTATAGTTTTGACTAAACTTTGATCTAGGTTTTGGAAAAGTACCAAGGATTACAACTAAGTCAAATAGAATGACAAATTATAATGAGACTAAGTTTGATTTGATTATATAGCTTTGTTTCATGACAAGAGGATGATAAATCCTGATGATGAAACTAGGCTTAATAATCAAAGGTGTGATAAATTTGATGATGTTGGTACTTTGTGATGTTAGATCTAGGTTTAGGTTGGAAAATTCCACTTGTAGAGGTCAATTTTAACAAGCTTAGATTATAAGGTGCCTAAGGAATGAATTTGGACTTGAGGAAATTCTAAAATTTTAGTTCAAACCATGAAAAATCGGAGACAAATTTTCTTCCTATACGAGATACTCCAATCTTTGGAAAACTCATGGGTTTTGAAAATAATAAAATGAGTGGGTAAAAGCACAAACCTGTGTCACACTTTATAAAGGAATCGGCCAACAACAAAAAAAAATTGAACTTCGACCACATAAAAGTGGTCTTTATGTTTTGAATTTCAAAATGGTGTAAACTAATGAAATGTAAAATTTTTGATGTAGTTTGTTCCTATAATTTTAAAAAAAAATTAAAAAAATTTTCTCATTATGTTTTTATCAATTTAAGGACAAATTTTGGAATGCTAAAAATTTCAGAAAAGAGTGACTTCATGAACCGTCAAGAAACAAATTGAAAAAATCTTTATTTCTCCCTATTTTTTTTTCTCCAAATAGGTAACTTCAATATCTTGTGCATGGAAAAAAAATCACATTTTGATGTATATTTTTCTCATAATAACATTTTAAAGGACCACACACGTCAGAATTTGACAGTTTTCACGGGCTGTCAACTATTTTCAATTTTTTTAATCATTTTCAAAAAATAAAATATACCCTTTTGAAGAAGACTCTCTCCTCTTGTGCCCCATATAAGATTTAATTTTTTTTAATAAGTTATCCCATCTTTTTTTTAATTTCTAATTAGCCTCTTTTTTATTTTTAAAACCTACTTGCATTATTTTAAAAATAAAATATATTAAAACTAATCAAAATATTATAAAATATATATATTTGGATTCTCCACTCCGAGCTCTACAAAAGGGTATTTTTATTTTTTGCAAAAAGATTATTTTGACTAGAGAAATATTTTTCCAAAGTTGAATGTTTCAGAAAATTATGAAAAATGATGAGTTGGCTGCCATGTAGGATGCCAACTAGACATTCTCGGTTGAGATGGTTTTGACCGAAACATACTTAGCCAAAAATGTCTTGATATTTCCATTCCATAAATACCAAATAAGCTCACTTTTTCCATGTTTTTCGCTAGCCATATTCGGTTGAGTAGCTTTTGACCGAAACCTCTTTGGCTGAAAATGTGCCTACCACGTCGGTGACACATGGTTTTAGCTAAAAGCAACTCAGCCTAAAATCTTCCGGTCGAAAATAGTTCGCTCAAAACCATTTATTTGTCCAAAAGTGTGAAACACTATTGTGCTTTTACCTGAGTACAAGTTGGGATTGTTCTTTGAAGCTCTTTTGTAGAAATTGAAGACCAACCTCTTTCTAAATTTGTAGTGTTGAGAGACATTTTTAATGTTCTTTTGAACTAAGAGGTTTGGACTTTGGTTTCCAAATTTTAATCTTTCATGAAATCATTTGGTAACACACATGTTTAGACTCTGTTTTACCTAAGGATTGGTTGAACACTACCAAGGATTCCTGAGATGAGACTGATTGTCAGGAAGGAGATGAACCTAGGTCACTATTTTGTGTTCTGCAAAAGGTGCCAAAATAGAGACAAGAGGCACCACAGAATGGGAAAAAAGCACCACATAATGGGAAAAAGGCACCAAATAATGGGAAAAGGCGCCACAGAATAGGAAAAAGGAGCCAAAACAGAGATAGAAGGCACCACAGAAAGTGTAAAAGGCACCAGAGTAGGTGCAAAAAGTGCCAAAAGGCAGCCAATATGCTCCAGAAGGTCTACACACTGAGAGAATAACATCGTTTCTTGAAAGTTTGTTTGGTTTTTCAGATTTTCCAATTGGAGACTTGGTTGTTTCAATGAATGTAATTTTGAATCATGGTTTTCACTTTCAACATGTGATGTTTTGTTTGAAATTTATTTTGAAAACACTTTGATAAAGACACATTAAGCAATGTACACTCCTAAGGTTGTGAAAGACTGTATTCTTTTGGATTTCACATGGGTTTTACCCCAACCACACTTATTCTTAGCAGATAACTAGATGCTTGACCTCACTGGCTCCCCTTTACGACACTCACTTCTCGGGGCAGCCAAGCACCAATACCCATGAATCTCCCATGGCATATTTCTCATCCCTACTAAAAATTGTGAGAATGTGGATGCCTTCACAATGACCGTTGCTGCACCAAAGAATAGATAAAGGTTTTTGGCCAAACTATAACAAGGGTTTTAATGTGGGCATTCTGTTCATGGGGGATAATCCATACGACGAGAGACCATTGCTGCCCTTCTCTTCAGAACTATCCTCGTGATATTGACCTTTATTATAGTATCCACATTTATATACCGATTGGAAATCGCTTGGCTTTAGCATGTTACTAGTTGGGTCATTCCCTTGGGTGATTACTCTTTCCCACAAGGCAGGCCCTCTAAGATAAACAAAAGAAAGCAAGTATACCCGTAGTTTGATCAATCTTTATTCCACATGAATAAAGAGAGAACACATGCTATACTCCACTCATACTCACAAATAAACATGAATGGGTTTAGCTTTTTGGTCACCCAGTTAAGGGGAGAGCATATGCCTACCATCCATCAAGCACAAAAAACATGATGTTCATTAACCTTTTAATTAAGCTATGTTCCTAACTTAACCAAAAGGAAACAAGTAAATCACTTCCAGCCCCTGCAATATGTTAGTAGTTTATGTTTGAGTCTTTGACAACGAATCTGAGAAACCTACAAGACAACAATGCAAAGTATTAGCCTTCAAATTTAGTGAAAAATAGAGAAACTACAAAAGGTGCCAGAACAAAGACAAAAAGCACCACAAAAAGTGTAAAAGGTGCCAAAACAGAGACAAAAGGCATCAAAACAGAGACAAAAGGTGCCAAAATAGGTGCAAAAGGCACCAAAATAGGTGTAGAAGGCACCAAATAGGGTGCAAGAGGCACCAAAAGTCTCACGTCCGAACCTGTGAACATAAATTTTCCAGCATGTTAAAAATAAATAGGGCAAGGCCCCACGATGGGTGCCATTTTGTGTGTGTGTGAAATGTGTAAAATTAGTATCAACACAAACCTTAATGAAACGATTTATATTAAATATTCAAAGTAAAGAAGCTATTATAATTTGCAACAAACTAAATCTTTCAAGAACGTCTCATTGTCCTCTATTCTCAATTATTCTTTTAACCCCTTGGCCCTCATATTTGTATGTGCACAAAGGCTATTAGAATGACACTTAAGAAATGAGATTAGTATTCAACATGCAAGCCAACTATGCTCCTACATGCAACTATACGATGGAAAGGATAATGGATGCTATGATGAAGAGATGATGGTGATTATGATGAATGGACAAATGGTGGTGGATACTATGGTAGTGATCTATATGACTCTATATATGATTCTACATATGCTCAAATGCAAACTATGAAAGACTAATATGATACTCCATATGCTCAAATGAAAACTAAAAATGAACTAATCTAAAATGCAACTATGATGCAAGATGGGGTGTAAAATGCAACTATGAAGCAAGATTTAAAGCTAAGATGTAAATGCAAAGAAAAACATGAAGTCAAATGTAACTATAAGACTCCAAAATGCTCCAAATCTCCAATGATAAACCTGAATAATAACTCTATTCAAAATGTGGATGCAAAATACAATGCCCAAGGGTTGTATTTATAGCCTTTTCCAAGCATATAGTGAGGTGGCAATAATCAATGGTCCAGATTCGATCAAGAAGAATGGATGATGGAGATGGAGAGAATCAAGATGTTGTCCCCTTGACCAAAGACAACATGCCATTTGGATGGAAGACTCAAGTGTGTGAAGGAAAGACCATGTGCACCAAAATTGGTGGAAGTGTGTGAGGAATAAGCTATGTGCTTTTTTGAAATGAGTTGAAGATAATTCTAATTAAAAATTAGAGTTATTTAATTTTATGTGACGTTGGTGAGGTGGCACAAAAAGTTGTAGACATGTGCTTTAATTCCTAATCGGGATTAGTGAAGATTAATTAAATAAAACAAGTTTATGGAACGTTGTTTATTTAATTAATTTAGAAGAATATGATTTAGATTTGGAGAATTTAGAAAATGAACAATATAAATAAATTGAGAGTTTATTTATACATAGTCAAAATATTAATTAAATAGCTAGTATTTAATTAATTAAAGGTTGATGACTGATTTTAGGTGTATACAGACATGATTTTATTTATGCCATGTATTACGTAGTTATTTAGTTTTACTTTTTCATATATTCTTTTCATCTCCTCTACTCCATGCACCTTTTGTATAAAATTTATTGGAGGGGATATATATTTTCACTAACATTCCTTGATACTTAAGATTAAAATGGTAACTTCATTATTTTTGTCTCCATATCATTTCAATATTTTTCATAGAGCCATGCCAATATAACTTCATGCTTCCTTTGATGAATACCATTATGTGTAATGAATGCTAAATTCTCTCTCTATACTTACTTTTGGATTGTCAATATTTTAAGCATTCAATATACTATGTATTTTACCTTTTATTAGATATATACTACTCATTAAATTTTTTTTCTATTTATAGGTTTTAATAGGGAGCACTTATTGTGAGGAAAATATTTGAAATCAAGATCATTATCTATATAGTTTTTATGAGTGCATATAATAGAAGTGTAGCAAAAAAAAATGAAAAGCTCCAAAACTAATAATCAAAACCATTTAATATGATCAAATACTACATATAAATTATTTATGAAATTATAGAAACAAAAAAAAATGAGAATTCTTCCTTAGACCTGTGGAAATAAACAATATAATGCTTGTCCCTCTTTAACATCTATAATTTGGAACTTGCCAAATGCTACTTCTACTTTGATCACTAACTCATTTGACTGCAAAATCCGACAAAAATTTCTAACAAAATATTTATAATTTGATGTATTGTCGGGTGCTTGTGAAATTTGAAGTGTAATTTTTAATTTTTATCCCTGAAGTTTGTCGAAATTTCGACGAACCTGGTTTTCGTCTAAATTTCGATGAAGTTTCATCGAAATTTCAACAAACAAGTTTGTTGAAATTTTGACAAAAATGGAAAATCAGAAAAAAAATGAAATTGTGGCCGATATGAATAAAAGTGAGTTCACCTATTTATTGCAACAGTGTTTTGCTATACTTACAAATTTTTTGTACTTGCGAATTTGCTCTACTTGCGACAATTTGTGGAGAACTAAGGACGATTTTCTTGGGAAAAATAAAAATAAAAATAAAGAAGATATCGCTAGGTTGAGGGTAGTCATTGTCTTTTTCTAGAATTCATTTATGAAGTCAGATTTGTACTTGCAGGTTTGAAAATCATATTTTAAAGCAACATCTCATCAGTTTTCATTATTAGACTTGTGCATTTTGAGAATTTCATTTCCAGATTTTGTTGTGCAAGTTCAATATTCTAATTTTAGGAGTCTAACGGTTGGAAATCATAGTAAAATCATAATTTAATAAGTTCTGGAATTAGCATTTTAAAGTGTTTTTTGGGTTCATTAACTTCAGACTATCTTCTATTTTGCAGAGGTGGTTGCATGTTGAATTTTTTTGGTGAAAAATATCAGAATTATTAGATTTTGTTACCTGTCTATGATTAAAAATTATTAGAGTTTGATTTTGATACTTGTTTAAGATCTAAATATTCAAGCTTGGTAAAGAAAAATCATGTCAGATAATATTAGTGCAGAAAAAAATGAACAAACAATTGCTAGAATGTGGGCTAGATTGAAAAGAAAGGGTGATGGGAAATGTTATTGTCCTTGAAATAATTGCAAGGGCTTAAAGATGAGAAGACTTAATCATAACAATTGAGAAAAATTGTAGGTAGCATGGTCACGTTGAAGGGGGGCATGATTATCATCCATTGGTAAGTTGTTCATTATATGTCTTTATATTGATTGAATTTGTAAATGTTTATATCATTTTAACATTTCTATATATATAAAAACTCACTTGATCATGATCATGGTTTATTTGTGTCGATCATTATTATAAAAGTGGGGCACCCTAGGGAACAAGATATGGATTATCACGCCCTAGAGAATGTGGTTTTGCAAGCAAAGGAACATGGAGTTGTGAATATCGAAGATGAAGTTAATGATCCTATGGAAGAAGATGATCATGTGCTAGAAAACACAATTGAAGATGATGGTACAAATACATTGATCCATGACACATTTAGTGGTGCAGCTGATCATGATGATCGAGATGACTTTGATGATGTTCATGATTTACTTGTACTTGAGAAGGCACACAAGCCCCTTTATGAAGGCTCTAAAACAACTCTTCTCTCTATTGTATTGTTGCTGGTGAACTTGAAGGTTGTGAATGGTTTATCCAACATAGCAATGTCACGGATGTTAAGGTATGTCATAAATGTCATCTTTTTTCATCTATTTTAATTGTTGTTAGTTCATCATTAGTAAATAAAGGATGAAATATGTACCATTAATATTCTTTATATTAACAAATTATTTTTGTTGTAGATTGATTGGTGAATTTTTGTTACCGCCATCAAATATTTTACCTCGCTCATACTGAGATTTATTTGCCATTATGAAAGATATTGGAATGGAGTATCAAGCAATAGATGCATGTCCCAATGATCATATTATATATCATAAACAACATGAATTTGCAACGAGAATACTCGAGAATGTCATATCATTAGATATCAAACAGATCAACTAACAAAAGGTGCCTCGTAAGGTTCTTACGTTACATTTCCATTATTCCATGTATGCAGCGATTATTTGGTGCAGCTTAGCACAATTTATGGATTACCATGCACGAAATAGAAGTGGAGATGACATTCTTGGTCTTGTGGATGGTTCTTCATTTAAGGACATGGAGGAAAAATGGCCACACTTTAAAGAAGAACCTCGTAATCTCAAGCTTTCATTGGAGTGGACGGTGTCAATCCATTTGGAGAGCTAAGATTTATTTACTCAGTGTGGCCTATTTTTGTTATCAACAATAACATTCCTCCATGGATGTCAATAAAGAGGGAGCACATAATGTTGATTGCAATGTTCATTTAGTTCCATAGTGTTTTAGTTTACATCAATGTATGTTCTTTAACCATAGTAGCATCTCACATTTGTCAATTTATTATGTTACATAACAATTTACTTATATATTTTTTTATTTAATATTTCATATCAATTAATTGAAATCTCGTCATTCAACAAGCTTAGGAAAGCAGGTGTTTGATGAGTATAGGCACTTCCTCCATATAAATCATAAGTATCGAACCACTAAAAAACATCTTTTCAATGGGAAAGAAGAGACTACATCAAAACCACGAAGAATGACACCTCGCCTATGGAAGTTGGAATATAATAGAATTAATCGTCAAGGTTATACATCAGATCAAATTGTTTATCTATCATATATATGATATGTTTGGAGTTTATATTTTTATATTGTGTTTTATTTTCTCATGTTGTAATTGACAATGATTTTCATTGTTAATTTGTTTAACTTATATGCTTCATGAAGGTCGTCAATGCATTAATGGTTGGCTTCCACAGGGACTGAAAAGTTATCCTAGACAATTTAGTAGGTTGCCCTACTATGAGCAACTACAAATTGTGCATTTGTTTGATACAATGCATATCAGAAAGAATATAACAGAAATGTTATGGAAAATATTGGATAGAAGGCTTGACAAAGAAATTTTTTTCAAAATTTGTAGTGACATTCAGGAAGCCAATCATGCAATGAAAAATGACATTCAATTAAATAGAGATGGAGACCAAATTAATATAAGCGCCCTTCCTTGGTTATTAATGGAGCAACAAAGCAATGCTATAAAATAAGTCATACGAAAAATTTGATCTCCCACAGGATTTGCTACAAACATAAACAATATCATAACAAAGAAAGGTGAATTTGGATCAGGGATGAAAACGCATGATTGGCATACCTTCATTAAGGTAATTATTGTGGTATATTATATATATATTTGTATACTGCATGTACTTTTCAGTGTAATATGCTTACTACTTTTGGAAAAATAATGAAAAGATCATTTTATAATTGTTGTAGTACGTTCTACCTCTATCTCTCCCAGACAACTTTGACAACAATGTCAAGTAAGTTATATATGATCTTGGAAAATACATGAGGTAAGCAGTGATATTTGTTCAACTCGTTGTATGGATCTTATAATTTCCATTTTTTTTACTTGTTATCTAATATATTGTATATTTTTGTTAAATCTTGTTAATATATTTGTACCTTGAATCACTTATAGATGGATGTCATCTAAAGAAATCCATAAAGAAGATATAAATTATTGGAAGAGAAAAATTCCTCATCTAAGGTGTGAAATGAAAAAGTGTCTACCTTCAACATTTTTCAATGCACAAGAACACTACCTCATACACCAAGTTGAGGAGATTGAATTGTGTGGACCTGTACACACAAGGTCAATGTGGATGATTGAGAGGCACTTGAAATTTTTGAGGGAGAGGGAGAGGGAGAGACATAGAAAGGGGGTGATATAGAGAGATAGAGGGGGATGGTGCGAGAGAGAGAGAGAGAGAGATAGAGATATATGGGAAGAAAAAGAGAGATGGAGATATATGGGAAGAGAAAGGAAGAGATGTGGAGATAGAGAGTCGATGGATAGGGGGGATAGGGAGGGAGAGATGGTGAGAGATAGAGAGGGGGCCAGGAGATAGCTAAGAGGGGGAGGGAGATAAAGGGATATTGATAGGTAGAGGAGGGGAGATAGAGAAGAGGGGGAGAGTCGAGGGAGATATAGATTGAAGAGGAAGAGAGAGAAGAGATGGAGATAGATAGGTAGAAAAGGGAGAGAAAGAAGAGGGGGAGACTAGGGAGAGAGATATGTAGAAAGGGAGAGAGAGAAGAAGATAGGGAAGAGAGGGAGAGATAGCTCAATATATATAGAGGGAGAGAGGGATATTGATAGGTAGAGGAGGAGAGATAGGTTGAAGAGGAAGAGAGAGAAGAGATGGAGATAGATAGGTAGAAAAGGGAGAGGAAGAAGAGGGGGAGACTAGGGAGAGCGATATGTAGAAAGGGAGAGAGAGAAGAAGATAGGGGAGAGAGGGAGAGATAGCTCAATATGTATAGAGGGAGAGGGAGAGACATAGAAAGGGAGTCATATAGAGAGATTGAGGGGGATGGTGAGAGATAGAGAGAGATAGAGATATATGGGAAGAGAAAGAGAGATGGAGATATATGGAAAGAGAAAGGAAGAGAGGTGGAGATAAAGAGTTGATGGATAGGGGGGATAGGGAGGGAGAGATGGTGAGAGATAGAGAGGAGACCAGGAGATAGTTGAGAGGGGGAGGGAGAGAAAGGGATATCGATAGGTAGAGGAGGAGAGATAGAGAAGAGGGGGAGAGTCGAGGGAGAGATAGGTTGAAGAGGAGGAGAGAGAAGAGATTAAGATAGAT
>VDFB02271358.1:919691824-919771666 GCA_007258455.2 Sequoia sempervirens
TTGTTCCTTTCTTGTTTGACTGATAATTTGTTTAGTTATAAATATGTATGCAAGCTATAATAAAAAGAGAAATGAAAAGAAGTTACAATATTATTCTAGAACTGAAAGAATTACTACCCACCTCTAAAAAATCTCAAACTTCCATTACTTTCAATTCCAAACTCCAAGTGAATGCTACTACAAAACATAGCTCATTGTCTAACAAGATATGTAATGACTTATCCTAAATTGGCTATGATATGAGTGCTAGACACATTTTTAGAGAAATTTCACAATGTGCATTGGTGCAGTAGAGACCAGAGGACCTTATTAGGCTATCACAATATCACAACCAACTTAGACCACACACACAGAGATTGACACAACACAGGTCAACAACTTCCTTTTATTCATTTAGAATAGATTACAAGATTACAGCCAAAAATTCACATCTACAGGGCAATCCCCTGTTCCACTTCACATCACGCTCTACTCTTTGAAGCTCTTCCCCTAATTCTCTCTAGGTTACTTCACCTCTGCTTACGCACCATTCATGAGATAGTTCATTTCACCTTCTGCCTCTCTTTGCAGGCTACCTTGCCTCACTCTCTTCCTATTAACCATTGAGACAATTCTTCAACTTTTTCCTACTCTCGTTCGAGTCGGCTCTCCCTTATTACCAACCTCTCTACTACTATGGGCTACTCTTCCATCACCTCCACTCTCTATCTCTCGTTATCTCTATTTACTATATTCCTTCTCCATATCAACCTTGACATTCTTCACTCCCATGTCGTAGTATCACCATGCAGTTACCTTGCTATTAGTAGCTTCTAATTGTTGACCAATGAATATGTCTTCCACAAAAACGATGTGGAATGGCGTCAAATCTTTCCTTGCCAAGTGTTGTGACCGTATTTTTTATCCATCGTCGTTGACCCTTCATCTCATGCTATCCCCATATCTTTCATCTCATCATTCTATCAAAGAGACCTAAAATCATCTTCTACCAATACACCTACTTCTCACCGATGTTGACCATCGCCCTATCGAGGGAACCCCAATACATCTCTCCCTGAAACACCCAAGTCTCACCGATGAGACCAACACCCAATACATACATCATTTCAATGCGGGGTCAAACATTCTAGTTCATGTAGCCACACAATTCACAACAAAGATGTGAATTGCACAATCATCTAATCGATAATCGCCACTTGCTTATACACGTCACCATCTATCCTTATCAACCCATCGGGTCCCACCATAAGTCTTCCATCACACATCACTAAATCACCAAAAACATGAACTCTAGAACCTATTGACGGAGGTTGTAAGGTTATGAAAAACTGTGACTCGTCGACATCATTTTGTCGGGCTGTCAGAGAGACTCCAAGATGAGTCTTGCTAAAACCATTCACTCTCATTGAAATGTCCTCACTTCACACCAATCGCCCCATCACTGGGACAAAGACCGATGTCCCACCGATACTACACACTCATGCCGATGAACGCATTACACTTCATCACCATTGAGTCATTGTTGGGACATGGAACATTGTCCTACCGATGACACCCCATCACATCAATGACCTTCAATCTACCAACACCATTTTTCTGTCATTGGAATGAGTAGAAACCTCCTACCAATATGCCAAAGTTTTGTCAATGAGGGAACAACACTAGCCAAAGGGGAGGTGGAGTGCGATGCTCCTACATTAGACTCCCTAGGTGATTAAGAATCATGTGCCCTTGCACATGGTGTCTATCATGCCATCCTTCAATTTTGATGTATTTTTCCTCACTTTCAAGTTGTTCAATCTCCTCAACTGTTTCCTTTGAAGTTTCACTATCTGCACTTGTTGGCTTTTCTCTTTTTGTATATACCTTCTCCTTTGGATTTATTTGTAAACTTCAGATCTCCATCATTCTTCCTCGCAGTCTTCCACTTTTGTGGGAATTAACCCACTGCAATCTATCCTCCTCCAAGAACACTCCATCCATTGTTCATTCACTGCTAAATTTGTAAACTTCTCAAGAACAAAATTAGGAATTTCCATCAACCAAATGTCTTCACTAGAAGCTTTCTCTTCAACCTCTTTGTTTCTTGCAACAAAGTCAACATGTTCATGGGACTTATCTTCTCCCACCTATATCTCGTCCATTCCCTTATCACATTCATCAATTACCTTCCCTTCCAAGAAGATATCTATCTTCCTTAGATCTCCTCTTTGAACTATCAAATATAGAATTTTCTGTTGCCGCTTCAAGAAAATTATGCATTACCAACTTCTCTTTCAAATTTTTGTTCTCAACTGTCAACAATTCATCGATTCTCCTCATTTCCTTTGTCAACAAAGTGGCATCCTTTTCTTCACCAATCTACTCATCAAATTCAAGATTCTTCAGATCCATCACCACATCTTCGTTCCCTGCAACATCACAATCCTTTGTTGCAAGCTATCCTCTTTTAAATATACCACTACAACTTTCACATCTTCTCTCATCATCTGCAAGGTCTTATTCTCAACCTTCTCCATACCTTCATTCACAACTTCAAATGGATTACTAATAGATAAATCAAGAGACCAAATTGTCTCCATGGGTACCTCCTTGATGGACACTTTCTCTTCATCTTCCATAACACTTTCTTTCATTCCCAAACTTTCCTCAAGGGAATCTAATTTTACTTCGATCTCTTTCAGCTCTGTGATCAACTTCTTTCCTCTCACCTTCTCCCAGTACTCTTCCCAAAATGGGATTATCACTAGTCTCCTCATGACCCATCTTGTCCTCTTATTCAAAGACATCTTCAAGAACTTGTAAGTCCTTCCGCAGTTACAAGTCCTCCTTGCAACAATCTCTCCCTCTCTATTAGGGTATCAACCTTTTACAATCACAGGTCCTTCCTGCAACAAATCTCTTTAGGATTCAATCCCTATGCAGTTGCAAGTCTCTACTCACCTGCAACAATATTTTCTAGAACTCAAATCCTCTATAGTTATAGGTACCCCTTGTCACAATACCTCACTCACGCAACTATCCTCTACCCAACAAAGATTTTGGAAGATGCTTCCTCTACCCACTCTCTCCTAGTGGAGGAACTCTACGCCTTCCACCCAGCTTTATCTCTACTGGAGGATAGCAGTTATAGACCCTCTTTCATGCCTGTAACAAACATTCCTTTCCATAACTCTTCTCAGCTCATCACCAATGGGTCTTCTAGATTCAACCCACACCCACACATCTTGCTACAACTGCCTCACGTTCAACACTCTGTTACAAACTAAGGACAACTAGCTCTTATACCATTTGGTGCAGTCAAGACCAGAGGGCCTTATCAGGTTGTCACAATTTCCCAACCAACTTAGACCACACACACACAGATTGACACAACACAAGTCAACAACTTTCTTTTATTCATTTGGAATAGATTACAGGATTACATCTAGAAATTCACATCTACAGGGCAATCCCCTATTCCACTTCACATCACACTCTACTCTCTAAAGCTCTTCCCTTGATGCTCTCTAGGCTACTTCACCTCTGCTCATGAACCATTCCTGAGACGGTTCATTTCAGCTTCCGCCTTCTTTGCAGGCTACCCTGCCTCGCTCTCTTCCTGTTAACCGTCGAGACGGTTCTTTAACTTTTTCCTACTCTCGTTCGGGTTGGCTTTCCCTTCTTACCAACCTCTCTACTACTATGGGCTACTCCGACACCACCTCCACTCTCTATATCTCATTATCTCTATATACTTTATTCATTCTCCATGTCGGCCTAGACGTTCTTCACTCTTGTGTCATAGTAACACCATGCAGTTACGTCACTATTAGTAGCTTCCAATTGTCGACCAATGAATATGTATTTCATAACAATGATGTGGAATTGCATCGAATATCACCTCGCCAAGTGTTGTGACTACATTCGTTATCCACCACTGTTGACCATTCATCTCAATCGTTCATCTCAAGCTATCCCCATATCTTTCATCTCATTGTCCTATTAGAGAGACCTAAAACCATCTTTCACCGATACACCTACTTCTCGCTGATGTTCACCATCGCCCTATCAAGGGAACCCCAATACATCTCTCCCCGAAACACCCAAGTCCCACCGATGAGACCAACACCCAATACATGCATCATTTCAATGCAGAGTCAACCATTCTAGTTCATAGCCACACAATTCACAAGAAGGATGTGAATTGCACAATCATCTAATCAATAATCACCACCTCCTTATACGCGTCACCATATGTCCTTATCAACCCATTGGGTCCCACCATAAGTCTTCCATCGCACATCACTAAATTTCCAAAAACACGAACTCTAGAACCTCTTGTTGGAGGTTGTAAGGTTATGAAAACCCGTGACTTGCCAACATCATTTTTTCTGGCTGTTGGAGAGACTCCAAGATGAGTCCTATCGAAACCATTCACTCTCACCAAAATGTCCTCACTTCACACCGATCACCTCGTCGCTGGGACAAAGACTGATGTCCCACCGATACTACACACTCATGCCGATGGACTCGTTACACTCCATCACCATCAGGTCATCGCTGGGACATGGAACATGGTCCTTCCGATGACACCCTATCACATTGATGACCTTCAATCTTCCAACACCATTGTTCTGTCACTGGAATAGGTAGAAACCTCTTGCTGATATGCCAAAGTTTTGCCAATGAGGGAGCAACACTGACCAAAGGGGAGGTGGAGCGCAATGCTCCTGCATTATGCATTGATAACAATGTTATTTTTTTTGAAACAACATATATGTCATATGGTTACAAATGATTACTACACGCATTCATGGGGGGATATTTCACAATCATATCTTATTATTATTATATAGTTTTGTCATTATCTTCTACTTAGGCTTGGGTGTAAGCTTGGTTTGTAGGTCTATCTACATCTAGAATTGTCAAAATAAACAATAGACAATAGTTGATCAAATTTCTGTATAATATCATAATTATATTCAATTTTCTAAAGCAAAAACTTGTCACACATATATAGATACATCCACAAATTAGACAAGAGTGGTCTCCTATAAATGTGTTGATTGCAAAACAAAAAAAAAAACTTAGTAAATAAATATACTAAAAAGTTTGAACCAATAAATATATGTTTTTTTAATGAATCAAATTAAATGAATTTCCACCATATGCACTTTCCTAATCATCTTGTTGACTCGATATTCTAATCTATTTTTTTAATATGCATGTGCTATGACATTTGTTTTATGATTTTCTCTCGACTAAACTTCACTTCTAATTTGTTTTATTTATCCTTCCTTTAATGTCCTATGAGTGATGGTTTTCGCTTTCTGATTTTGAGGCCTTTTTCCTTTGGCTATTAAGGTTACATATTAATTTGAAAATGATCTTGGGAGGCCTTGTATGAGAATGTTGGAAGATTGAAAAAATTAAATATTGAAAATACAAAACAAAATAAAAAAGCAGTGAATATGATGAACCCTCGATAACTAAGAAAGACTGTAATATTATTCATCATAAATAATTGAAAAAATAACAGCACTTAGAAAAACAGAGCACCGACCATGCAAACTAAAGCATTGTTTAAACATGCTAAAATCAACTAAGAACTGCAGTTTATTATGCACTAGAACCGGGAAAAAACTGTTGAAAAGAAAAGCATCATGCACATGCATTTGAAAAGAAAAAGCAGCGATTGCATGAAGCCAATCCTTTGATCATGCGCTTGCATGTCTTAAAAAATGTATGTGAGCACAAGGAGCAGGCACCACAGGAAGCTTCAAACTTTGTAACTCTTTACATTTGTTAACCTACTGACCAAGCTCAAATGAAGGAAGGGAAAGATAAAGGGAATGAGCAACGGCCCAGCAAGCTTCTACGCCTCAACACCTATTCATCACATGAAGAACTCAGATTGAATGCTAATGAACAACGATACAACAAGCTTCAAATCTTTCTCAACAAGAATTTCTCAACCCATGAATCGAACAACCAGAAAGTTGTAACTGTGAGATTACTGGCATCCAATCTAATCTTCATATATATATTATGAATTGTTGGGGAATTTTTGTGCTAAATAAATATGCATGCATCTTGCAGACTACCTTTGTTTTTAATAATGTTTTTACATTTTGCTTGTAAATTTTTAAACCATTTGGATATTCTGCGAGTGTAAAAGCAAATTTTTAGAACTGAATGAAAAAAAATTGAGTTTTTTATTTCACATTTGACCAGTTGTCAAATCTCTGCTCTTTAGTCAAAAATTGAATATTCACAATTTACTTGAGATTTCAGGAACTCCCAGAAGAAATAGTTCGAGAAATACTGATGAGAGTCACTTATAATTCTCATTACAAGCTTATGTCTGTATGCAAAAGTTGGAAGGCTATGGTTGACAACCTTAAGTTTTATGAAGATAGAATAAGATTTGGGAGGTCTGAGGAGCTTATATGTTTGATTGAGACTTCGGGTGAAGCAGTCTTTTCTCTCTTAACTCGATATCGTAAACCTGGTCAAGTGGTATCTATATATAACCCCGTCCAAGATAAACGGGAAGTAACCCTCTCTTTCCCAACTGGATATCATTTCAAATACTTTGACTCTCGTTGTGTTTCCGTCAACCATAAACTGGTTTTTATGGGGCTTCACAAGCACGATACAGATAGGCACGAGGTTGTTTTGGTCTATGATTTTTCTTCTTGTAAATGGAAGCAGGGCACTGATATGCCTAGGTTCCACTGTTCATTTGCCTGTGCAGTATCACCTCACGACGGACTCGTATATATTGCTGGAGGAGAATGGAATAGTAAAAATGCAATGTGTTACAATGTTGAAAAAGATAAGTGGGAGATTCTTCCCAAGATGCAACAAGACAGAAGACAATGCCAAGGCTTTTTCAACAATGACAAGTTTTATGTTATAAGCTACTATGACTCTGATATCGAAATTTTTGACACAAATACAAGACGATGGACAACATTGGAAAATATGTGGACAATCGGATGGTTACCTGATCAATGTGTAGCTGCATTTGGTAGTTTATATTACTTAGAAGATGGAGTGAAGGAATATGATTGGAAAGAAAATGTGTGGAGGCAAATATCTTATTTTCCATCAACTCTTGAAGGTGTTTCATATGGTGGTACCATATGGCAGGACAAGATTTTTTTGATAGGATATGAAAATGTGACGTGCACAGATAGATTTTATATGTTTCAGCCTCCAAAATCAGGAACTATGTCTTCTGAGAGGTGGACTACCATTCAGAGGTCAATTGACATTTATGATCATGTTATGTTAGCTGGTAATCTAAAAGTTTGACCATTTAGGTTTCCTTAAGAGAATTCTAAGAAAAGCTGAATTTTTGAAAAAACAACTAATGCCCAGTTTCTAGGAAAGTATTATGTACAGGGTTCTTAGGCATTTATGCCTTCATCTTTGCTGCTTGGTTTTGTATGGAATGCTATTTATGCAGTTTTGCACTATTTTGTAACCGTTTTGATATTAAGATATATGCTTTTATCATTTTGTAATTAAAATTGCATAGCTGGTTTAGCTTCACTGTCTATGATTTGTCAACTAACTTAAGATGCAATTTTTGAAATGCAAGCATATTGTCATAACTGGGATAAGAAAACATGGTGGAAATTCATTTAAATTTGATCCATTACAAAAACATGTATTTATTGGTTTAGAATTTCTCGTATATTCATTTACAAGTTTTTTTTTTGCAATTGACACATTGACACATTGTAGGAGATTACTCTTGTCTAAATTGCCGATGCATCTATATATGTATGGAAATTTCATGTTTTGAAAAATCAGATATAATTATAATATTATATAGAAATTTGATCAACTATGATCCATTGTTTATTTTGACAACTCTAGATGCAGATAGATCTGTAAACCAGGCTTAGTCCCAAACCTAGGTACAACATAATAACAAAACTATATAATAATTATAACAAGATATGATTGTGAAATGTCCCAACATGAAAACCATCGTAAGTGTAGTAATCATTTGTAACCATACAGCATAAATGTTGTCTCAGAAAAATTAGCATTGTAATCAATGCACCATTGTGAAATTTCTCTAAAAATGTGTCCAGCTCACATGTCATAGCCAATCGGATAAGTTATTGCATATTGCGTTAGCCGATGGGCTATATTTTGTAGCAGCATTCACCTGGAATGTTGTTTTTTTAAACATAAAGTTAGAATTCTGAACAGGTATGTTACAATTCTTGCATCGTTGGATCTGTAAATATGAAATGTTATGGTTTTTGCGTAGTTAGATATGGAAAACAGATGATGGCCTTGTCGAAATTTGTTATGATGTTTATTTGGTGTGGCGAGATTCAAGAAAGTTCTCCATGTTTTCTCCTCAAATGCAGTCATGTTTTAGCAATGCGAGACGATTAAAACAATCGAATCATGCTAGATTTGTGGGAGATAATACAAAGAGGGCTGATTGAACATTCCATCTATTTGCTTCCGAATGGTATAAACCCTTCAGTCTCTCTATTTTGTTATATCTTCGGATAAAAATTACCATCCACAGTTACAACCCCCGAATTTGGGTGAATTTAATCTCTGAGAAACCTATTTTACTCTCTGAGTCTAGATCTATGAATTAGGGGATAGAGGAGAGCACGAGTTGAGCATAGTCATAAGGGGATCAAACCAAAACCCAACATTGATGTCTTCATGATCGTTACAGCTATGAAGGGACAAAAGTCCATTATTCTATTAGACTGTAAACCAAACAACGGAAAAATGCAGAGAAATACCATTTCTCCCAAACACCACTACAATACACAGTTCACACACTGGTAAAAACAACTTTCTCTGCACAATGATCTAGACCAAGAAACTTTGTATATAACACCTATGAGCATAGCTGATCAACATATCTGAACTGCGATAAAAGATCTTTTAACACAGAAGAAATGCAGAGCAAAACCGGAACACCACTCTATATTCCAGAACACCTCTACAACACACTGTTTCCTTTTTTATTTAAATTTTCTCAAAAGCACTTGGAAACCAAGTACCAAAAACATATTCTCATCATATTTACCACTTCCTAATCATCACCAAACCAACTACAACACAACAACTCAATCAAACAACATCCACAAACTTATCAAAGCAACACTAGAGGTTGACACTAGTAACCCTTACTAATGACAATAGAATACAACTAATCAAAGCATCACCACAAACTCATCAATACAACAAGATAGACCTATTGACATAAATGACAACACCAACCACTCAAACTTATTGCTCAAACTTGCAACACAAGATACTTTTTGTTTTCAAGCTTTGCCTTTGCGGGATGGTTTCATGATAGGTATAGCAAATTTGGCTTTTCATTCCTCTTTTGCAGATTTGGAGGACATGTTTGAGGTGGTTTCCCTCCTCTTTGATCATTCACCTTAAGAGGTTTCTCTTGAGTCTTCACATTCCTTGTCTTCTTCCTTGATTAGGGTCACACTTGATTTCATTGAGACATCTTGAGGCTCTTGATACATCTTCTTCCTAACAATAATTATCTTATCCATTCATTGTATCATCTTTTCCCTATAGATTTGGGATGACGCAAATTATGGATTTATTAGTAACCACTCTCATCATGTTCACCAAAAGCATAGTTTGTGTGCTTTATGTTTTTTTCTTTTTCTTATGTTATATTTGTGTTTCTCTTGTATCAAGTATCTTCTTATGTCTAATATTTTATATTGCTTTGACATCTTTATTTAAGCCCTACTTGTTGCATTTTTTCTTGTTCTTCCATTTTATTCCACCTTCTATATTATGTATTATGCCTTTCGGGTTTTATATCTTACCATTTGGGGGAAATTCTACTTTATGACACTTATATTTTTTTAATGTTTATTAGATTCATGTACTTAGTTTATTATTCATATGTTTAAAATGTGACATCTTTTTTTTTATGATTACATTCTCTTTTCACATGATGATTATATGTTCATTTGTGTTTACCATGTGATTATATCTCATTCTTCCATATGCGTATGACTATCACGTCTACATATTATTCTCTTATTCTTATGCACAATGTTTCCATCTTATACATGATTCTAGTCATATGATAATGATAAAATCACATTTTACCCATGTTATCATGATGGCATCTTATGTTTATCTATACTTGTGTGTTTGTTACATGACACTTTTGGCTTTTATCACATGTTGAGCCCCTAAATGGTGGCAATATTGGGGGCATCTAGTTTCCCCTCTTTACATATACTTTCACAATCACAACATGGTATTTTATCACATTATAATGACATGATTTTATTTATGTCATGTATTACGTAGTTATTTAGTTTTTCTTGATCACATATTCTTTTCATCTCCTCTACTCCATGCATCCCTTGTATAAAATTTATTGGAGGGGATATATATTTTCACTAACATTCCTTGATATTAAGATTAAAATGGTAACTTCATTATTTTTAGGTCTCCATATCATTTCAATATTTTTCACAGATCCATGACAATATAACTTCATGCTTCCTTTGATGAATACCATTATGTGTAATGAATGCTAAATTCTCTCTCTATACTTACTTTTGGATTGTCAGTATTTTAAGCATTCAATATACTATGTATTTTACCTTTTATTAGATACTACTCATTATTATTTTTTTTGTTTATAGGTTTTAATATGGAGCACTCATTGTGAGGATAATATTTGAAATCGAGATCCTTATCTATATAGTTTTTATGAGTGCACATAATAGAAGTGTAGCAAAAAATGAAAAATTTCCACAACTAATAATCAAAACCATTTAATATGATCAAATACTACATATAAATTATTTATGAAATTATAGAAATGCAAAAAAACATGAGAATTCTTCATTAGGCCTGTGGAAATAAACAATATAATGCTTCTCCGGGCTCTTTAACATCTATAATTTGAAACTTTCCAAATGCTACTTCTACTTTGATGCTCTCTACCTTACTTATGTAGTTGACAATATACAACCTTATGCGCATGACAGAAGTGGATGGGAAACATGTTATATAACTTGAGTGAATTTTCCCTTAACTTAAAAGTATTATAATTATTTTATATGTGGAATTGCATTATATGCTTAAGAAAGAATTAGTAGATTCTCTTAATCATTTAAGTGTAAATTTTTTAGGCCTTATAATTCAAGGGATCTCTTTCTAATTATCATGTTTTAGTATTTAAGGATTTTTCCCTCTAGGTAAACATAAAATATTTGTTTGATATCTAAATTACAAACTTGTTCTAACTTAGGATAATTTGGAGGAATGTTGTCTTGTAGTAGGAAGAAATTAAAGTGATATTGCATGTGTTTTAGGTCAAGCAAAAGGAGCCCAAAGGAAAGAGCATATCCTAGCCATCATCTCCATTTTAATGAAAAATTAAAATAAAAGAACACCATAATCATTATAGGGTAAATGCAAACTTTATTGCCAAAGTTCACATCAAATTGTTAAGGTTGATAGATCAACCCAATTCTAAGATATTTTCTTTTGAATGGTAAAGATTGAGTGATTAAAGTAAAAATTAATCTAAAACATATAACTTACATAGAATAATTTAAGTGGTTTGTAGAACCATACTCTTATTTTATATATCAAAAATATGTTTGATAAAATAAAATAAAATAATAAAAATATTTTCTAGTAAACTTAAAAATAATAAGAAAAAGATAACTAATTGATATATTAAAAAATATTAAAAAATCATTAACAAAATTTAGATTATCATATGTCAAAACATTACAATAATAAAGAAAAAATATTAGTAATCTAATCGAAAGGTTAGAGTTTAGACCTGAAAAATTATTCATGTTGTTCCTTTCTTGTTTGACTAACAATACATTTAGTTATAAATATGCCTCTAATCTATACTAAAAAATTAAAAGAGAAATGAAAAGAAGTTACAATATTATTCTAGAATGAAAGAATTACTACCCACCTCTAAAAAATCTCAAATTTCCATTACTTTCAATTACAAACTCCAAGTGAATGCTACTACAAAACATAGCTCATTGTCTAACAAGATATATAATGACTTATCCTAAATTGGCTATGATATGAAAGCTAGACACATTTTTAGAGAAATTTCACAATGTGCATTGATTGCAATGTTATTTTTTTTGAGACAACATTTATGTCATATGGTTACAAAGGATTACTACAGGTATGCATTCATGGGGGATATTTCGCAATCATATCTTGTTATTATTATATAATTTTGTCATTATCTTCTACTTAGGCTTGGGTGTAAACTTGGTTTGTAGATCTATCTACATGTAGAATTGTCAAAATAAACAATAGACAACAGTTGATCAAATTTCTGTATAATATCATAATTATACTCAATTTTCTAAAGCAAAACATTGTCACACATATATAAGTACATCTGCAAATTAGACAAAAGTAGTCTCCTACAAATATGTTGATTGGAAAAAAAAAAAAACCCTTAATAAATGAATATACTAGAAATTTTGAACCAATAAATATATGTTCTTTTAATGCATCAAATTAAATGAATTTCCACCATATGCTCTTTCCTAATCAGCTTGTTGACTCAATATTCTAATCTATTTTTTATCATGCATGTGCTATGACATTTGTTTTATGATTTTCTCTTAACTAGACTTCACTTCTAATTTGTTTTATTTATCCTTCCTTTAATGTCCTGTGAGTGATGGTTTTCGCTTTTTGATTTTGAGGAATTCTTCCCTTCGGCTATTAAGGTTACATCTTAATTTGAAAACATTCTGAGGAGGCCTTGTATGAGAATGTTGGAAGATTGAGAAAATTAAATATTGAAAATACAAAACAAAATCAAAAAGCAGTGAATATGATGAACTCTCGATAAAACAGCACTCTGAAAAACAGAGCACCGACCATGCACACTAAAGCATAAGAATAACTGCACAAGAACTGCAGTTTATTATGCACTAAAACCGGGGAAAAACTGTTGAAAAGAAAAGCATCATGCACATGCATTTGAAAATAAAAAGCAGCGATTGCATGAAGCCAATCCTTTGATCATGCGCATGCATTTCTTCAAAAGTGTATGTGAGCACAAGGAGCAGGCACCACAGGAAGCTTCAAACTTTGTAACTCTTTACATTTGTTAACCTACTGACCAAGCTCAAATGAAGGAAGGGAAAGATAAATGGAATGAGCAACGGCCCAGCAAGCTTCTACGCCTTAACACCTATTCATCACATGAAGAACTCAGATTGAATGCTAATGAACAACGATACAACAAGCTTCAAATCTTTCTCAACAAGAATTTCTCAACCCATGAATCGAACAACCAGAAAGTTGTAACTGTGAGATTACTGGCATCGAATCTAATCTTTATAAATATATTATGAGTTGTTCGTGAATTTTTGTGCTAAATAAATATGCATGCATCTTGCAGACCACCTTTGTTTTTAATAATTAATTTTTTTATATTTTGCTTGTATATTTTTAAACCATTTGGATATTTCTGAGTGTAAAAACAAATTTTCAGAACTGAATAAAAGAAAATTGAGATTTTTTCTTTCACATTTGATCAGTTCTTAAAAATCGAATATTTACAATTTACTTGAGATTTCAGGAACTCCCAGAAGAAATAGTCCGAGAAATACTGATGAGAGTCACTTATAAATCCCATTACAAGCTTATGTCTGTATGCAAAAGCTGGAATGCTATGGTTCATGACCTTAAGTTTTATCAAGATAGAATAAGATTTGGGAGGTGCGAAGAGCTTATATGTTTGATTGAGACTTTGAGTGAAGCAGCCCCTTCTCTCTCAACTCGACATCGTAAACCTGGTCAAGTGGTAACCCGGTCCAAGATAAACGGGAAGTAGTCTCTTCTTTCCCAACTGGATATCATTTCATAGTATTTGACTCTCGTTGTGTTTCCGTCAACCATAAACTGGTTTTTCTGGGGCTTTACGAGCAATATACGAATATACCTATCGAGGCTGTTTTGGTCTATGATTTTTCTTCTTGTATATGGAAGCAGGGCACTGATATGCCTAAGTTACACAGTTCATTTGCCTGTGCAGTATCACCTCACGAAGGACTCATATATATTACTGGAGGAGAATTATATGGTAAAAATCTGATGTGTTACGATGTTGAGAAAGACAAGTGGGAGATTCTTCCCGAGATGCAACAAAATAGAAAACAATGCCAAGGCTTTTTTAACAATGACAAGTTTTATGTTATAAGCTACTATGACTCTGATATCGAAATATTTGACACAAATACAAGACTATGGACAACATTGAAAAATATGTGGACAATCGGATGGTTACCTGATCAATGTGTAGCTGCATTTGGTAGTTTATATTACTTCGAAGATGGAGTGAAGGAATATGATTGGAAAGAAAATGTGTGGAGGCAAATATCTCATTTTCCATCAATTTTGAGCGTGTTTTATATGGTGGTACCATATGGCAGGACAAGATTTTTTTGATAGGATATGAAAATGTGACGTGCAAAGATAGATTTTATATGTTTCAACCTCCAAAATCAGGAACTATGTTTTCTGAGAGGTGGACTACCATTGAGAGGCCAATTGACATTTATGATCATGCTATGTTACCTGTTAATGTAAAAGTTTGACTATATAGGTTTACCTAAGAGAATTTCAAGAAGAGCTAAATTTTTGAAAAATCAACTAATTCCCAGTTTCTGGGAAAGTATTATGTATAGGGTCCTTAGGCATTTGTGCCTTCATCTTTGTTGCTTGGTTTTGTATTGAATGTTATCTATGTGTTTTTTTACTATTTTGTAACCATTTTGATATCAAAATATATGTTATCATTTTGTAATTAAATTTGCATAGTTGGTTTAGTTTCGCTGTTTATGATTTGTCAACTGACTTAAGAAGTATTATGTACAGGGTCCTTAGGCATTTATGCCTTCATCTTTGCTACTTGGTTTTGTAGTCAATGCTATTGTAACCGTTTTGATATCAAAATATATGTTTTATCATTTTGTAATTAAACTTGCATAGCTGATTTAGCTTCACTGTCTATGATTTGTCGACTGACTTAAGATGCGGTTTATTGAAATGCAAGCATATTGTCATAATTGGGATAAGAGCACATGGTGGAAATTCATTTAAATTTGATCCATTAAGAAAACATGTATTTATTGGTTCAGAATTTTTAGTATATTCATTTACAAGTTTTTTTTTGCAATTAACACATTTATAGGAGATTACTCTATATATATGTGACAATTTCATGCTTTGAAAAATTAGGTATAATTATAATATTATACAGAAATTTGATCAACCATTATCCATTGTTTTGTAGCAACATTCACCTGGAAAGTTGTTTTCTTAATACATAAAGTTAAAATTCTGAAAAGGTATGTTACAGTTCTTCCATCGTTGCATCTGTAAATATGAAATGCTATAATTTTTTCGTAGTTAGATCTGGAAAACAGATGATGGCCAGGTCGAAATTTGTTATGATGTTTATTTGGAGTGGCAAGATTCAAGAAAGACCTCCATATTTTCTCCTCAAATATAGTCATGTTTTAGCAATACAAAGAGGGCTAGATTTGTGGGAGATAACACAAAGAGGGTTGATTGACCATTCCATCTATTTGCTTCCAAATGGTATAAACCCTTCAGTCTCTCTAGACATATGAATTAGGGGATAGAGGAGAGCAGGAGTTGAGCATAGTCGTAAGGGGATCAAACCAAAACCCAACATTGATGTCTTTATGAGCGTTACAGCTATGTAGGGACAAAAGTCCATTATGCTAATAGACTGTGTTTTGGAGGTTGGATGAAAAGGCACCAAAGGAAATGAGATATCAAGGAATACATGGAGGGGAGGATATGTACGAAAGGGAGTCTTTGAAATATCGTCCACATCATTCCTAAGTAGTGTACACCCTCTTTTCACCTCCTATAGCAGTTTTTAATTCAAAATTATGCACTCCATCATACATAAATAATTTACTTGGGTTGATTCATGCTTGAGTGCTTGCATTTACATTTCTTTGGGGTTTTTTCAAACAGTTGTGTGCCCTATGCCTACCTTTATTTTCCTTTTAAGACATTTTGTAAACAATTCACCTCCCTTCTACATGTCGTTTCCTTTTACTTTATGTATTTTGGGTAAAGTGTTGGATTAAGTTCATTCTTATGGTTATTTGAAATATTGTTGGAGGGTGAGCTGATTATATTTCTATAATCATGAAGGTTGTGAGGTGATTAGTTCAAGTATGAATACTATCCTTAAATGACTCTTAAAGTAAATTATAGATATAATAAAAATTTTAGTTTATATAATAATATAGGTGATAATGATTTTATTTAATGGTACTTGAACAAATTTTAATGATGCAAATGGATACTTTTGGTAATCCACTTCAAATCTACATGTAGGATATTTATATGACTATAAAATGTTTGTTTACCTCTTAAATATGAACCTTTATATTGGACCTATCCAGTGACTTTGAAATGAGTTGTACTAGAAGTTAAATTAATGGTAGTATGATTTTATAATACTCAAGAGACAATTGCTTCTTAATATGATGATGTTGTTGATTTTGAGTTAAGATATAACCTATATGTAATCATACTAGATAACATATTTTGATGTCTCATTGCTTACCAATAAGCTCATATTTTGTTATAAGTGGCTAGAGTGAATATTGCATATTTTAAGAATTAGACTATTTTAAAAGTATTGGAACTATCATGTGAACAAAGGAAGGATATTATAAGTATAGTGTTCATTGTAGTATGATTGTGTACTAAATAGAAGGTGACTACTATTTAATTTGACGATGTTGTCGAGAATGATCTATGAGATAAATCTTATGTAGCATTTCTTGATACCCTACCGATGATCATTAAGGTCAAGTTTAGTCTAAATGGAAAGCATGAATAAATTGTCTTGATTGTGAACTAGACTATTATAAGGATATGGGGTGACACCACAAGGTAAACGAAATTTGGAGATTAAGAGTATTGTTAGTATTATTATTGGGTTTATATTTTCATGAGTTGGTCCAAGGGATATAGTGTTGGAAACTATCTAGAGTCAGTGTATGTATTGACCCTATTTAGAGCAAGTATATAACTATTATTTTATTCTTTTTCGTAGTTTAATTAATGTTTGAATGAATTTATTGAGGTATGGTATGTCCTAATGAAGACTAATGTCATAAATTAATAGGATCATGATTCTTGATCATATTAGTATAATAACACTAGAGCCATATTGGGGCTTCGTATGATTGTCACATGGTGATTAGATTTGGAGTATTGCTACACTTATGCTTTTGTCACATCATGAATAATAAGGGTGGTGAGGTCTAAGTTGAGATCTTGATGTTGTTATATGGAAGTGTTATAGTTTAGGCTTGTAAAATTGGGAATTATGTTGGAATTATCGGTTTGTCGTTAAGTACTATTAATTGTTGGGAATTATTGAAGAAACCTTGTTGGAGTATGACATAATAAATAATAAAACATTGGCCTGCGTACTGGTCCTACTACAATTTGCATTGTAAGACCTCTTTGTTACACAAGTGTAGCTTATGTGTTCCTAACACCTTGACAAGCTCAAGAGTTACTACTCTGAGGTCCAGTACCAGTAAACTAGTCCAATCAATTACATGATTATCCCTTGGTATGTAATTTTAAAGGTAGGACACATGGAAGACATTATTCATTCTAGCAAGAGTTGGTGGCAGTGCGATTCGATAATCTACTGGATTCACTTCCTATAGAATCTCAAAAGGTCCAACATAATGTGGAGCTAACTTAGAAGACTTTCCAAATTTAATGGAGCTCTTGTGAGGTTTCACTCTTAACAATACTTTGTCACCTAAGGAAAAATTATGGGGCACTCTCTTAGCATTAGCATATCTTTTCTATCTATTGTTAGCTTCAACTAACCTTTTCTTAACAATCTCAACTTGTTCATCCATTTCAACCAACATCTTTGGCCCAAGACTTACTCGATCCTCAAGTTTATCCCAACTTATTGGACTTCAACACTTTCATCCATACAAAGCTTTGAAAGGGGCCATCTTTATCACAGAATGATAAGAGTTATTGTAAGAAAAATCAACTAAGGGTAAGTAATCTTCCCACTTGTACTACTGATCCATGCAATATATCCTAAGTAGTTCTTCCAATACTTGATTTGTTTCAGTTTTCCCATCCATTTCTAGATGATGTGTTGAGCTAATATTCAACTGAGTCCCTAGTGCAGAAAAAAAGGTTTTCAAAAACCTAGAAGTGACTCACACGTGCATCCCTATCTGAAATAATATTTTTAGGAATCCCATGCAATATAAACACTTCCTGCACAAATTTTCTTTCTATGACAAGTGCTCCATCGGTTAGGTTCCTAGGTATAAAATGTGCTACTTTAGTAAGCTTATCTACAACCACAAGAATGGCATTGTTCTTATTCCTTGACATAGGAAATCCTTGCACAAAGTCCATACTTATGACTTGTCACTTCCTCTCTGGTATATCATGTGGGTATAACAAGCCTGCAGGATGACGATGCTCACCCTTTGACACTCAAGACACCTAGCCACATAACTAGCGGCATATCCTTTCATACCCTTCTAGAAGTATAATGGTTTTATATCAGCCATCATTTTTGTCACTCTAGGATGTCTAGATTATTGTACTTTGTGTATTTCCTTCCATTCTAGATTTCTTAATTCTTTTACGTCAAGTACATACATTCTACCCTTATATCTAAGTAATCCATTAGGTTCAAAATGAAAACCTTCATACTTTTGGAGTACTTTCCCCTTAAAATCGGTTTGAATTATTACTATAGAAGCAATGTAACGTCTTTGACTTAAAGCGTTGACAACCCAATTTTCTTTCCCTTTAATATAACTGATAGTAAAATCATAGTCATCTACTAACTCTAACCACCTTCTCTATCTAGCATTCATATTAGGTTGAGTAAAAGGGTACTTTAACCCATTATGGTCAGTTTTCATCTCAAATGGTTTTCCTAACAAATAGTGCCTCCACATTTGCAATGCATGAACCACAAGTGCTAATTCTAAATCATGCGGTGCATAATTATTTTCATAAGGTTTCAGCTTCCTAGATTCATAAGCAATTATTTTCCCATCTTGCATTAATACACCTAACCCTTCTTCGCATGCATCTCTGATAACCGTAAAGTTACCTTCAGGATCTGGTACTTTTAAGATTAGTGCAGTGGTTAAATTCTCTTTGAGTAGGTCAAAAGTCTCTTGAAACTTCTCAATCCATTCAAATATCTTTCCTTTCTTTTGTAAAAAAGTAATCAGGAAAGTGATCTTAGAGAAGTTCACAACAAACTTCCGATAATACCTTGCTAAACCCATGAAACTTCTTACCTCTAACACATTCTTAGGTATAGGCCACTCAAGTATCGCCTTGATCTTAGCTAGATCTACAACAATTCCACTTGTCGAGATTGCATGATCCAAATAATGTACCCTCTTGTGGAAGAAAGTACACTTGGAAAGTTTACTATACAACCTATGTTTTCTTAGATGTTGTAGGACCATTTCTAAATGCTTGCAATGTTCTTCCTCATTTCTAGAATAAATCAAAATATCATCTAGAAAAACTAATACAAATTTTTCAAGGTAATCCCTAAACACACTATTCATTAGCTTCATAAATGTTGCAAGTACATTTTTTAAACCAAAAGGTAAAACGGTGAATTTATAGTGTCCATATATGGTTCTGAATGCAATTTTAAAGATATCTTCATCCTTAATCCTCAATTGATGATATCTAAATCTTAGATCTATTTTAGAGAATACAAATCCCCTCATTTGATAAAAAAGGTTGTTAATGTGTGGCAATGGATACTTTTTCTTAACCATAGCTTTGTTAAGCATACGATAGTCGATGCACAAACACAAGGTATCATCCTTCTTTTTGAAAAAGATGATTGGCACTCTCCAAGGTGATACACTTGGTCTTATTAGTACTTTTGGCAACAATTCGTCCAATTGTGTCTTAAGTTCCATAAGTTCAATGGTTGTCATCCTATAGGGTACCTTAGAAATAGGTTTTGAATCTAGAATTATATCTATAGAGAAGTAAAATATTCTTTTTGGAGGAAATACTAGAAACTCATCTAGAAACACATCCAAAAAATTTCTCAATATTGGATACTTCTCCATATCTGAATTTATAGTTTCATCTATTTCACCATCTTCTAATTCTTGTAAACTTTGGAAAGTTTCAAATCATTACTATCCTTCTCAAGTTCTTCAATCTTTATAGTGAAGAGTTTACACCCTTTCTTCTTAGCTCTTATAAGTTGCACTGGGGTGATCCCACAAAGCTGGTTTACAATTTTTGGGAGATTTTGATTTTTTTTGAAATCACATATTTTTAGAAAATATAATGATTTAAGCCTTTAAAAGTTGTATTTAAATCATTCCAATTGAAGATGGTTTGATCAAACTACCTTAGATCAAACCCCCTTGGATAGAACCCTCGCTAGTTTTTAAACCATACCTATAATGGAGTCTCCTTTACACCTATCAAAATGTCGATAAAAAACAACTTTGATTTACCTTTTGAGGAATCAAATGAATTCATTTAAAATTTACTTTTGTAAGTATGTAGTCCTTATTATAAGCTTCCCAAAAGTATAATTTTAAATAAATTTAATTTAATTATTATATTTATTTTTTATTTCTTGTGAATGTAGGTTTTTATCGAAAATCAAACTCTCTATTCTCACATGTGGAAAAATAGAAGATTGTCAAATTTTTTTTGAAAAATATGAGCACGCCAGATATTGAAGTCCTTGATCCAACAAAAAAATTGAATTTCAATACATACAAAAAAATTTACGATTATACAATTGCGCTATCTTTGAATTATAATTGGTTTGACTTCAAAACTTGATTAAAGAAAAAATATTCAATAAAAAACTATCTAACCAAGTGGAAGCACTAGATATCAAAGTCACAAATCTAAATTCGATAGAATTAGAATTTTATCCTTCATGGAAAAAAAATTATGTGTTATACAGTGAACATCACTTTTTAAAAATGTTGTTTTTTGAAAAAACCTAGTTTTCGAGGGAGATGAAAAAAGAAGTGCAATCAAATTCCAATTTTTTTGAAAAAAACATATTTAAAATCTACAGACAAAATTTCACGAAACTCTAGTTTGCATCATGTTCAAATTCCTCACAGTTTAGCCGCTATAGGTGCTCAAAAGTGAAGATTTAGTAAAAAAAAGTATTTCAATGTCCAGTTTGGCCAAAAAATGTAAACCACTAATTGTGGGATCACCCATTGCCGTAATTTGTCAAATCCTAACCTCTCCAGCTATCCCTTGGAATTTAACTTGATTTTCAAAATCATTTATGCATTCTACAGTCTTAGCATGGTAATCTACCTTAGCCCTATGTTTTCACAACCAATTCATACCTATGATAACATCATATGATCCTAGACGTGCGACATAAAGGTTTAATTTTGTAGAAAAACTAGGTAGTTCTATCCTAGCCTTGAATAGGCATTGATCCACCTTTTCTCTTGTCTGGTTTGCATACTCTACATCCCAAGATATTGCCATGTGTCCTGCCTTCCTAGATAATTATTTAGCTATTCTGGGTGAAATGAAATTCTCAATTGCACCAGTATCAATAAGAACAGAAATAGGTAAGCCAAACAAAATACATGGTGTTTCAACTAGAGTTACTTGGTACTCTTCCTGACGATCATCCACTACTGCATGTATCTTATGTTGAAACATTACTTGTTGGGTGGGTAATGGATTACCATATGGTCGTGATCCAAAATATTTTTAAGGACACTCACTAGCAAAGTGGTCCCCTCTACATATAAAACATCTTGTAGCCGACCCTCTTTTCCCTATGGTTTCTCCAGACTTGTTGATATTTTCATTAGCCTTGTTGGTATTATCCATGCTAGAATTATTCCTTTTTCTCTCTCTCCTCATATCCTTTCCATTATTGTGAAATATTTTTCCCTTTTTCCTTGGAACATTTTGCACTGATTCCACCTTCTTTGGAACTATCTTGTCAGGAAATTCCATATCCTTCTTTTTCTCTTTTCTTTCTTGACAAGTGGAATTAGCGCTAAGCTTTTTCTCCTACTTAATTGCTTTCTCATAATATACAAGATTCATTTTTGTTGGACCATGCCTATCCACTTCTCCTCCAATATGACTTTTAAGTCCCATTATAAATTTCCTAATGCGGAAGCGCTCATCCTTGTGATATATGGGAACATAGCACATAAGTCGGGTGAACTTCTCCCAATATTCATTGACCATCATATAACCTTGCCTCAAACCTTGGAAACCTGAGAGTTTTTTGTCATAATATAGTTGTGGAAATCATATTTTGCATAAAATCTCCACAAATTCTCCCCATGTTAGCTTCCATGAGTTGATATTAAGTTCCAATTTCTTGTTCATCCACTAGTTAGAGGCTTCCCCTGCTAACTGATACACACCCCATGCGGCTTTAGTAACTTCATCATAGTTTCATATTTCAAAATTCTTTTCAATTTGGACAAGCCACACCTCAGCTTCATCTCCTCCATCACTTCCATCAAACTTGGGTAGGATTATCTTCTTCATGTTCCTAGAAAGTTTGGAATCCACGAGCTTCTTATTCCTTTCTACAGATGGTGTAGGTGATTTTTCCTTCTCATGATTATGGGTTTCATTATGCCCATGGGAAGATTTTTCTCCCTCATGCCCAGTTATGGGCACTTCCTTTTCTACCCTATCCTTAACTCTTTCTTGTTCAAGGTTAGCCAACCTTGCCAAGATTTGGTCAAGCCTAGCCTCTACTCTAGTGGTTCCTTGTCCAACCCCTTGACTTCCACCAAGACTAGTTCATGTCCTCACCATCCTTCTGTGATTGGTCTTTACCTAAATGTTTATCCATATTAGAGTAAACTATTTTACCAATTATCTTATGGAAAACATTAAAAAAATCGCATTCATATGCACACAAATAATTCCACATAATACTAAGCACACACTTCTTTTGATAAACACATAATATTATTCATTTCATGAGGATTTCAATATCATGTCGATTGAATGGAGTGACTATTCAGATAGTCGAGTGGAGAGTATCCTTCAAATTCACTCTCTAACACATAACTTAAAGGAGTGTAACCTATAGACTAAGACAGTTGTTGTTCCCTATTATGTTCATCTCTCATTTGTTCGTACTTATCCCAAAAAGGATAATAACCTTCAAATTTATCATTTGATACATAGTTACAAGAGGCAATGTCAATATGGTGTTCATCAACAATGTAGTCTACCCTTTTCACAAACATTTGTCCATGAGACCATTTCTCATCTGGCGGTGTTTTTGGTACATATCCATCAGACTCATTACTCGAAGAAATTACTATCACTTCATCCAATGGTAGAACTCTAGGATCCCTAAAAATGAATGTCAGACTAACACTTTCTTCTGAGGGCATATCCCTAGAAAGTGGTAACGACTCAAAATTTTCTGTTGAGATGGTTGGTAGGTGATTGTACATAGCCTCCATCTTCATCTTCCTCTTCACATCACTAATCTGAGAAAGTGTGTAACTAAAATATTTAGTGTCACTCAACCAGATGGCATTGTTGTGGTTGGTTCCTTCTATGGTTCTAATGATGGCTTCTCTTTCCTTCTTTGAGTTGAGGTAGGGCTCGTTTCTGATTACTAACTTTCAAGCCATTAATCTAAGACACACCATCCTGGCACAAGAATTCACAACATTAGATAATGTTGGATGAAAAGAATGATGAGCTCATAGGTTCAAGAGGTAAACTTGGTAGCTTTGATACCACATGTAACATACAACCCTTGAATGAAGTAAATTTTTTTAAGTTTTCACTTTTCAAGTAAATTAACTAAGTAGCAAGCCATTACAATAAAAAAAATTCTTTTCTTTATTGATACTTTTCAAACAAGAGGTATAACATAATACAATATAGATTTCATTTCATTCCAACAATTCCATAAAATACAACAATACAAGAAAGCATACATTTACATACATAGCTCAATGAGCTTTAGAACAAATAGTTGTAAGATGATCCAGGATCCTTCCTTTCAAATATTGGTTCTTTTATCACTTGTTGTGGAGGAGAAGCATCACTCAAGCTCTTTTCAACCAACCACAGACTCATAATGTGGTCCCCCACACATATATCATTCAATAGATGTCTCTTCCCTTCGACAAAGAGATTGGTAGAGTAATCGATAATGATAGCCAACTAAGCATAGTGCTATGCCCTACATAACTAGAACTTGTAATCCCACAATATAAAACTAGTATGTAATACTAGAGATCACGGTGAACTAATAGTGTAGTCTCGGTAGTCACTCAATCTAGAGTGGAGTCTCAGACATTCACACTACTTTGGCCAAAGTGTTCTCATTTAGTACTTTGAGTGAAGTCATCTATCACATACACTACTCAGGGCTGATTTGACTTAAGGCTATCTTAAGCTACACATAGGTATTTCCTTCAATGGATAGTCTATCATCCTAGAGATAACCTATCACCATATTAATCTACTTGGAATAAACCTACTTAACTAGTAAGTACACAAGCTAGGTATTTCCTTCAATGGATAATTTGTCATCCCAGAGATAACCTACATACTTGTAATAAACCAACTTACAAGTACACAAATCCCTCCCATACTCGATTATCTATCCTAGGAGTAAACACAAGCTTCCCTGGTTAAATCAATAACTTAGCTAACTTTACCACATGTTCCTTTCATGTTCAATCAAGCCTAGTATATAATGCCTATGATAAACACCCATCTCCTAAGTATATAAAGTATTTAAAAACACATTATGAAAACAACATAAAAGCTTCAATTTTCTTTTCAAGACACTCTAATTACGCTAATGCACATACTGGAAAATAAATATAAACCATGCATGCAAGACACATCATTCAAAAGTAAAATAACAAAGAAGAAGAGATCCCCATGCATGTTATCACTTTATCCAAACAAATGGCAGCAATACAACCCTTTCCAATAGTAGTAAGCTTGATAAATAGTTTCTCAAGAATGTCACAAATAAACTCTATCTCTCAAGTTGATAGCTTAATCCTCTCCAAAATATCTTCCTCACAAACTAAATAAAACTCACTCCCTTTCTCTCTCATAATGTAAAACAAAGTATGGCTGGAAATAATGCAAAATAAGGAATTACTAAAGATATGTAATCTTGTGGAAGAATGCATCCCTTCCAAATGAAATGGCTTAGCTATTTATAGAGAAACTTGGTAACCTCATAGCCTACAATTTAGGCATGTTAATGGACAACAAGCTCCTTGCAAAGCAACACATGAAACACAATAGAAAGGTGGCGACTTCCTAAGTTAATACTCAACATACTCACCTACAAGTCGACTTGCACATTAACAACAATCTAAAGACTTATTCAATTTACATATGCTCAATTTAAATTGTAGACATCTACATCAATTTGGTTTCTAGAGGTGGCACCAACTTCATCCACACTCCCTCTTGTTTGGCACAGTTTCATTGCCAAAAGAAATAGGCAACTACCAATTCATAACAACAAGCATTATTGACTTGCATAGGAGATGAGCCAGCTTAAGTTGATAAATACATTTGAAAAAGTCTCCAATAGATGTAAATATCATAGCAAATATGTTTACTAAGTCAAAGTTGATCTTTATTAAGGCATCGACTAAGTTCATTGACATCAAACAACAACTCAAAATGCAATATAAGTGTTTCATAACATATGGCAAAAAGAGTGAGAATTGGTTTCAAAAAATAGTCATAAGCTATTTTATCAACCTCTTAAAACACAGTCTTAATTGACTATAATCAGCTTTTATAAATCAGCTTCTATCAAAGTAAGTGATAGTCGATTTCTATTAACATATATAATATGTTAAATATATATTATTATATATAATTTATATTATATACATATATATATATATATATATTATCATGTGTATATATATATATAAGAGTGCAGGCAAGATAGTATATAATAATCACATTATATTGAATGTATGGATACATATATGTATAAATGTATATGCCTCTATGTACACGTATATGTAGGTATATTTATATTGATGCATCCGTATGAGCATGTCCATCCACCAACATACGTATGTATCAATATACATATACATATGGAGACATGTGTATACTATACATGGGTATATATGTTCACATCTGATTCACATATAGCCATTCACAATTACCATCATGTTGATAAGTGTTTACTTGTGGTACATCTATACATGTGCATATACATGTCGTTAGATCCCATTGACATGTATGTGCACATATATACACATACTCCATGTACATCCCACTTGTCAATATAATCATAATAGTACAAGAAAGATCTCAAAAGCTCAATAGATAAACATCACCTCATAATGCATGTAGTAGTAAACAAGAATCTCAAATGTAGACATATCAGCTAAGGATGACTTACCAACTACCCACAAACTGACTCAACTTAATCATTCTAATGTGGTGTGTGTATATGCTTAGATAGTTTACTTTTGTCAATTACCTGACCAAGATCTTCTCCTGAGTGATACTTCCCCTCCGCCTGGAGGAAGGGAACATACACTTGCATCCACTTTAACACATGCACATGGCAATCAGTTGTTCACAACATATGTAATATACATAAACATCTCCAAAGTTAGAATAATAATTCAATAACCATCCATTCACATATATGCAGTATTTCTCCATGAAATAACATCAACTGAGATAACATCAAATGAGATAACATTCACATTGATAACAAGGTACGAGCATAATTTATTCATCTCTAGAATTCACATTACATTCATATTTACCCTATGTAATAATAGTAAATAGTAACTACACAAGTGGGGTGTAACAGGGAGCCACAAAAGTCACTATAGTTATGTTTTCTTGAAAAAACAACACCAATTTTTGTAGCTCTCTCTTTTGATCCCCTTAATCTCTACCATTTAAAAAAAAAATAGTAGTTTAGAAAGTAGAATCGAAGCACTACAATCCTTGTTTTTGATGCATGTAAAATTTTTTAGTGTAACTATCCTCAATTTGACATCCAAGGTCAATATTTCCTGATTTCATAAAAAAAAAGTGGCCACTTAAGACCCCTTTTTGGGCCCCCATCTTTTTGCACTTACCCTATTATTTCCTTTCAAAATATACGATACTCCATCATATATTGTCATAATGACCTTACAATGGTTGCAGGTTGATCTATTATGTTTTTGGTTCTTTTCCTACCAATAATTAACCTATCTATATGTTGTGTCATCATTTCCCTATAGATTTGGGATGACACATATTATGGATGTATTAGTAGCCACTCTTATCGTGTTCACCAAAAACATAGTTTGTGTGCTTTATGTTTTTTTCTTTTTCTTATGCCATATTTATGTTTGTCTTATATCTTATCTTCTTATGTCTAATATTTTCTATTGAGCTTTGATATCTTTCTTTAAGCTAGGGTTGTTTGTTGCCTGTTTTCTTGTTCTTTGATTTTATTCCACCTTCTATATTATGTATTATGCCTTTTGGGTTTTATATCTTACCACTTGGGGGAATATCCATTTTATGACACATATTTTTTTTATGTTTATTAGATTCACATACTTAGTTTATGATTCATATATTTACAATGTAACATCTATTTTTTATGATTACATTCTCTTTTCACATGATTATATGTCCATTTATGTTTACCATGTGCTTATATCTCATTCTTCCATATGCTTATGATTATCATGTCTACATCTTATTCTCTTATTCTTAGACACAATGTTTCCATCTTATACATGATTCTAGTCATATGATAATGATGAAATCACATTTTATCCATGCTTATCATGATGGCATCTTATGTTTATCTATCCTTGTGTGTTTCTTACATGAAACTTTTGGATTTTATAACATGTTGAGCCCCTAAATGGTGGCAATATTGGGGGCATCTAGTTTCCCCTCTTTACGTATACTTCATGATCACAACTTGGTATTTTATTACATTATAATGATGTATGATTTTATTTATGTCATGTGTTACACAGTTATTTAGTTCTACTTGATCACATATACTTTTCATCTCCTCTACTCCATACATCCCTTGTATAAAATTTATTGGAGAGGATATACATTTTCACTAACATTCTTGATACTTAAGATTAAAATGGTAACTTTAGTACTTTTAGATCTCCATATCATTTTAATATTTTTCATAGATCCATGATAATATAACTTCATGCTTCCTTTGATGAATACCATTATGTGTAATTAATGAATGTTACATTCTCTCTCTATACTTACTTTTGGATTGTCAATATTTTAAGCATTCAATCTACTACCTATTTTACCTTTTATTAGATACTACTCAATAAAAAAAATTATGTTTATAGGTTTTAATATGGAGCACTCATCACGAGGAGAATATTTGAAATCGAGTTCCTTATTTAGATATATTTTTTATGAGAACACATAATAGAAGTATAGCCAAAAATGAAAAGTTCCACAACTAATAATCAAAACCATTTAATATGATCAAATACTACATATAAATTATTTATGGAATTATAGAAACACAAAAAACATGAGAATTATTCCTTACGCCAATGGAAATAAACAATATAATGATCCTCCCTCTTAGCATCTATAATTAGAAGCTCTCTACCTTACTCATGTAGTTGATAATATACAACCTTATGCCCATGATACAAGTGGATGGGAAACATGTTATACAACTTGAGTGAATTTTCCCTTAACTTAAAAGTATTATAATTATTTTATCTGTGGAATTACATTATGTGCTCAAGAAATAATTAGTAGATGCTCTTAATCATTTAAGTGTAAATTTTTTAGGCCTTATAATTCAAGGGATCTCTTTCTAATCACCGTGTTTTAGTATTTAAGGATTTTTTCCTCTAGATAAACATAAAATATTTGTTTGATATCTATTACAAACTCGTGCTAACCTAGGATAATATGGAGGAATGTTGTCTTGTAGGAGGAAAAAATTAAAGTGATATTGCATGTGTTTTAGGTCAAGCAAAAGAAGCCCAAGGAAAGAGTAGATCGCAGCCATCATCTCCATTTTAATGAAAAATTAAAATAAAAGAACACTACAATCATTCTACCTAGAGTAAATGCAAACTTTATTGCGAAAGTTCACATCAAATTGTTAAGGTTGATGGATCAACCCAATTCTAAGATATTTTCTTTTGAATAGTAAAGATTGAATGATTAAAGTGAAAATTAATCTAAAACATATAACTTACATAAAATAATTTAAGTGGTTTGTAGAATCATACTCCTATTTTAGATATCAAAAATATGTTTGATAAAATAAAATAAAATAATAAAAAGATTTTGTAGTAAAGATTTTTTTTAAAAAAAAGGATAACTAATTGATATATTAAAAAATATTATAAAATCATTAATAAAATTTAGATTATCATATATAAAAACACTACAATAATAAAGAAAAAATATTTAATAATCTAGTTCAAAGATTAGAGTTTAGACTTGAAAATTATTCATTTTATTCCTTTCTTGTTTGACTGACAACTTGTTTAGTTATAAATATGTCTGCAAACTATAATAAAGAGAAATGAAAAGAAGTTACAATATTATTCTAGAATGAAAGAATTACTACCCACCTCTAAAATTCTCAAACTTCCATTACTTTCAATTCCAAAATCCAAGTGAATGCTACTACAAAACATAGCTCATTGTCTAACAAGATATGTAATGATTTATCCTAATTTGGCTATGATATGAGAGCAAGACACATTTTTAGAGAAATTTCACAATGTGCATTGATTACAATCTTTTGAGACAACATTTATGTCATATGGTTCAAGCAAATGACACACAGGTGATTACCACACGCATGTATCTCGTGGGATATTTCACAATCATATCTTATTATTATCTTCAGCAAAAAAAATGTCACACATATACATCAAATTAGACAAGAGTGGTCTCCTATAAATATGTTGATTGCAAAAAAAAAAAAACTTAATAAATGAATATACTAAAAATTTTGATCCAATAAATATATGTTTTGTTAATGAATCAAATTAAATGAATTTCCACTATATGCTCTTTCCTAATCATCTTGTTGACTCGATATTCTAATCTATTTTTTTATTATGCATGTGCTATGACATTTGTTTTATGATTTTCTCTCGACTAAACTTCACTTCTAATTTGTTTTATTTATCCTTCCTTTAATGTCCTATGAGTGATGGTTTTCGCTTTCTGATTTTGAGGCCTTTTTCCTTTGGCTATTAAGGTTACATCTTAATTTGAAAATGATCTTGGGAGGCCTTGTATGAGAATGTTGGAAGATTGAGAAAATTAAATATTGAAAATACAAAACAAAATAAAAAAGCAGTGAATATGATGAACCCTCGATAACTAAGAAAGACTGTAATATTATTCATCATAAATAATTGAAAAATAACAGCACTTAGAAAAACAGAGCACCGACCATGCAAACTAAAGCATTGTTTAAACATGCTAAAATCAACTAAGAACTGCAGTTTATTATGCACTAAAACCGGGAAAAAACCGTTGAAAAGAAAAGCATCATGCACATGCATTTGAAAAGAAAAAGCAGCGATTGCATGAAGCCACAGGAAGTTTAGGCTCTTTGAGGATGAAGTTCAAACTTTGTAACTATTTACATTTGTTAACCTACTGACCAAGCTCAAAATCAGTTCTTGTTGGGGAAAGTAGGCAAACCAAAGTAGGACTGATACCAGCAATCTGCTGCCATTGGCAAGGTACAAATATGTCGTTCCTTTTTTAATTTGCGCGAGTGCTTGCATGCTTTTTAATGTTGTGATCCTACATGATGTGAAATTTGGTTCTCTTTACAGGGCTTTGCATGTAACCAATTAATAAATAGTTTCCCACAGTAAAATATGAATCTTTATTGCATATGCTGTTTTCTGATGACTACTAAAATATATGTTTCTTGAAATGTAGGAGTTTCAGATGTTTGAGGAATATGGAGGAATGGAGATTTGGGAATACGGAGAAATGTAGATCAAGAAACATGGAGGAAGGGAGAGAGAAATGGAATGAGCAAAGGCCCAGCAAGCTTCTACGCCTCAACACCTATTCATCACATGAAGAACTCAGATTGAATGCTAATGAACAACGATACAGCAAGCTTCAAAACTTTCTCAACAAGAATTTTTCAACCCATGAATCGAACAACCAGAAGGTTGTAACTGTGAGATTATTGGCATCCAATCTAATCTTTATAAATATATTACGAATTGTTGGGGAATTTTTGTGCTAAATAAATATGCATGCATCTTGCAGACTACCTTTGTTTTTAATAATGTTTTTACATTTTGTTTGTAAATTTTTAAACCATTTGGATATTCTGTGAGTGTAAAAGCAAATTTTCAAAACTGAATAAAAGAAAATTGAGCTTTTTTATTTCACATTTGATCAGTTTTTAAAAATTGAATATTCACAATTTACTTGAAATTTCAGGAACTCCCAGAAGAAATAGTCCGAGAAATACTGATGAGAGTCACTTATAAATCCCATTACAAGCTTATGTCTGTATGCAAAAGCTGGAATGCTATGGTTCATGACCTTAAGTTTTATCAAGATAGAATAAGATTTGGGAGGTGCGAAGAGCTTATATGTTTGATTGAGACTTTGAGTGAAGCAGCCCCTTCTCTCTCAACTCGACATCGTAAACCTGGTCAAGTGGTAACTATATATAACCCGGTCCAGGATAAACGGGAAGTAGTCTCTTCTTTCCCAATTGGATATCATTTCATAGTATTTGACTCTCGTTGTGTTTCCGTGAACCATAAACTGGTTTTTATGGGGCTTTACGAGCAATATACGAATATACCTATCGAGGCTGTTTTGGTCTATGATTTTTCTTCTTGTATATGGAAGCAGGGCACTGATATGCCTAAGTTACACAGTTCATTTGCCTGTGCAGTATCAGCTCACAAAGGACTCATATATATTGCTGGAGGAGAATGTAATGGTAAAAATGCAATGTGTTACGATGTTGAGAAAGACAAGTGGGAGATTCTTCCCGAGATGCAACAAAATAGAAAACAATGCCAAGGCTTTTTCAACAATGACAAGTTTTATGTGATAAGCTACTGTGATTCTGATATCGAAATATTTGACACAAATACAAGATTATGGACAACATTGAAAAATATGTGGACAATCGGATGGTTACCTGATCAATGTGTAGCTGCATTTGGTAGTTTATATTACTTTGAAGATGGAGTGAAGGAATATGATTGGAAAGAAAATGTGTGGAGGCAAATATCTCATTTTCCATCAGTTCTTGAGTGTGTTTTATATGGTGGTACCATATGGCAGGACAAGATTTTTTTGACAGGATATGAAAATGTGGTGTCCAAAGACAGATTTTATATGTTTCGGCCTCCAAAATCAGGAACTAAGATTTCTGAGAGCTGGACTACCATTGAGAGACCAATTGACATTTATGATCATCTTATGTTACCTGTTAATGTAAAAGTTTGACTATTTAGGTTTCCCTAAGAGAATTTCAAGAAGAGCTAAATTTTTGAAAAATCAACTAATGCCCAGTTTTTGGGAAAGTATTATGTACAGGGTCCTTAGGCATTTGTGTCTTCATCTTTGTTGTTTGGTTTTGTATTGAATGCTATCTATGTGCTTTTGCACTGTTTTGTAACCGTTTTGATATCAAAATATATGTGATCATTTTGTAATTAAACTTGTATAGTTGATTTAGCTTCACTGTTTATGATTTGTCAACTGACTTAAGAAGTAATATGTACAGGGTTCTTAGACATTTGTGCCTTCATCTTTGCTGCTTGATTTTGTATCGAATGCTATTTATGCAGTTTTGCACTATTTTGTAACCGTTTTGATATCAAGATATATGCTTTTATCATTTTGTAATTATACTTGCATAGCTGGTTTAGCTTCACTATCTATGATTTGTCAACTGACTTAAAGATGTAGTTTCTTGAAATGCAAGCATATTGTCATAACTGGGATAAGAGCACATGGTGGAAATTCATTTAAATTTGATCCATTAAAAAAAATATGTATTTATTGGTTCAGAATTTTTGTATATTCATTTACAATTTTTTATTTTTTTTCAATTGACACATTTATAGGAGATTACTCTTGTCTAAATTGCCAATGCATCTATATATGTGGAAATTTCATGCTTTGAAAAATTGGATATAATTATAGTATTATACAGAAATTTGATCAACTATTGTCCATTGTTTATTTTGACAACTTTAGATACAGATAGATCTGAAAACCAGGCTTAGTCCCAAACCTAGGTACAAGATAATAACAAAACTATATAATAATAACAAGATATGATTGTGAATTGTCCCAACATGAAAGCCATCATAAGTGTAGTAATCATTTGTAACCATTCAACATAAATGTTGTCTAAGAAAAATTAGCATTGTAATCAATGCACCATTGTGAAATTTCTCTAAAAACTGTGTCCAACTCACATGTCATAGCCAATTAGGATAAGTCATTGCATATCTTGTTAGTTCGTGGGGTATGTTTTGTAGCAGCATTCACCTGGAAAGTTGTGTTTTTTAATACATAGAATTCTTAATAGGTAGAATAAGTTTTGGTTTGTTTGAGAGATGACCAAATTTTATGACAATGTCCTGAATAGGCATAATCCTTTGGCACTTTTAAGATAAATGCCAGCCAAACTGCTACTCTAATCACCTGTTCAAGTCATTCTCACATGATCTGGATCTGCAAAAAATCAATGTTACAGTTGTTGCATCGTTGGATCTGTAAATATGAAATGCTATGGTTTTTGCGTAGTTAGATCTGGAACCAGGAAAACAGATGATGGCCAGATTGAAATTTGATATCATGTTTATTGCTGTGGCAAGATTCAAGAAAGACCACCATATTTATTTCTCAAATACAGTCATGTTTTAGCAATGGGGAATGATTAAAACAACCGATCCATGCCAGATTTGATAATACACAGACGGTTGATTGAACATTCCATCTATTTGCTTCCGCATGGTATGAACCCTTAAGTCTCTTTATTCTGTTATATCTTCGGATAAAAATTACCATCCACAGTTACAACCCTCGAATTTGGGGGAATTAAATCTCTGACAAACCTATTTTACACCTGTAAGTAGATTACAAAGCTTAATTGATGACTCGGGGTATTCAACATGAAGCAAGAAAGCTATACAGGGGTACTCGAATGATTGAAAAACCAATTGCAAGTGCATCTAGTGTGGCCTTTGTCTTCTCTTTATTTTTTTGATGTATCTCGATTATCATTTTATTTTCCTAGAGTTTTGATCAAAGCCTTTCTCTAAGAAGGATCATTTTTCAATACATCAAATAGGGTCATGTATTCGATCTTGTTTTCTTTAAATATTTGGTGAGGTCAAACCCTTCGTCTTTAGGGAAATAGGCCTTATACGTTGTAGTTTTTAATAGGTGACCCTTTAGGAGGTGTTGGACCATTGCTAGTGTTAGGGGTGTTGAGGCAGTCGAAGGGACCTTGTTTTAATTCCTAAGAAAATAATTACCTTTCTTTTATTGTTGAATGTTTTTTTGAATATCTATTGTCTCTTGAGTCGATTAATTATCTTGCTCAAATGGGAAGATGAAAGTGTTTAGATCCATGGTTGTTCCCATGTTATATTCATCAATGGTTGTAGAAGGAATAATTTGGTGGGAATCTTCTTGGGAAATTCTTGCTACCTTCTCTATTTGGGGATAATCAATTTCAGAATGTGCATAAGTGTCATGTAGCATGCACCAATTACTCATGATATTCAGACCTTGTCAACAAGATTAATCATATTAAGGACATCAGCTAAATTAGTCACTCCATTTTTAGGTTTAAATGGCCTTGTATTCACAAACCCATGATTATGGTTCAAGAAATTTCCTTTATTTTGGTTTTATCTCTACATTGGTCATGGATTCATTTTGAGCCAAGTGATTTCATTAGTCACCTACAACAAGGTTTTCTTAAGAGCTTCAATGTTAGAAGAAAGTTGATATGTTTGATTGGGAACATAATTGGAATTATTATACCAGCCAATTTTATTAGATGCTTGGACATTTATTGTTGAAACATATAATCAAAAACTAGTTGTTCAAAAAAGGTATTACTAGTTGAAGTGACTAGCTTAGCAATAGTATCAGATGTTTGTCCTAACCAACCTAACATAGGTGTAGGAGTGACTTAAGTCATGAATTGTGGTATCATCCTAGGGAAAAGATTACACAAAGGAGTGTTATTTTCCAATGCATGGTTGAGAGTTGGTATGTGGTTAGGCATGCTTGAGTGTCGTATTGTTGGTAGGGGTCCATTGATTCTCTTAGGATTGATCTCTCTATGTAACTCAATTGTAGCGTCATATGCATCAACTAAGGTAGTTTAATTAGCTTGATTTAGTCTTAAAAGCAATCCCAAAAAAGGGTCTAGTTATCTAAGATATATTTGAATAGCTACAACTTCAGTGAAAGTAAAAGGGGTGACCGATTTTTTGTGCAACCTTTGGAGTTTGTTGTTGAAAAGGCTAATAGGCTTAGTGGGATCTTTCTTATGGGTGATGAATTGATGATATAATATGGATAGATCAACATAGATTTTGAATTGGTACAAGAACTTATTTTCTAGAGTTCTCCAATTGTTTATAGACTATATCAATAGGCTGAGGTACCATTTGTAAGAAAAATCTCCTAATGAATAGGGAAAAATTCTACACTCCACATTGTAATGTTGAATATTTCCTCTTATAAAAGCATCTTTGAAACCTTGCAAGTATTCTTCTACAATATTTGATTCTCCATAAATGAATTTAGGAAAACAAATTTAAGGGTTTCTATGAACATCATGTAATCCTCCAGTTATCTATCCCAAATAAAACTCATTTGGTTGAAAGAAATTCATTTCTAGTGTTGAGGTTACTTTTGCATTCAACTCCATAGGAGTGGGGTTGGTTTCGATTGGTGTCTTCTACATGGATGCCACAGAATTAGATGATTCAACCCTATTTTTATTTTATGATCACTATGTTGTTTATGTTGTTTGCGATGTTGAGAGATTTCTAAGATACCCCCTTTGTTAGGGCCGATGATTTGAGGATTCTTCTATATCTCATGGGAAAAGGAAATTATTTTTTCCATCTTTGATTAAAGGCCCTCCTAGCACCAATTGTGTTGAAAGTCCTAATGACACTCGATACAAAACAAGAAAAATATTTCTAAACTACCTCTCTTGAAAAGATAACATATCTAGGATTTGTGATCTCCAAGGTCTCTATAGTTGGGTCACAATGTGTTGGTTTAATCAATGTTCAATGTAGATGGTTTATTCAAATGTCCTTTTATGATTTATCAAACCTATAAACAATTTTTGTTCTAACAAAATTCTTATTCTCTTTTTTTTGTATTTTTTGGTTTATGATATTTCCTACCTACTTGATTTCAAAAAATAAGTCAAATGATTAAGATAATAAGAAAAACGAAAGTTGATGACAAAATGGTTTCCTTTTAATGATTCCAAACCCCATACATGATAATACTTGCAAAACATATATTCCAACCCACTTTAATGAAATCAACATACACTCAATTTTAGGAAAATTAGATACTATCTTCTATGGATTTCAAACTTAACTAGAATTAACATCCATCAAATATATGTAGTACACAAATAGATTTAATAATCATTATGATTAAAGCCTTTAAAGTATAACATATTTCAACATACATACATTCATGAATTTTCCACAAATTTCATCACATAAAGAAGAATATAGTGCACTCTACCATTTGGAGACAAGAAAAAATGAGTGCAAGCATACCTTTATTACTTAAGAAAAATTTCTAGACCAAAGCTTGATTGCTTCCTTCCAAAAGTTCTATCTAAAAATATTATGAAAATAAACTAAGTTCTATCTCAATATCAAAATTCAGTATAAAAAGAGGTAGCTCCTTTACAATATTCAAAAGTTCCTTTTATAGAGAAAAAGAGGGATTGTTCACTAATCCCAATATGAAATTATAGCTACAAAATTAATTCAACTAAACTTAACTACTAAAATAACACTTTAACTAAAAACTAAAATAAGAAATATATGTGTGAAGCTACATTTATTGTGCATTCCTTTCTAACTACATCTAAACTATAGATCAAAGACCTTAAAAGATGGAGTCCACCTTATTTATCAAGTGGAACCCATTTACAACACTTGTTTATTACAAAGCCAAGAATAAAGAGTAAAAGAATATTTGTCCACCACTCTAACTACTAGTTGGATTTGGTGCCAAAACCACTTTGAAAGATAATTCCTAGCTAGTTGGAGTGGTTATATTTAGGAATCCCCAATGTGCATAATGAATTTGCAATTTTTGGGGTTTTGAATCAAGATTTTTGAAGTGTTCTAACTTGCAGATTTTTGGGAGTGATTTAGTGTAATTTTTTAGAGATTTTGGTGTGTGTTTGATGTATTTTTAGATTAGTTAGTATTGGTTGTACAATTTACTCTAACCACTTGTTGGATTTGGTGTCAAAACTAGTTTGAGAGACAATTCCTAGCTAGTTGGAGTGGTTATATTTAGGAATCCCTAGTGTGCATAATGAATTGCAATTTTGGGGGTTTGGAATGATTTTTTTTGAAAAGAACCCTGACTTGTAGATTTTTGGGAGTGATTTATTGTAATTTTTTTAGAGATTTTGGTGTATGTTTGATGCATTTTTAGATTAGTTAAAGTGTTGGTTGTACAATTTAAGGGTTTGGTGCTTTCCCTAGCTAGCAGTATCACTCATTTCTTGCAAGGAATGTTGTATTAGGGTTTTAAAGTCATAAAAAGGTTGTGTTATTCAAGTTCTTCATTGCTAGGCAACCCTTTTAAGGTGATTTTTTTTTTTTTTCAAATACCTTGATTTCCCAAAGAGGCCATGTTACAAGATGCATGGTGTGAAGTTGGGGTAAATTTATACCATTTTAAGGTGATTTTATTGTTGTTTGGTGGCACTTGGATGTGGGTCAATGCAGGATCATGGGGCATCAAACTAGGCCCTTAAGTGCAATAAAAATTTAGAAAAACAGAGTTAAGCAACTTCACATAAAAATTTGAATAAGTTATTAACATAATTTAAAAAATATTGAAGAACAAATTTTGTAGCAAATTGAATGTAGTTTGCTAGTCATTTTTTTAAAAAGTAAATCTATTTTTGAAAAGTGCAATATTACTAAATTTTCAAGACAAAAAAAAAGGTGTATGTTTGACCAACTAAGTGAAAAAAGTAAATGTAGTTTTTGGAAACTTTCAATATAAAGTGAGACACATACCTAGATGTGTCACATTTTTTAAGTTTTTGCAAAATAAAGTTAGTTTTTTTGATTTTTTTTTTTATTTTTAAATATAAAAACTTGTTTATCTGACCACCATAACTTAGTCAAAATTTATGAAATTCAATTTTATTTTGTTTTATTTTATCTTATAGTATGGGAAGCATAGAATGTGTTGCATCTTTTGGATTCAAAAATGTTAAATCGTTTAAGAATTATAGATGTTTTTCAATCAGCCTATCAATAAGGATTTTAGTCAAAATGCATGTAGAAAATCAATAATAATTATCTATTTAATTCAAATAAGGCATATCTTATATTAGTGGAAGAGTTGACAATTTTCTCAATAAACCCTTTTTGTTTCATCAAATTTGAATAAAAAAAAAATTGTCAACCACTTTTTGGACCCTAATGATCCTGCACTCACCCATGTTAGGAAGCTAATAAAAGAAGTTCAAAGTGGGTTTTTTGGTGTTTAGATACAATAAGTAGGTTGCACAATCATTGAACCTACTACAAACAAGGTGGTTTACACTTGCACCTATCTAATATACATTTATAGTTGGATTTTTCATGTTTCAAGTAAGTTTGGTGTGCTTGGGAGTTGCATTACTAAGTGTTCATTCAGCTTGTGACACTTTGGTGGTATGTTGAAGTGATTTTTGAAGATTGTTGGGAAAATATTCCTATTTTTTAAACTATAACAGCGTGATTGTGGACCCTTATCAAACTTGCAAGTGTCTTTCTATGAGTGTTTAGAAGTGGTGGCTGAAGTTTTTGAGCATGGGATTGTTGGTGAGTTGGGTTTGAAGATACATGATGTTTTTTGAGTGAATACCTTGCTATTCCAAACTTGTAATAGTTAATCCTAGAAAAATAAAACTTACAATAATTAATATTATCTCCCATTTAAGGTATTTATCTTGTGGGAATTTTATATTCACATATCATGTATATTGGTAACTATTTGGATTGATTATTCATCAAAACATTTATAATAATAGTTGTATGAATGTTGGAATTTCTATATTAGAACTTATGATACACCAGTTGTATCTAGTTTGGTATGTTCAATAGATTTTTTGTATTGTTAAAAATAAAAAATCTAGGGTGGTTATTGCAATAACAATGTAGGTGTATTTTTAATTCTAACTCCAACTCCTTCATTTATGCTATGATTTTATTTATTTATTTGTTCAATTAATTGTGTTGTGATTGTAGGTTTCTCAATTGTTGATGTTGTGATCCATCTAAATCATTTATGATAGTACAGTTACGTGAGAGTTACAAATGTTGGGTCTCCAAGGTATCTATTTGAACCTTTTGTGACATAGTGATTTGTAGCCAATTCATGCAATTAAGTCCAATGAGACACTATTGCAACTATATTCTAGCTTCTTGACTTGTATTACCAAATCTTTCCAACCATTCCTCCATTATTGTTGCATGTGGCCTAACTTATCTATGTCTTTATTTTTTCCTAGTTGTTTTTCCTTTTATCCCCCCATTTCCTTTTGAAGAGTGTTCATAATGTTAGTGTCCACTATCTCTAGTACTTGTTTGGCTCATTTCTCTTTTTCTTTTCACTCCTAAATTCTTTTAAGTACATTTTTTCTTTCACTAGTTGTTGAGGTACATATCTTGTGTATGCAATGGAGATGGTGATAAGGTGGTCTCCTTAGGCTCTTACTCTTAAAATTTCCTAATATAAATACTTATTTTATGGGCGCATTGGACTACTATGTAACATCTTTTGCATATAACTTCTATAATTTTAAATTTTATTTCCAAATTCTTATCTAGTGCTTAGTTCTAAAATGAGATATATATGCCTTGCAAGCTTCTTCCTTTTGTGTGGCCACTTGATTTTAATAATTTCCCTTAACTCCATAAAAAATTCTTCAATGATTTAGTCTACATAATATGGAATAGTAGATATTTTATCCCATTATTACTTGTACTATGGTTTCCTTTTTGGTTGCCATGCCAAAAGAATAATTTTGGCTGTGACTTCAAGTGGTATTCTAGCTATAAATAAATATTTAAGTAATTTTTGTTCATCCAAAGCAAGTTCTAATCTTTCTTCTCCCACTTGGTGTCTTGTTCTTTTCTATGATAAAACTTCTTTTGGATTTTATTCTTCTACTCAAAAGACCTATCATACTATACTAACTTTTTTATGTGTTTTTTGCTTTTTTCCTTTTCAATTTTTTTTGTTCTTTTGCTTTCTTTTCCTTTTCTACATTTATTTATATTATATTTCCTACAATTTATTGTACTAGAGACTTAGTTGGGGAAGGAGTTGCTTCATTTTGGATAAATTCCTTTACATATTAAATATTTCACTTACTTTATTTTCTTTTTGCAATTTTTATTTTTTCACGTAATTTCTCTTTTTTGGTGGGTATTCTTATTTTGCAAAACCTAAATGTTTTGATCTTCTTTTTCTATATTATTTTTCTCGTTGAGTGCTTTGTTGTTTAGTACCATACACAACTTTTAGAGGAGTAGGATCTTGTTTCTCTCTATTTTCTTTAATGTTCTTATCTTTCCTCTTGTCAATATTTTCATCTCCCATCCTTAAGACCCTACCATAGAAAGGTTCAAAAATTAGCAAGAGTGCATTGATAAGAAATATAAAAACTAAAATTTGACAATAAAATATAGGCACATGACCTATGAATCATTCATGTTAGAAATTTAACCCCAAGATGATGTTATAATAAGGAAACTATAATAGTTGTGGTTGATAAACATATACATAACAAAAATATTTTAAACAATTTTGCACATTCATATGCATCATAAGATTAGTATATTCATATATTAATATCATATGTTCTTTATACAATATAAATTTTATGGTGCAAGAAAATATATATCACATATGCTTGGGTGATGCTTCTTCTTATATTACATTCATTACATACCTTTTTTCATGTTCTTTTATTCATCCTTTTCTTTTTGCCTTGTGGTATATTTAGTTTCTCATACAACCTCTAGATAAGTAGAGACATGCCCTTTTGTATATATTAATGACTTAAATCATCTTTCAAGAGATACCACACTTCATCATATATTGCCATGATGACCTTACAATGGTTGTAAGTTGATCTATTATGTTTTTGGTTCCTTGTCTGCCAATAATTATCTTGTCTATATGTTGTGTCATCTTTACCCTATAGATTTGGGATGATGCAAATTATGAATTTATTAGTTTTACAACTACTCTCATCATGTTCACCAAAAACATAGTTTTATGTGCTTTATATTTTTTATTTTTTCCTTTTTCTTATGCCATATTTGTGTTTGTCCCATATCTTATCTTCTTATGTCTAATATTTTCTATTGTTTTGACCTCTTTCTTTAAACCCTACTTGTTGCATGTTTTCTTGCTCTTCCATTTTTATTCCACCTTCTATATTATGTATTATGTCTTTCATGTGTTATATCTTCCCACTTGGGAGGCATTCCCTTTGATGTCACTTGTATTCTTCTGATGATTATTATATTCACATAGTTTATGATTCATATGTTTACAATGTAACATTTTTTTATGATTACATTCTCTTTTCATATGATGATTATATGTTCATTTGTGTTTACTATGTGCTAATATCGCATTCTTCCATATGCTTATAATTATCATGCCTACATCTTATTCTCTTATGCTTATACTCATAATGTTTCCATTTGACACAGAAAATAGACTTAAACAGCCGCATGGGACAAAGGTAAGAAACTATTTTATACCTGTAAATTGATGACTCGGGTAATTAAACATGTTACAACAGAACTAAACGGGGGCACTCGAAATGATTGAAAAACCAATTGGGCTTTACCCCATAATTAATGGGGTAAAATCTTCCAATATATTTGTATGAACTGGAGATAAAAAGAGAATCCCCCTCATATTGTGAAGAGAAGCTCAATTATGGAGTAAAACAAGACAAAAGTATTTCCTCTGTGTTGAAAATGCCGCTTATACTTGGGGGATTTTCATTCTTTTGTGAAAACAAGCAATTCGTGGTGTGGGCATCTGCAACATTTGGAGAAGTGGTCAGTTTCTGCTTGGGCCACAATTTTGTTGAAAAGCGACTCTTCGCATAGTCCTCTGGAATGAAAACGTCGGTGGCAAGGTCCATGTCTACACCAAGCTAAATGGATTACAAGCCAAAGGCAGCTTGATCTCTGTCTGTAATAAAACAGAAAAAATGGCAGAGATTAAGAATAAGACAAAGGAATAAGTAAATGCGCAACTGTTCAAAATTTGAAAGAAGAGGAAACGTATATATATTTTGTAGGGAAGGCAAACGCGTTGGGGTTTTCTATGAATGTTTGAAGGTCTGGAAAAAGGACGTGTGCATTGCAAGCAGGGATGTGACACGAAATTTGACAGGCTTCTCCTATCAATATGAGGTTGAAAGAGGGCTAGACATTTTTAATGGTTTGTCATTTTTAAATGATATATCATATATGGTAGAAGATTTTGGTAGTTGAACATGTGTTAATAGTTGTGGGGTAGTTGTTATATTCTGATTCATTAATAGAATAATAATATTAATATATATTTTTTAACAGATTTGGGTTAGGTATTCAAGGGTCTTAAAAAAACATCAAAGTGTAAATTTTGGTAAATAAAGTTCAACAAATCCAATCAATAAAAATAGGTAGATTATCCTATCAAAGGTATTAAACTAGACATTTACAAACCATAACAAATCTACATAGCTCAATAATATCAATTCTCCAAAAAACTTTGAGATGATTTAGCCCTTATCATGGGAACAAAGAATCACTTGGCTTCCATTCATATTGAACTTAGCCATAGGTATCTTGATCTTTTCTTCTTCCATAATGATTCACTCCTTAGACTTCAGATCTTGAGAAATCGAAGAAGAGTTAATTAAAGAGGAAATTGTAGATTTACAACTTTCAAGGAATTCCCTTCATCTACTTGGTCAAAGGTTTTGAAGTCAAACCAATGTAATGCCCTGCCGTGCAAACCCCAAAGGACAACTAAAACTAACAAATTACAACACATTTTTTTTTTAAGAAAAACATAACATAAGATGAACATTAACCAACAACACATGTAATGCAATTATACCTATACAATGTCTACTACATCCTCTGGGGTACACGTGACTGCATTACTTAACATAAACCCATTTCTTAACGATAATTAATTAGTCCCAAAAATTACATTGCGAAACCATAAAATATGTAAGAACTTATGAAAAGCAACAATACGATCAAGAGATCAAAGATAGCACAAAAGAGAGAGAAGATGAGAGAATATGATGATTGTATTTTCAATATGTATGAAGATGTACAATTACAAGCATGTACAAGGCTTGCTTAAAAAGGAAATCTAGGACACAATGAAGGGTCGTGAATGAGACACGTGTCCCAATCATGTGCAAGGTAGGTAGAAAGAAATAATAGATAATTCTATGAAAGGTGGATCACCCACCTAAAGTGGAATTGTCATGCCACGAATAGTGGAGATAAAAAGGTGATAACTAGATCACGCCATAAAGAGTGGAGTTTCTCCTACACACACTTCCCTAAGTGTCCAAGTCATATCTCTCAATGTATGCACAAACCTAGATGCAAGATGCAAATAACTAGGTGTCACAAATGCAAACTACAATGTTATGTATTCTCTAAGTAAGCTTAAGTAAAGTGTAATAAGTAAAATACTTATTTACACCAACACCCCCCCTTAAGTGCAACTGGGGGAATGAAGACTCAAGCTAACCATGCAAGATAAGATGCAAGATGGGTCCCAACAACTGGACCATGTTAGGTACCCATGTACAAGTGCAATGCAATGCAATCTCTCACAAGCGAGGAAAGGGAGAAAACCTCATGTCAAAAACTCCCCCTCAAAAGAGAGAAGAAAAAAAATAAATGTACAAATGGAGAAGGAAAAAAGCCCCAAATGAGGAAAAAGTCCCCCCATGAAAGAGAAGAAGAAGAGAGACAAGGAAACCCCCCCTCAATGTTCAGTCTCCTGGAATGATGGTAGAAGCTCAACATTGACTATTGAAGATGATCCTATCTCGTCGAACAACATTCCTCCCCTTAGGAAGAAAAAAAACCATGGATGTATGTAGGATATCAAGAATATGGATGATGTGTGATGATGTCTCTAAAGCATGCTCAAATGTTTCCATCTTGATGTCAAAAGTTGACACACTCCAAACAGATGTTCTAGGCCACACTGTTGAAGAGGACAATCTAACAGATCTAGTAGAGATGAATGTAGAACATGATCCAAAGGTGCATGAATGAAGTCTCCCCAATCCACAAGTGAAGAAGGAAGAAGCCTCAAAATATAAGGGGTCTTTGAAATTTGCTCAGATTTCCCTATGTTGATGCTAAAAGATGCCTTTCCCAAACCATGTGAAGCTACAATGGCAAGTGCAAAGGTCACATTGTAGTCACTTCTTGTCACCTGTGAGAAACCCTTTTCAACAAAACTCCCATCTACTGAAAAAGACAAATCAAGATCTAGCAAGGATGAAGGTAGAACATACTCCAAAGACACACGTGTCTCCTCAGGAGAGAAAGTGGCCTCCTCCAACTGTTGTACATATGCATCCACAATCACATCAACCTCGAAAGACTAATCATGTAGATGAGGGTTAGAGTGTTGCCTCACAACAACTGAAGAAGAATCACCTTCATCAAAGAGAAGATGTAAGTAATCAAATGTTTCTCCCAAATCTGCAATGTAGGACTCCAAAAACAAGTTGCCAATGTTTGTCAAGTAGTCATCCCATGAAACTATTGCTCGAAGACAAGGTATGGACTATTGCACTATATCACAAGGCACTGAAACTGGCAGAACACAAGTATCAGTAGGTACATTAGTCAATGGAGGAGATGGAATATCAATAATAGGCTCAAGAACCTCAAGAGTAGTGAGCACTCCAAGATTAAGGTAACCATACTCATTCTCCTCAAGTGTGTCCACACTAGGGTGAACTAAATCATTAGTAGGAGAAAAATATGAGGTGTAGAATTGAGAACGATGATCAACCTCCCCAACTGCAATAAGAGCTCTACTATGCAAATCCCAAACAATGACAAAATATGGTGTGAACTCTACACTCTTTCTTGTACCACTATGTGTAATTTGATAGATGGAAAGGATGTTCCTTGACAAAGTAGGCACACATAGAACATCATTAAATAAACCACCTTCAATGTCAATAGACCCCTTCCCATGAACTACCAAAGAAGTGTTGTTGGCCATCAAAATGGGTGGTGATGAACAAGAATTAAATGAAGAGAACATATCCTTGGAAGAATTCATATGATGTGAAGCTCCTAAATCAAGGATCCACCTATCTGAATTGGAATCTGCAACTACAAGAAATGTTTTCCCCTTACATTTCTCATGTTGAGATGATGTAGATGAAGGAGATGAGCTTGATGTTGTTGCCATGAGAGTTGTGCCTTTTCCCTTAGAAGTAGAAGTGGAAGGAGATGAGTCCTCCCGATATGCATTTGGCAAGTTGATATTGTTCTTCTTAAGGATGTTTGTCAACTCATCAATTTGCTTAGCATGACAACAATGCTCCTCATGACCAATATTTTTGCCATATGCACATGTTGGTTCCTCCTTCTTTCTTGAGTTGTTCTTTTAAGAAGATGATGATGAGCCTTGTTTTGGAGGAGTGGATTCTTTGTTCTCTCCTTGTGGCTTTGGTGAAGATTGCTTTTGGCCTTTCCCTTTGCCTTGCTTGTTATTTCTATGATTGACCACCAATTCTTTTGAAGTTGAAGACTTGAGAATGCCCATTTTCATCAACTTATTTTTCTCAAGAATCAAAAGATTTGTGAGAGCCTCAAAAGACAGTAAGGTAAAGTTGCTAATTGTCAATCATTGAGTCTAAAAACTTGAAACAAAGGTTGCATACTCAACTAGAAGCTTTTCCAACAAGTTGAAGACCAATTGATCATCCTCTTTCTCAATACCAGAATCTTTTAGTTGTGCTCTTAGCTCATTTTCCTTAGTGACATAATCCTGAATGGTATCAAAATCCTTGGGATCGGGGCTTAGGAGATCATGTTCAAGCTTGTACCCCTTAACCTTATCAACCTTGCCATACAAAGTAGCAAGCTTATCCCAAGCTTCCTTGGTTGTAGTACATTTATCAACATGGAAAATGAGATCATCCGAAATGAAATTTCTAAGTGTACCCAATGCCATAGAATTTTTTGTGATCCAATTCATATATGTAGTTGGATCTACCTTAAGATCCACAGGTGCAGTTATGGTTCCATCAATATGGTAAATTAAGCCTTTTTCCATTAGTTTACACCATGCATGTACTTTCCATGTAGCATAATTATGTGCAGTTAGGAGTGGAACTTTAGATGAACCCATGATGGAATGCAAGAGCACAAGAGAGGAAATAGGCATGCAATCACACAAGAGACCCCCCCCCCCCAAATTCACTCAATCAAAGTACCCCCCCCCCCAAATAGATGATTTTGGCACTTTATAATTTAGTGTGTGTACAAGAGGACACTTGCAACTTGGCTAAGTGGACTTATGATTTATGATTTACAAATTTCCACAAATAGGCTAATAACAGACTAGAACAATGAAGCAAAGACCTGAATTGAGATCTATGCAATACAAGTACCAAATAGGCCAAAAAGGACCATATGCTGAAAGTACAAAATCCACTCAAGATCACTTCAAACATATTGCAGATTCAAGAAGTAGACGAAAAATCATGCTCTTTCAAAAAAAATGACACATGAAAAGGAGTTCGTATGTGCCTGAACAAAACTCCGAAAGTTGCAAAGATGAGGATTGGATAGGTACAGTGTTGAAAAACTAAAAATTCTGGAAAATTTGTACACCAAAATCAGAAACCAAGCACACGGCTACGAAGTACACGAAAAATTAGCCAAAAAAAAAAATTGTTTAGAAAAAGGAGCTAAAATGAGCAAGATATGGGCATTTGAAGTCGGACTACGAAATCAAAAACTCCATTGGTGAGGGGGAATTTTTTTTAAAAACTGTCGACGTCATCGTTGACGCAATGATGATGTTGTCATTTTACTCGATTAAAATTGATGTCCTTCTGGCCATCAAAAAAGAATATATCCCCGGCTGGAATATTCTCTATTTCTGGACTTAAACTTGGCATTTAAATGGACATAATCGGAAAAATTGGCCAATAGACGGAATATGCTCTATGCTCACCGGATTCTTTAATGAGCTGACCACCAGGATTAAATGTTGACTGCCAGGTTTTGTATTGAGATCACTAGATTTTTTTGATTTGACTGCTCGCAAATGAATTGAGGTCACCGAAGATCAAAATGAGCCGCCAAGATTACTTTGAGGCCAATTTATTAACCGACGGTTGGTTGATTTTGTGAATAAGAGTGTCAAATGGTGAATGGAGCTCGCCGGATTTTGAAGCCTCGAGTTTGACAGTGGTCGGATTTATTTGAAATGACTTGCCGATAGAATGAAGGTCGTCAGTGGTGGAGGGTGGTCCACAGGCCTAATGAAAGCCCACCACATGGTGGAAGTTGGTGGGCCTCCTACCTAGTACCTACAATTGTAGGTACAGTCTACGACAACAAACTTTAAAAAAAAAAATTATTATTTTTTTTTATTTATAAAAATTTAAAAACTGAATTGCAAATTTTTTGAATTTTTATTTTTTGATTTACAAAAGAAATACCCCAAATACAAACTTTTTATGGGGGTTTTAATTTTTCTAAAAAAATAAATCAGAAAAATTCTGACATTTTTTTTGCGAGAAAATATTAAAAAGCTAAAAAAATTCTGAGAAAATATTTTTTCCAGAACGATAGAGAAATTTAAAAAATTGAAAAATACCCAAATAGGCCAAAAAAAATCGATCTAGAGCTCTCAGTGTCGGATTTCGATGAAACGAAAGGCTATTCTAACTGAAAACAACCTTATGAATCCGAGTTTGAGGTCAAATCTAGTCTAGGATGCACCAAAATGTTGCTACTCCTTAGATTTTCCTCTTGACCACCTTCACACGAACTAAAATCTCCCAACTATGGCTATGCAAAGAACCTCCAACCGCTCTGATACCATGTAAGAACTTATGAAAAGCAACAATAGGATCAAGAGATCAAAGATAGCACAAAAGAGAGAGAGAAGATGAGATAATATGATAATTGTATTTTCAATATGCATGAAGATGTACAATTACAAGCATGTACAAGGCTTGCTTAAAAAGGAAAGCTAGGGCATAATGAAGGGCCATGAATGAGACAAGTGTCCCAATCATGTGCAGGGTAGGTAGAAAGAAATAATAGTTAATTCCGTGAAAGGTGGATCACCCACCTAAAGTGGAATTATCATGCCACGAACAATGGAGATAAAAATGTGATAACTAGATCACACCATAAAGAGTGGAATTTCTCCTACACACACTTACCTAAGTGTCCAAGTCATATCTCTCAATGTATGCACAAACCTAGATGCAAGATGCAAATAACTAGGTGTCACAAGTGCAAACTACAATGTTATGCATTCCCTAAGTAAGCCTAAGTAAAGTGTAATAAGTAAAATACTTATTTACACCAACAATATAGAATAAGTAAACAATGTGCATACATCCATTATAGTAAATTCATGAGGAGTTACGACCATATATGAGCACATCATGTAATCAAGAGTATACATATATTACATTGACCAAATCAAAATGTACATATACATCAATATGAAATTAAATCATTTCAGATTTACAAAAATACAATAGTGCTTCCCAACCCACAATGGGAATAGTACATCAATAGCAAGAGTAAACAACTAAGTGAATGCAATACAACTAAACTCTGGTGAAGCTTTGGCTCAACTACTTCGGAACAATCTACGCGCTTCACAAACTCCATTTGGGAACCCAATGGGGTGCATAACATGTTCCACCTAACCATGTGGACCCAAAGGTCCACTCCTCGTGCTAGGAGATGACAAGAAAGATGCACAACAAAGAATAGTCAAGTGGAAAGGCTACAAGACTCAACAACCAAACAACAATAAACACAAGGAACATCTACTTCTAGAGGCTCAAGAACAACAAAGGGGAAACAACAAACATACATAGTTGCTAAAGGGAAGAGTGTCATCGCAAGGTCCAATCATGGGTTACCCTAACAGTTTAGACGTCGGCCCCCATCCTTGAGTTACCCTGACAGTCTAGATGTCGACCCCCATCTATGGTTACCCTGATTGCCTCTCACTAGGCATCGGCCCCATAGGGTGACACATGCAGAATCACTTACCTTTAATGAGGACAAGGTAGTGATCTTGCCGACCAGGCCTTCTCATCCCATCCTTAGCTTGTGAAAGCACTAAAGGAATGGGTGAGGCATATTACTTATCCTATTTAGTGTGTACCTACCCAAACCCACTAGTTAATTTATTAGGTTGTCACTTATTGAACAAGATCTTCCATGGGTTACCCAGGCTACCCCTTTGTGCGTTGGCCCCCATGAAGAGCCACTCTCCCTCATAGCACCACAACACAAATCTAATGACACCAAGGGGTGTTCCAAACACACAAACAAGCACCAAAACATGAAAACCAAATACATATGCAAGGCATAAACCTTCTCTCCCAAAAGCCATATCAAAAGGAAAAACCATGGTGCTAGGTAACAACCCACATGCTCAAAGCAAGAAATAAAATCATAAGTTTCACAAGAACTGAATATGAAAGCCATCGTATAAACAACTTCCCCTTAGCCTCTGGAAGTCTCATAAAATAACTATCCTTAAAACCCCAACTAAGGTTGTCTCAAACATATTGGTTCCAACAAACTCCATCATGACTATTCACAAAATCTCCTCAATTCGAAATGAATACAAGAGGAAAATACAATCCACATGGAAACATTAAAAAGAAACCAATCTCATAATTTTCATGAACACATTCAAGTAACCATTCTAAGGAGCATTTTAAAGCATCAACTATATTTTATTTTCATATCCATATTGAAATCATTAAATTAAACTAACTCTATAGATAATTAAAATACCCATAACAGATTAATCTTTATTTATAAAAACATTAGACATGTATTTTAACATGCATTTTATACAACAAATTTCATTATGATTCACGAAATCTATATTAAAACATATATATATACCCACATATATAATATGTATATATAATGTGTAGATATATTTAATTTAACCCAACTGCTATTAATAACCATATTAAATATGTATATAGCTTGTAATAACCTATTGTTTTGGAAAGCATTATAAACCACATAATAGAATTTAACAACATATATAAAATAAAACACACACATTATTCTATATTTGAATTTCTTAACAAGTTGTATCATAATTCTGAACACACATATATAATACCAACAATCGATTAAGGCAACGACCCCAATGTATACTAGTTCCTATACACACACATGCACACGCGCACACACACACATAGATATATATATATTAATCACAATACTATTTATTGCCTATGTGCATGAGGCGTTGGGGATAAATAAAATTTAAAATAGAGAAAAGTTATACAGCTGGCCGAACTACCAATTCACATCGACCTTTATTGCCAAGATATGGCATGCAGCTTAAGGGATGAGATCAAATGCAAAAAAAAAATCAAATAGATGTACTCATACTGCACACAAACCAAGGATTACTCTAGGAGTTAATAGCAAAGAAACCACCATATGAAATCAGAATTTCATAGCCTACGAAAGGGGTCGACGATTGCCCAAACTATAGTAAACCTATATGGCATCAAAGTTCTATTTCATGCAACCACCATCAAGAGTGTTACAAGCCAATGAAATGGAGAGAATTCCTTATACAAGGATAATTTTCAATGTCCCAGACCGTAGCTTTGATGCCAACTGCACACCGACATTCAAATTCATTAGCGGTATCGTTGTTAAAGAAATTTCCTTTAGATTCAAGGATTCGAAGCACAATAACCATGCGGTACAAATGATTAAATCTCACAGTCGATCTAAAGCAATGAAAGAGTCTGAAAAGGTAGAGAGAGCTCCACTTGTGACACAAGAGAAACTTCAACCTTTGAAAACAAAGCCAATTAGGCTAGCAGACTTGTGGTTCATAAGCAAATAAGAAACAGCTTCAAACCATATGCAGGTGATGCGCATCCCCCCTCAGCCTCTAAAATAAACATGTGAATGTACAAGAAAACAACAAGATGTAGCGAGCTAAACACATTTTAACTATGCATGGATTTAACAAACAAACATTATCCCCTTACATGCAGTTGGTCAAAACAAGCTATAGCCATTAGAGCTCAATTCCACTAGAAGCAATCACAAAAAATGACGAAGCATGGAAATAGAATGAATAGCTAGAAGAAGGGGCGGCAACCAATTTCATTGTAAAGAACTACTGGTTTCATTTTGATTAAAATAAAGTACAGATAGTCTGGAGAAAGATACGCCTATCTAATATGCAAATTTTCATATATACTTGGCTTTCAAGGAATTAGCAACATGGACGGATCTTAGGGATTTATATGGGTTGAACAGAATAAAGAATTATGGTTTGAGAATTGACAAGAAATGCCTTGATAGAAAATGGGTTATCATAGAGTTAACCATTTAACCCCTTGAATTAGAGTGCCAATAAACAATTCAAGAGGAATAAGCGACTGTCGATTGAAGGCAACATGGTATTTCCAGCTTTAGGACTCTTTCCCAAACTACAAGTCAAAGAATAAATACATTTATATACTGCCCTAGGAAAGAATCTACGAAATAGAGAACATTGAAATAATAGGTGGATGACAATGTGACAAGTTAAGAATGAAGTTTTTATTGGAAAAAAATTGAATCGTTTTCTAGATTTTACAAACACTCTCTATTTTCCATTCTGACTCAATATTTGCAAACAAAAATTTTCTACAATAACATTCAAGATTAATCATTCATTTAAAGATAGAGGAAGTGATTTCTCAAGAAAGGAACCTGGGATAATCAAATAGCTGAGCTGAAAGAGTTATCGGTTGAATTCTAGTTACAAATCATTTTTTTCCAAATCTTTAACTACAGCTTCTAGCTCTTCTTAATCCAACACCTCTACAAAAACCCCCAAACCTCCAAGAACAAAGCTTCTGAACTTCTCAAGTACCAAGAAAATTTTCAAGAATGGAGAAAATTCACTGCTCAAAAAAAGCGAGATCTGTTCTAGAAAAATAACCCAAAAAGCCCCTCTTTCAAAATATGTATTTTATTCTTTTAAGATTCACTGAGAATGAAGATAATTTGCAGAGCCAATTCTTGTTGAATAATCTTAAATTCACTTCCTCCCCCCTCTTTTTCCCAATTTTTTTTTTAATTAAAGGAATTGTCTTTAGTTTTCGAAAATGAAATCTAATGACAAATCATTAAAACCACAAAAAATGGAAAGTTTCCCTCCCTTTTCAGTTCGGAACTTCGCATGCAATTACATGCAAAATATTTCTAATCTAAATTTCTTTTTAATAACTTTTCAATTACTTTTTGTGATTTAGCTTTATCTCTAAATTTCCATTTAAATTCTAATTAATAATTTATTTAAACACCTTATCCACCGCAATTGGAATTAAAATAAATATTATTAATGACTAAAATACTAGTTATTCTATTATATTCCATTTAAATATTCATCATTTAATAAACTAATAATATATATAATTATCCAATCATTATAACTTGTCGAATTAATTTAATAATTAATTAATCAACAACATTTGCTTAATAATCTAATAATTTAATTAAATTAACATAACACTTACGAATGTCGTAAACTAAAACAACACTTGAACGACATTTATAAACTTGACACAATAAATAACTATATGAAATAACTAAACCAAGGTTAATTAAACAATTAAAATGAACGACTCCAACCGAAACAATACCAAAATGGGAACGGGGTTGCAAACGGACCACATTGTCAAACACAATGATGAGGTGATGAACTAGGGTGGGGAACTTTCTTGTCAACTCTATTTTTCCACATCATACCCATTGGGCTTTGTAATGCATGCTCAAACCTGATAGTATAGGTGGATTTGATGCATGGTACCTACATCCTACATCAAACTAGACGTCAAGCAACATATATATCCAATCACAAGCACACCGTGAGTGGAAGTTGCAGTGTAGCAAGGCACTCACAAATGAGCAATGCTACACCATCCTCTCACCAAGACTCCAACCAGTAAACACATCATCATGAGTATCATAAAGAAAGCATTAATCAATTGCATAGCAGCATAGTACTACATCTAGATGATAAACATAACTAGTTGAATCCAAACTCCATGTATCATCATATCATCAACATCAAAAAAGAGAGTATCATAATCATCCAAGCAAACTAAACTATCAACCAAACAAATCAAACTGGTGAACAACCACCATCATAGTCTCAAGATACACAACACAACATAAAAAGAGTATCATAACGGTGACAACAACATGAGAGGCATTAAATCATCCCCCCTAGAACTAGGCTTACTCCTAGAAGCCAAAGAATAAATAAGGAAAAGACCCTCTAATGTGGGATGCATTCTCCCATGTCGTTGAAGTCTCATCATTAGGTCCCTACTGGACCCTCTCGAGCTCACCCACCGGCTCCCAATTCAGCTGCTCGTCCTCTATTGATAGCCTATATGACTACACCCTGGTGCCCAGTCTAGTGGTTATCAACTGTGACAAACATCAGTGTGACCTACTGATATCACCCACCATCGGCTCAGAAGTGACAGGCCTCTAACAGACACCTGTAGAGTTCCTCTGCGAACACTATCTAGCGATATGCCCTTGTTGACCGCAAGAGAAACAACATGTGTCTCTACCATACCACCAACCACCTGAGGGGGCACTGGACTATGGAAAACTACCACCACTAACCCTTGACTATGAACTATGGGTTGGCTGACCAAAGCAATCACGTTTGTTATGTTGCCAACTCTGATCTTTCTTCTTTTGAGACCTACTACCATGCTGAGCTTGAGGGTTCTTAGGTCTCAACTGGGAGTGTTGTTGTTGTTGCTCACCCTTAGTGGGTGCTTGATGACCCTTAGAGGACCCCATAGCTATAGTCGGACCACCTTGAGAACCAAAACCAGATAAAGGTGCACTGTCGATTTGAACCCCTGTGTGGCCTCCCAAAGCCATGGCTAAATTTTCCTCCACAAGACAAGCCTTTTCCACAACTACCTCCATCATCTTCGGCTCAAAGACCTATACTCTGCCACTAATTCAGCTATTTAAGCCCCTGACAAAATTTTGTACTAGCATAGCCTCATTGTTACAGATTCCAACATATTGTTTGAGCTCATAGAACTGGCACTCACACTGCTCTACAGACATTGCCATTTGTCTTAGCTCGTGGAATTCATTTTCCTAACACTATCACCAGTGGTCTGAAAGGAATCAGGCCCTAAATCTCTCCATGAAAAACTCCCAAGTCACTAAACCAATATCTAGGTATAGTTTTTGCTCTTCTAGTCGCCACCATGTGGATGAAAATCCTCTGAGGTGCATGATGGCACACATAGCCTTAGTATTTTTGTCCATAAGGATGCAAAGAAAAGCACCAATCCAGGTCAATCAACCATGTTCCTGCCTCTAGTCCTCCACTAGTACTGCCAAACATGGCAGGACGTGCTCTCAACAAGTCTCTCATGTGGTCTACTACTATGGAATCACGCTCCATTGCTAATTCTCTCATCCTTGGTGATCTCTCTCTTTCTCTTTCCACTTGTTTCTCCCCTTCCTTCCTAGGGCCTAAGCGGCCAAGTGCCTCCTCTAAACTATTGTAACCGCATTCCATCTAACACCGGTTGTTTCAAATTTTGACCTCCGCCTCCTAGGTTGTTTTGGGAACTCTAACATTCCTCACATTTTGAACCATGGGATCTCAAAGGTGATGAGCTCTGGTGGTTGGCTCTACGGCCACAGCCTCAGCCTCTTCCATAGCCATGACTGGTGCAGGAGCACCTGCCAAAGTGCTTAAGTGCAAACTTATTTTGAAGGTTTTTGTTTTAAATCCTTTTTGGTTATGTTTTGTAAGTTTTTGTCCACCATCCTATTTTTGTTTGAGGACTTTTGGTCCTTAGGTTAGTATGGTGTGGTTCAATAAAGGTTGGAATCCTTTTGTGGTGGTTTCCTAAGCTATAGGACTCAAAAATTGAAAAACACATTGTGTTTTCAAACAGCATGTTTTTGGCCGTTCTTAGGCTCGAAGGAGAAAACCTAACCATTTTCCAAGCAATGTAAAGGAAACTTTCGACCCTGGATGAAGGTTGGAAGCATTGGGTGTTGAAAAATTGATGCAAATAATAAAAATACTGTAATTTTTGTGTGCTAAGTTTTGTTTTTTCTGTTCTTGGCCACATGCCTACTGCCAAATGAATTAGAGGAAGCATTTTCTAGTGTTCATAGCATGTAGTGAGGCTATTAGAAGTTTTTTTTTGATATTTTAAACTGTTCTACTCATCGCTTTCATATATTTTGTAAATTTTGTGTTATTCTCTGTTTGCTGTTTTGACTGGTAAATTCCAGAAAATGGAGTTTTAGTTTGTTTCCATTCTGTACCAGGAAGTATGGGCGTTGTGGGAACAAGGAAAAACTCCATCCTTGTAAATAATGTAGATATAGGGTTAGTGAAAGTCCAAAAAAGCATGTTAAGGATCTTTCCCTAGGCGAGTTGCTTTATACCCGGTTAGGGAAAGACAGTGACAAATTGGTATCTACATTGCAAGGGTGTTGTATCTTCATGAAACAAATGTGTGCAGTGTTTGCAGGGACCTTCACAGTGGTGGTCAAGAAGGAAGAGCCTTTGTTTGGTCTTTTGGAGGTTGGAACAAGCTGAACAGTCCAAGAAAAGAAGCAAAGAAAACCCTAGTTCTTGCAAGAACAAGGTACACCATATGTACGGACAGAAAATAGTCCAAGACCTCGAAAATATGTTAGTGCTCCAAATTTGAGCAAGGGTGACAGAAGCAAGTTTGACCTAATTAGGTGAAGGAGAGGATTGATAAGCAATTGTCTTGTGTGAGGAGGCCTAAAAGGGGCTCAACCCTAATAGCCTTTCCAAACCCTAAACTAGGGTTTAATGAAAGCGATAGAAGAAGGAAGATCTGAGCTTGTACAAGAACCTTCCCTTGACTGTTTTAAAGCTTTGAAAACCTATGCACACCCCTGAATGCAAGTTAGGAAACATTTGGAGGTTAACTAGTCTTTAAGCTTATTAAGGGCTAGATGGAGTATGTGTGAAAAAGCACCAAGAACTGATTGGCAGTAGCAAATTAGTGATGATAGCAGGGTTGGCAATGAACCAGGGGTACCTAAACTAGCAGAGGACCTACAGGTTGAATGGTGGATGAAGTGACACCTTAGGAGTTCTCAAGACAAGAACTCAGAGCATTGAGATTGTGATTGTCTCAATCCAACCCTATCCCTATCAGATTGGTATCAGAGCCCAGCCAAAGATTTGGGAAAGCAGCTTATATGTCAGAAGTTGAGTCAAGTGAAATTCCCAACATGGTGACAAATGCACAATTAGCCAAGATGGTTGAAGAAAAGGAAGAGGACAACAAGTCCTTAAAAGAAAGAATAGAGCAACTTGAGAAAGCGTTGAATGATGCAAGGTTGGAAGGTAAAGTTCCAAAAGAAGAAGAGATTGTAGAGGAAGACAAAGTCCCTGAACCTGATCTTGTTTTGGAGGAGGAGCCTTTCTTGAAGGAATTAAAAGCCCTGAGTGGAAAAGGACTAGAGGGCATACCACTATTCCATGGAAAGATGGATCCTGATTTGGTCATGGACTGGATAGATGGAATGGAGAATCACTTTGAATGTGATGGAGTCACTGAAGCACAGAAAGTGAAGGTTGAAAAATCAAGGTTGAGAGGATCAGCTTTGACATGGTGGAAATTTGTTCAGACTTAAAGGGAGAAAGAAGGCAAGCAGCCCATATCAACCTGGAAAGGAATGGTTGCTAAAGTGAAAGAAGCATATATGCCAAATGATTATGAGATCCAACTTCACAAGAAGAGGCAGAGTTTAAGACAAAAAGATCAAGATGTCAACACCTATACTGAAGAGTTTCAGAAGCTTTGCTTGAGATCAAATGTGGCAGAAGATGAGAGCCTAAAAGTGGCTAGGTACCTTAATGGCTTGAAGTGGAACATACAGGAAGAGATGGCTTTACTCAGCCCCAAGACATTCCACCAATGTTATCAGCTGGCTATAAAGATTGAAGAGAGGAATAAAAGAAAGCATGATCAGGCCTCTAAGGGTAGAGGAAGAGGCAGAGATCAAAGAGGACAGTGTGGAGGTTACCAAGGTAGAGGTAATGATCAAAGAAACCAAGGAGAATCTAAGCTTACTGAGCATGGAGGTGAAACATCTTCAAGAGGAGGATTTAACAGAGGAAGAGGACCTCAAGGAGGTTCAAACATAGGAAGAGGAGCAGGCAGAAGTAACTCTTACTTTGCCACCATGAAATTTTATCACTGCAATCAGCTAGGTCATCCAACTTACAGATGCCCGGAGAAAGCTTCTTCATCTAGCAATGAGAAAAGAGTGGCTTATGCACAAGAGGACACCATGAGTGTCAAATCACCTGAGATCAGTCATATAGAATCAGAAGTAGGAGAAAATCTGATGTTTAATAGGGTGTTGATCAGACAACCGGTCAAGGAAGAACCTAAGCAAAGGAGAGCTTTGTTTAGAGCAAGGTGCAAGATATTGGGAAAAGTATGCAAGGTCATTGTAGATTCTGGTTCTACATATAATATCATCTCTAAGGAGGCAGTAACTAAGTTAAAATTGTAGAAGGTACCTCATACCAATCCCTACAAAGTCACATGGTTGAATAAAGGGTAGAGTGTTCTAGTGAATGTGCAGGTTACAGTGGAATTCTCAATTGGAGGCTACAAAGACAAGCTGATTTGTGATGTACTACCCATGGATGCATGCCATCTTCTGCTTGGTAGGCCATGGCAATATGACAGAGGTGCTATATATCATGGGAAGGAGAACACCATTGAATTCAAGAAGGATGGAAGAACCTTCAAGCTGCAATCATTGATTGAGGATGATGAAGGACAGTCCAAGGTACCAAACATCATGTTGAGTAGTGGTAAGGAGTTTATCAGCAATCTACATCAAGGAGGTGAAGGTTATGTGGTTGTTATGCAGTCCAAAGAGGAAGAAAAGGCTGAAAGGATAGTCCTACCAGAAGCAATCCAAAGGTTGCTTGACAAATACAAGAGCATAGTGAGTGATGGAACACCTGCAACTCTACCACCAAAGAGAGCAATAAGTCATCAAATTGACTTCATACCTGGAGCTTCATTTCCTAACAAAGCATCATACAAACTTACACCTGAGCAGAACCAAGAGGTGGCTAGGCAAGTGGAAGAATTGTTGAATCAAGGTCTAATTCAAAAGAGCATCAGCCCTTGTGCAGTCCCAGTTGTTTTAGCAACAAAGAAAGGAGGTAAATGGAGACTTTGTACTGATTCTAGAGCAATTAATAGGATCACCATTAGGTATAGATTCCCAATACCTAGAATTGAAGATTTAATGGATTTCCTTAGAGGAGCACAGTATTACACCAAGTTAGATCTTAAGAGCAGGTATCATCAAATCAGAATCAAGGAGGGTGATGAATGGAAGACAGCTTTTAAGACAAATGATGGCTTATATGAGTGGAAAGTGATGCCATTTGGCCTCTCAAATACCCCTAGCACGTTCATGAGACTAATGAATGAGGTGCTTAAGGATTTCACAGGGATTTTTGTGGTAGTCTACTTGGATGACATACTGATTTTCAGTAAGACAACAGAAGAACATTTGAAACATGTGGAGATGGTTCTTAAAAGGCTGCAAGAAGAACAGTTGGCAATCAACCTTGAGAAGTGTGAGTTCTTCAAACAAGAACTTGTGTATCTAGGCTTTGTAGTATCCCAAGGAACCTTGAAGATGGATCCAAGCAAGGTGGAGGCCATCCTAAACTGGCCTACACCAACCACAGCAGAGGTAAGAAGTTTTCATGGTTTGGCTCAGTTCTATAGGAAATTCATCAGGAATTTTAGTGGTATATGTGCACCAATGCTAGATACTATTAAAGGTGGTCTAAAAAAAAGTTTAAGTGGACTCAAGAAGCTGATAAAGGGTTTGAAAAGCTGAAACAAGAAGTGGCAACTCAACCAGTTTTTTATTGCCTAGTTTTGATAAGTTATTCACAGTTGAGTGTGATGCAAGTGGAGTAGCAGTAGGAGGAGTCCTTAGTCAAGAAGGTAGGCTTGTAGCCTTCTTTAGTGAAAAGCTCAATGAAGCCAAACAAAAATACTCCACCTATGATCTGGAACTTTATGCTTTAGTGCAGTCCCTTAGGAAATGGAGGCATTATTTATTGCCCAAGGAGTTTGTGGTTTCACAGATAACCAGGCACTCAGTTACATCAACACCCAAGAGAAGCTGAGTAATAGACACTTGAAATGGATGGAATACATCCAAGCTTTCACTTTTACCATCAAGCATAAGAAGGGCAAATGAATAAGGTGGAAGATGCATTAAGCAGGAGAATGTTGATAGTCCAAGAGATACAGCTGAAAAGCATTGGATTGGAGAGTTTCAAAGATCTCTATGGTGAGGATGAAGATTTCTCAGAAGCCTACAAGGTATGTTCAGATTTTGAAAATCACTTTCATAGTCAATATGCTGAGTATACTCTACAAAATGGATTGTTATTTAAGGGTAATTTGTTATGTGTCCCAAGAGGATCAATGAGGGAAAATCTGATCCAAGAGAAACACAATGGCAGTCTTAGTGGGCATTTTGGAATAAATAAAACTTTAGAGCTGGTACAAAGGTTTTATTACTGGCCTAAGTTGGCAAGAGATGTCAGAAAATATGTAGAACAGTGTGTTGTTTGCATGAAAGCCAAAGGGGGAGCTAGCAATGCTGGTTTGTATCAGCCCCTGCCTATTCCTAACAGACCATGGGAGTGTGTGAGCATGGATTTTGTGGTAGGTCTTCCTAAGACCAAAACTGGTTTTGACAGTGTTTTTGTAGTTGTGGACAGATTTAGCAAGATGAGTCACTTTATCCCTTGCAAAACCACCCATGATGCAAGTTACATAGCTCATCTCTTTTTCAGGGAAGTTGTAAGAATCCATGGATTGCCATTGAGCATTGTATCAGACAGGGATGTGAAATTCATGAGCCATTTTTGGAAGACTTTATGGAGCAGATTGGGAACAAATTTGTCATTTGGATCAGCTTACCATCCTCAGACTGATGGTCAAATAGAGGTGGTTAACAGAGTGTTAGGTAATCTTTTGAGGTGCTTGACAAAGGAATATGGACAGACATGGGATATGGTGATTTCTCAAGCTGAATATGCCTACAATGACAGTGTTAATAGAACCACAAGGAAAAGTCCATTTGAAGTTGTGTATGGGATGCACCCAAGAGGAATTTGTGAGCTCAGAGACCTTGGATCTCAGGAGAATAGGAGTGGACATGCAGAATATTTCACTCAGACCATGAAGGAGATTCATGAGCAAATTAAGAAGACAATTACAGTAGCAACACAAAAATTGAAAGATAAAGTTGATGAGTCAAGGAGAGATGTGCAGTTTCAAGTAGGTGACTATGTCATGGTTCATCTTAACAAATCAAGGTTGCAAAAGGGAATGTCAACCAAAATGAAAATGAAAAGAGTAGGACCATGCAAGGTGTTAGCTAAGTATGGGAAGAATGCATACAAGGTAGAACTACCACCAGATTTGGGTATATCTCTAGTATTTAACGTTGTTGATTTGATCAGGTACAAGGGGACAGTCAGTGATGAAGTTCAGAACAGTCAAGAAATCTTCAAGGATATCAGTAATATACCCCTTCCAAATCAAGAGAAACCTCAAGCAGAGAAGGTCTTGGAATCCAGGGTGAAGAAAGCTACAAGACACAAGGTATACTCAGAGCACCTTGTCAAGTGGAGGAACAAACATGAATTTGAGGCCACCTGGGTTGAGGAAGCTGATTTTAGGAATCTAGGCATTGATCTATCACCGTTAACACCTCAAGTTCCTTGATCTTTGTGCTGAGAGGGGGAGAATGGTGCAGGAGCACCTGCCAAAGTGCTTCAGTGCAAACTTATTTTGAAGGTTTTTGTTTTAAATCCTTTTTGGTTATGTTTTGTAAGTTTTTTTCCACCATCCTATTTGTGTTTGAGGAATTCTGGTCCTTAGGTTAGTATGGTGTGGTTCAATAAAGTTTGGAATCCTTTTGTGGTGGTTTCCTAAGCTATAGTCAAAAATTGAAAAACACACTGTGTTTTCAAACAGCATGTTTTTGGCCATTCTTAGGCTCGAAGGAGAAAACCTAACCGTTTTCCAAGCAATGTAAAGGAAAATTTTGACCTTGGATGAAGGTTGGAAGCATTGGGAGTGTTGAAAAATTGATGCAAATAATAAAAATACTGTAATTTATGTGTGCTAAGTTTTGTTTTTCTGTTCTTGGCCACGTGCCTACTGCCAAATGAATTAGAGGAAGCATTTTATAGTTTTCATAACATGTAGTGAGGCTATTAGAAGTTTTTTTTTGATATTTTAAATTGTTCTACTCATCACTTTCATATATTTTGTAAATTTTGTGTTGTTCTCTGTTTGCTGTTTTGACTGGTAAATTCCAGAAAATGGAGTTTTAGTTTGTTTCCAGTCCGTACCAGGAAGTATGGGCATTGTGGGAACAAGTAAAAACTCCATCCTTGTAAATAATGTAGATTTAGGGTTAGTGAAAGTCCAAAAAAGCATGCTAAGGATCTTTCCCTAGGCGAGTTGCTTTATACCCGGTTAGAGAAAGACAGTGACAAATTGGTATCTACGTTGCAGGGGTGTTGTATCTTCATGAAACAAATGTGTGCAGTGTTTGCAGGGACCTTCACAATGGTGTTCAAGAAGGTAGAGCCTTTTTTTGGTCTTTTGGAGGTTGGAACAAGCTGAACAGTCCAATAAAAGAAGCAAAGAAAACCCTAGTTCTTGCAAGAACAGGGTACACCATATGTAAGGACAAAAAGCAGTCCAAGACCTCAAAAATCTGTTAGTGCTCCAAATTTGAGCAAGGGTGACAGAAGCAAGTTTGACCTAATTAGGTGAAGGAGAGGAGTGATAAGCAATTGTCTTGTGTGAGGAGGCCTAAAAGGGGCTCAACCCTAGTAGCCTTTCTAAACCCTAAACTAGGGTTTAATGAAAGCGATAGAAGAAGGAAGATCTGAGCTTGTACAAGAACCTTCCCTTGACTTTTTTAAAGATTTGAAAACCTATGCACACCCCTGAATGCAAGTTAGGAAACATTTGGAGGTTAACTAGTCTTTAAGCTTATTAAGGGCTAGATGGAGTATGTGTGAAAAAGCACCAAGAACTGATTAGCAGTAGAAAATTAGTGATGATAGTATGGTTGGCAATGAACCAGGGGTACCTAAACTAGCAGAGGACCTACAGGTTGAATGGTGGATGAAGTGACACCTTAGGAGTTCTCAAGACAAGAACTCAGAGCATTGAGATTGTGATTGTCTCAATCCAACCATGTTTCTATCAATGACCCCTACCCCTAGGCATGTTCTTGTATAACATTAGAGGGGAACATGTGAGATCAAGAGTTAAGAGAAAAGGTTAACCTAATGGGCTCAGACTACCAAGATTTCCCAATGTTTGATAGCTTGGCTCTAATACCAAGTTGTAATGCCCCATCGTGCAAACCCTAAATAACAACTAAAACTAACAAATTACAGCACAATTTCTTTTTGAAAGAAAAACATAACATAAGATGAACATTAACCAACAACACATGTAATGAAATTATACCTATACAACATCTACTACGTCCTCTGGGGTGGACATGATTGCATTACTAAATATAAACCCATTTCTTAATGATAATTAGCGAGTCCCAAAAATTACATTGTGAAACCATAATATAGAATAAGTAAACAATGTGCATACATCCATTATAGTACATTCATGAGGAACAACCATATATGAGAACATAACATAATCAAGAGTATACATATATTACATTGACCAAATCAGAATGTACATATACGTCAATATGAAATTATATTGCTTCAGATTTACAAAATTGCAATAGTGCTTCCCAACCCACAGTGGGAATAGTACATCAATAGCAAGAGTAAACAACTAAGTGAAGACAATAAACCTGTAATCTGGTGAAGCTTTGGCTCAATTACTTCAGAACAATCTCCGCACTTCATGAAATCCATCTACGAACCCAATGGGGTGCATATCACGTTCCACCCGACCACGTGGACCCGAAGGCCCACCCCTCGTGCTAGGAGATGCCAAGAAATACCCATGACAAAGAACAATCAAGTGGAAAGGCTACAAGACTCAACAACCAAACAACAATAAACACAAGGAACATCTACTTCCAAAGGCTCAAGAACAACAAAGGGGAAAAAACAAACATACATAGTTGCTAAAGGGAAGAGTGTCATCGTAAGGTCTAGTCAAGGGTTACCCTGATAGTTTAAACATCAGCCCCCATCCCTGTGTTACCTTTATAGTCTATACACTAGCCCCCATCTATGGTTACCCTGACTACCTCTCACTAGGCGTCGACCCATAGGGTGACACATGTGAAATCACTTACCTTTTGTGAGGATAAGGTAGTGATATTGTCGACCAAGCCTTCTCAACCCATCCTTAGCCTGTGAAAGCACTAAAGGCATGGGCAAGTTATCTTACTTATCTTATTTAGTGTGTACCTACCCAAACCCACTAGTTAATTTATTAGGTTATCACTTATTAAACAAACTCTTCCATGGGTTACCCAGGCTACCCCTTTGTGCGTCGATCCCCATGAAGAGCCACTATCCCTTGTAGCACCACAACACAAATCTAATGACACCAAGGGGTGTTCCAAAACACACACACAAGCACCAAAACATGAAAACAAAGTACATATGCAAGGCATAAATGTTCTCGCCCAAAAGCCATATCAAAAGGAAAAACCACGACACTAGGTAACAACCCACATGCTCAAAGTAAGAAATAAAAATAGAAGTTTCACAAGAACTGAATATGAAAACCATCGTATAACCAATTTCCCCTTAACCTCTAGAAGTCTCATAAAAAAAAACTACCCTTAAAACCCCAACTGAGGTTATCTCAAACATATTGGTTCCAATGAACCCCATGTCATGACTATTCACAAAATTTCCTCAATTAGAAATGAATACGAGAGGAAAATACAATCCACATGGAAACATTAAAAAGAAACCAATCACATAATTTTCGTGAACACATTCAAGTAACTATTCTAAGGAGCATTTTAAAGCATCAACTATATTTTATTTTCATATCCATATTGAAATAATTAAATTAAACTAACTCTATAGATAATTAAAATATCCATAACAGATTAATCTTTATTTATAAACACATTAGACATATATTTTAACACACATTTTATACAACAAATTTCTCCTTACTATGATTCATGAAATCTATATTTAAACATATATATATATACATTCCTATATATATATAGATATATATATAATCATATCTATTTATATATATAATATATGTAGATATATTTAATTTAACCCAACTGTTGTTAATAACCTTATTAAATATGTATATAGCTTGTAATAACTTGTTGTTTTGGATAGCATATAAAACCATATAATAGAAAACAACATATATAAAATCAAACACACATTATTCTATATTTGAATTTCTTAACAAGCTGTTATATCATAATTTTGAACAAACATATATAATACTAGCAATCGATTAAGGAAATGATCCCAATGTATACTAGTTCTTATACATACACATATATATATATCACAATACTAAATCACCTATGTGCATGAGGCGTTGGGGACAAATAAAATTTAAAACAGAGAAAAGTTATACAGCTGACCGAACTACAAGTTCACATCGACCTCTATTTCCAAGATACGACATACAGCTTAAGGGATAAGATTGAATGCAAAAAAAATAAAAATCAGATAGATTTACTCATATTGTGCACAAACCAAGGATTATTCTAGGAGTTAATAGCAAAGAAACCACCATATGAAATCAGAATTTCATAGCCTAAGAAAGGGGTCAACAACTACCCAAACTATAGTAAACCTATATGACATCAAAGTTCCATTTCATGCAGCCACCATCAAGAGTGTTACAAGCCAATGGAATGTAACGCCCCACCACGCAACCCTAGGGGAAGTTGCAATTTACTACACAAACAAACTAATTTTTTGTTCTTTTTTTTTTTTTAAAGGAACAATTAACATGCAAGTTCACTAATCAACTGCCAACAACCCCTAAGGTTACGAGACTGAGTTACTTAAACCCAAACAAGAAACATGATTAATAACCATAACATTTAATTGTCTAACCAATTAATGCACATACATTCCATACATGATAATTTACAACAAGAATAAGAAGTGCCACATGATTTCAATAACGATCACATAACAATAAGATTACAACACTCATTCCTCGAATGAGATAAATCCAATAAGTATAATTAAAAATTACAACATCCACCTCGATAACAAATGAGGGGTAATGAAATACAATATACAACTGAAAAGAATAAAGCATGAAGAGAAACTGGATCCCATGAGCTCTCCAACTGGAAATCTCATCCACACGAACAAGCAAAAAACCCAACGGATTAAGGTGCACGTTCCACCCAACCGTGTGATACCCAAAGGCTAACCCCCCATGCTAGGAGATAGTAACCAGGAATCCAACCCAAGACCATCTACCACTAGACACAGGCTAAGACATAAACTAAAGTGAAACAACTACAACCACAATATCACTTAACACAAAGGTTACAATGCTTCCAAAGAACAATGATCATGAACATCATCTGAATACCACACAATAACTGGCTGACTGCTAATGTAGGTAGAGTGTCATACATAAATTTCCATGAGTTACCCTAGCTCAACCTTCCTAGGCTATCGGACCCCCATCTTGGGTTACCCTAGCTTGCCTCTACCGGTCGCCAGACCCTCATGCAAAACTATGCATCTCATCTCATCTCAAACTTTAACAAACACATGCTTTATGAAAGAGGCATTCCTTATCTTTATTAGTGTGAAAGTTCCCCATTAATTCTTTTAAGTTATCACTTGATTAAACCCTAGGTGAGTTACCCTGGCACCCCTTTGTGTGTCGGACCCCCACAAAGAGCCACTCTCCTATCGACAACACAACCACAGAACAAAACCACAATCCAATGGGTAAACCAATTAAGACAGCCTCTCCAATCCAAGGAGGCAATGGACAAAGGAAACTCACTCCAAACACTGGAGGCAACAAAGGTCAAAACCCTCTCCAAACATTGGAGGCAACAAGGTCAAAACCCTCTCCAATGTACTGGAGGAAACCAAAATACAACACCCACTCCTTCCAAAGGAGGCACAAACCACATAACCCTCTCCTAATCCCAAGGAGGCACAAACCAACTCCGTTCAAGATAACCAGGTGAACAACATGATACAACTTAACACAGATCCCAAGGCGATTCACAAATCAAACCACTACAAGAAACATCACCACCTAGAAAACTCCTCTGGAAGACTTACTAGACAAATTAACCCCATTTGCCCAACATCAAGAATGAACGAAACATGGTTTAAAAAGAATTCCAGGAAACTCGATATCTAATGTTAGGGTTTCCTAAACCCAATCCAAGCAATGACGTAGCACGGGTAATTAATTAAATAAGTAGCATTATTTGCACATGTTCTAAGTAAACCAACCACCTTGGCAACATTAAGGGATTTAAAAATTAACAATTTAATTTCATTTGTTTAATGCTACAATCAATCAAAAACAATATTTTAAATAAAAATGTTTGATTATACATCAATTTCATTTCATCTATACAAATGAGATAATAATTTCAAAGTTCCTATTTTAAATATTACAACATCATTTAAACATATGCCTCTAAAACATTATTTTTATATTCTAAGATTTCCTGATTATTCATAATAATCAAAAAGAGTTCTAAATAAAGATATTTGATTATAAAATCAACTTTTTTAAATAATCATTAAATTATCTAATATTCCCTTGGCACCATTGAGGAATTTAAATTTAATATTTTAATTTTATTTGCTCAATCATGGATAAGGATTAAAATAATATTTTTAAATAAAATTGTTTGATTAACTTTTTAAATAAATCAATGATTATAAAGACAACTTTTAATTCCACTATAGTAATGAAATAATAATTTTAAAGAGATTCCTACTTTGAATAATTAAACAACATCTATATTTAAATATCTAATTCCCAATGAAATAACCCAAATTAATTACAACTAAATAATCTATTTAAAAACATGTAAATATTCATATATATATACATTATATATATATATATATATATACATATACACACTAAATGCATATGATATATATACATAAGTATATATATATAAATAAATTATTACTAAAATAATGAATATTATACAGATATTAAAATAATATTATATATATACATATAACATTTATATATTATATATATAATATAATATATATATTATTATATAATATAAATAATATTAAGATAATATTTAAAACAAAAACGAATTTTCTTTTTTTTAAAGAGACGAATCCCTAATTAGGGCTCGCGCAGGTTGCCCTACCTCCCAGGGCGGCAGCCTGTGTGCTCGGCACACAGTCCACCTCCCCGTGGGCAGCGGCCTGTGTGCTTCACACACAGTCGCCTCCCTTGGCAACGGCGGCGGTGGGGATGGCTCCCATGCCTCCCCACCACAACCAAAAATAAATTAAAAAATTATTTTATATACATTTTTTTAAAATATAAAAGTAAACTCCCCCCACAAAATATACAGACAAAGAACTTCACAAAAAACAGGGTTATTTACCAGAAAAATAAATAAATGAAAACCTAGTATATTTGTAACTATACTTGTGTGTCTTATTGTGCAAATGCCCAACAAAATCTTGTAACAAAACAATGAATTTTTCAACACAACAACAGGGTTTAAATCCCAGTTTTGACAACAAATCTCTTTTGGTTTTCATTCTATTTTTCCATTGTTTGATTCTTGTTTTTGTTTTCTTTTCCAGAATTCCAACAAAGTTTGCAAGTTTTGAACAATTTTATCATGGGTTTTATTGAATTTAAACAGCATTTCAAAGATTTCCAAATAGCACAATAAGGATTTAAACTCTTTTCAAAATTAAACAAAAACAAAAACAAAGAAGAACCTGATTTTTCCTCCAAAGCTTGAAGCCTTCAACGATGGTGGTTCCAATCTCTTCTCCAACTCCAAATCCAGCCACAGCCAAAACTCTCCACCAAAAATCAAAACTCTCCCCCCAAAAAAAATATGAAATTGGAAAATCCTAAAATAGAGCTTCTCCAAATTTGGTCAAACCCTAACAATATCCCACCCACTAAATTTTTAAAACATTAGGAGGATATTTCCCTTTTTAAATTTTAAAACAATTTTACTTTCAAATTGAAATCTCGTGCATTTTTCAAATTTTCATTCAAAACAAAAGCATTTCAAAGGCAAAGAATTTATTTTATCCAAAATTTCAAAAAGTGAAATATAATCCACATTTCTATTTTTATTTTAAATTTAACTTAAATATCTAATATGATTTCCATTTTCATTCTAAATTTGAATCTAAATATACAATAATGTCCAAAACAACTATTTCATTTAATTTATCACCATTAACCTAATTAATCATTAAACTAAAAATTATTTTATTAATTAAACCAAAATAATCAATGAAATAAAATAATATTCAACATTGAAACTAGATATGTTAAATCATCACTTTAACCATACCCACCATTTAATAGCCTTTAAAATTTGAAATTAAATAAATACTCAAGGTGAAAAGGACCCAATTAAAACAACTAAACTCAACGACAACCCAACGACACACTATGACTAGGGTGACGACTTGGAATGGAAAATCTAGCTACTATCTCCCAATCGATTACCGTTGGTCACTAGACACGCTCAAACCTGTGAACCAAGTGGAGTCGATGTCATGTACCTGTCAACCTGTGAGCAAAGAGTACATCGAACATTCATATATATATAATATGATCAAACACACCGTGAAGAGGAAATCTCGGAATCGTAGGGCACCCGCAAGCGAGTGATACAATCACATCCCCTTCACCAATACAATATACTAACTAATGCATCTAGCATCAATGATATGATCACAAGCATAAAACATCGTTAAATCAAATATCTTCTAAGTTAATCCAAAACATGCCATAAAGATATCATCAGAATGAAATAACATCACATTAAAATATAATGTTTACATCACTTAACAGATAACGGTCAAAAGTAACCAAGTTCCAAAGCCAAAGCATAATCAGACACAATCATAACAAGGAAGAACACTGCCGATCAAAGAGCCAAAACAGAGGGGTGTTACACGGAATGGAGATAATTCCTTATACAAGGATAATTTTCAATGTCCCAGGCCACAGCTTTAATGCCAACTACACATCGACATTGAACTTCATTAGCAGTATAATTGTTAAAGAAATTTCCTTTAGATTCAAGGATTCAAAGCACAATAACCATGCAATACAAATGATTAAATCACATAGTCGGTCTAAAGCAATGAAAGAGTCTGAAAAGGAAAAGAGAGCTACACTTGTGACACAGGAGAAACTTCAACCTTCGAAAACAAATCCAATTAGGCTAGCAGACTTGTGGTTCATAAGCAAATAAGAAACAACTTGAAACCATACGCAGGTGATGCGTATCTCCCCTCAGCCTCCAAAATAAATATGTGATGTACAAGAAAATAGCAAGATGTAGCGAGCTAAATGTGTTTTAACTATGCATGGCTTTAATAAACATACATTATCCCCTTGCATTCAGTTGGTCGAAACAAGCTATAGCAGTTAGAGATCAATTCAACTGGAGGCAATCATAGAAAACAACGAAGCATGGCAATAGAATGAATAGTTGGGAGCAGGGGCGGCGACCAATTTCCTTGTAAAGAACTACTGGTTTCATTTTCATTAAAATAAAGTACATATAGTATTGGGAAAGATACGCCTATCTAGTATGCAAATTCTCATACATACTTGGCTTTCAAGGAATTAGCAACATGGACAGCTCTTAGGGATTTATATTGGTTGAACAAAATAAAGAATTATGGTTTGAGAATTGACCAGAAATGCCTTGACAGAAAATGGGTTATCACAGAGTTAACTAAAACCCCTTGAATTAGAGTGCCAATAAACAGTTCAAGAGGAATAAGCGACTATTCATTGAAGGCAACAGGGTATTTCTAGCTTCAGGACTCTTTCCCAAAATACAAGTCAGAGAATAAATACATTTATATGCTGCCCTAGGAAAGAATCTACGAAATAGAGACCACTGAAATAATAGGTGGATGACAATGTCACAAGTTAAGAATGAAGTTTTTATTTGAAAAAAAATTGAAGTTTTTATTCGAAAAAAAATTGAAGTTTTTATTCAAAAAAAAATTGAATAATTTTCCAGATTTTACAAACACTTTATTTTCCATTCTGACTCAATATTTTTAGACAAATTTTGCTACAATAACATTTAAGATTAATCATTCATTTAAACAAAGAGGAAGTGATTTCTCAAGAAAAGAACCTCGGATTTAATCAAATAGCTAAGCTAAAAGAGTTTTCGATTGAATTCCAGTTACAGGTCAAATTTTTCCAAATCTTCAATTACAGCTTCTAGCTCTTCTTAACCCAACGCCTCTACAAAAACCCCCAAACCTCCAAGAAAAAAGCTTCTGAACTTCTCAACTACCAAGAAAATTTTCAAGAACGGAGAAAATTCACCGCCCAGAAAAAGTAAGATCTGTTTTGGAAAAATAACCCAAAAAGCCCCTCTTTCAAAATCTATATTTTTTTTTTAAATCGCTAAGAAAGAAGATAATCTCCAGAGCCAATTCTTGCTGAATAACCCCAAATTCACTTCCCCCTCTTTTTCCCAATTTTTTTTTTTAATTAAAGGAATTGTCTTTAGTTTTTGAAAATGAAATCCAATGACAAATCATTAAAACCACAAAAATGACAAGTTTCCCTCCCTTTTCAGTTCAAAACTTCACATGCAATTGCATGCAAAATATTTCTGATCTAAATTTATTTTTAATAACTTTTCAATTACTTTTTGTGTTTTAGCTTTATCTCTAATTTTCCATTTAAATTCCAATTAATAATTTATCTAAACACCGTATCCATCGCAATTGGAATTAAAATAAACATTATTAATGAATACAATACTATTCTATTATATTCCATTTAAATATTCATCGTTTAATAAAATAATAATATATATAATTATCGAAACATTATAACTTGTCAAATTAATTTAATAATTAATTAATCAACACAATTCACTTAATAATCTAGTAATTTAATTTAATACTTTAATTAAATTGACATAACACTTACGAACGTCATAAACTAAAACAACACTTGAAAGATATTTATAAACTCAACACAATAAAAAACAACTATATCAAATAACTAAACCAACATTAATTAAACAATTAAAATGAATGACTCCAAATGGAACGATACCAAAACGAGAACGGGGTTGCAAACGGACTACATTTTCAAACACAATGATGGGATGACAAACTAGGGTGGGGAACTTTCTTGTCAACTCTATTTTTCCACATCATACCCATTGGGCTTTGTAAGGCATGCTCAGACCTGACAATGTAGGTGGATTCAATGTTTGGTACTTGCATCCTACATCAAATCAAATGTCAAGCAACATATGTATCCAATCACAAGCACATCGTGATAGGAAGTCGCACAGTGTAGCAAGTGCCCACAAACTAGCGATGCTACACCGTCCTCCCACCAAGACTCCAACCAATAAACACATCATAATGATTATCATAAAGCAAGCATTAATCAATTGCATAACAACATAGTACTACAACCAGATGATAAACATAACCAGTTGAATCTAAACACCATGTATCATCATATCATCAACATCAGAAAATTGAGTATCATAATCATCCAAGCAAACTAAACTATCAACCAAACAAATCAAACTAGTGAACAATCACCAACATAGTCTCAAGATACACAACACAACATAAAAAGAGTATAAGAACAACAACAACACGAGAGGCATTACAATCAACAACTAGAGTATTCTTATATTTGGTAAAAAAAAATTAAGCATCTGTATCAATCTAAGGATCATTTGGAATTGATATACATACTAAATTGCACCCTTGAGAGAGTAATCTAGGTTAACTCTCTCTTCAGTTGATACCATGGAAATAGTCCTAGGTTGTTGGAAACTTGTATATCGAAGTGAGTTTCTAGAGAGGGTTGGTTCCCCCAATGTAGCACCTAAAAACTAACTTGCTCTATTGTTGTTGCAAGGAAAAGGGCATGCAATATCACAAAGATGATCTCTAAAGCATAAAAGGAGGAAATAAATTAGATGTTTAATGAATTGTACTTATCTAAAGAGCACACAATATGATTATAGAAGCCAACAAAACATACACAACTCAAATTTTGACATATTTTGGCATTATTGTTTCATGGAAAGGTTTTAACTTCATGACAACACTCAAAAGGAACGTTATTCACAACTGAAACTTGCATAAATTTAATAAAATGAAAAATGTGGCATGCAACATAGATGTACTATTGAATAAAGGCAAAAAAAGAGATTACAGATCAAGGATAAGCATTCTTATCACAAGACAAAATCAATCATTTCATATTGTTCATGGTACAAATTGTGAGAAGGTACAATTTAATGGCTCTTTATTGATTAGAAAGGTACATTAATATAGCAAAGAAAAAAAAAATTACAATGCTTTGCCTCATAAAACTAAGTTCAAAATTTTGATAGATGATCATGATAATTAGCTACGTAATAATGTTCTTCTCTCTAAGACTATGTTGTTCTACCTTTACTAGGCATACACTTTTTTCTATCTAATCAACAAGAGAGAAAATAGGACACATGTCTCTAGAATCAATGAAGATATATGCTTTGAAACTTGTTTTCCTAGCTTTCTTGGGTTATTGGGAGGTCAATTCCTTGTTTGACTGCTAGAAATGCTCCAGTTGGGCATTGGGGAAGAGAATCTTGACTTTTTCAACCTCTTTCTCCTTTATGTGTTCCTATATCTACTCCCCAACCTCCTAGATGCTCGCTAAATGATCAAACTACTTATAGTTTAGGCACAACTACTCCATCTGGCCTTTTAACGTCTTCAAATTATCATTTACATACAACTAGGACATGTTTTCTTAAAGAGTTTGAAGGAAGTAGGACTCCTCATGACATAGGATAAGGCCTCTCCATCATGATAGTCATCTATTTTCCTTTACTGACTGTTGACTAGCCTTATCATGGAATATCATGCATTTTTTACTTCATAATTGTCCATGATACTTTCAAGATTTGGTAGATCTTGTACTACTTAGACAATAAAAATTTTATGTTTCTGGTGCCCTGAGTACTGTCTCTTTTCCATAGAGTAAATACCCACTATCGCTTATTTAAGCCTTGTAGACTATTTCTAGCATGGTATTATAGACTATCCTCACATGGGGATTCATAAGGCTATAATGTTCACTATCTCTTACATGTATATAGGCTTCCATTTTTACTCTCATTATTGGAAAGAACATCACTATAACAAGCAAACAATATCTAGTACTACCTTACATCTTCTTACCATAATATATTTTCATACACCAAACATTATTATCGAGAACCTTTGGCAAACACCATGTCATTGTCCATTGTTGACTAACCCTTAATTAGAATTTAGGTTCTTAGGAGACTAATCATTATAAACAATATATAAAATAAATAAAATGAGAATTATTCAAGCATATATTTTACACATTATACATGATATACATGTGGAAAACCCTTTTGGATAAAAAATTTAAACACTTACAAAAATGATCTATTCTAACATAAACCGAACTTGAGAACCATTTCTCCTTACTTCCACATAATCCATAATACTTAATGTCCATCAAAGCATGCATGTTTAGCTATCTCCAAGTAAAGTTTCATTTTCCACCACCTCGCATAGTCTTGCAGCTTAAATCATGGAACACATGCCTAATCAATTATTGGTTAATTCCTAACTATATTTCAAGTCATGACATTTAATGAGAGAAACTAAGAGCCAAAAATTTCATGAACCAAGTTACAGGGGTATGTGGAAGGCAAGTTACTTCCACATCAGAGGAATAGTCAAACTCCACATACCTTTCCATGACCCACAATTTATACTAGCTCTACGCAACTATCTGGGTGCATATAATGGGAAAATAATAATAATATAATGGTATCATCATAGAGGTAGGGGGATGCATTCTTCATTCTTTCTTCATCCATCGTATGTTTTTTATAAAGGAAAAAATGGGTTTTACAGGGACCCGAAACCACAAAGTATACAGAAAATAAAAAGATTAAGTGTTAATGAATCCAAAACAAAAAGGTTGTGAAAAGAAAAGAGCCAAGAAAGCACAACAACCCCCAACCCAAGGCCAGCAAGGGCCAGCAAAAATGCCCAACCAAAAAAACTAGCAACAGAAACAACCCCCAGCTATCCTAAGGAGTTTAGAGCATCAACAACCTCAGCTTCGAGAATGTGCATGTCCTGGGTACACTTTTTTAGGGCCTAAACCATATGGGGTGTAGGAGGTTCCTTCCTCTTTAGATTAGCTCTCGTCCTCTTCAAAATTCTTGCGTCCTTTGTCTTGCTTGTCCTTTTTAGCTTCCAAATCCACAATCAAAGATCCCTGTTGTGTGTTTTCCAGTTTCTTAGTCATAGCATTGATGATAATGGCATTATGTTTCACCATTTTGTGGTTGTGGTCCATAATAGTTTTCATGGTGTCTTTTATTTTTCCAATTTCTACTTTCAGGCACTTTACCTTTCCTTCATTATCCTCAGCCTCCATCCTCATTTTATCTTCATTCCTCCCGCCCTCTGCAGTATTAAGGGAGCTTACTTTAACTTCCATGAAATCCTCCAGCTTGTTGTTGAGGGCCCTATTTTTGAGGTTAAGGTACTTAACTTCATTGAAGGCCCACTTCATAATTCTAAAGTAATCAATGGCACCATTTCTAGCGATGGTCAGGATATCCCCAGGAAACTCATGGTCCTACTTAAAATAATGATCTTTAGGGTTAAGGTCACTAGGGAATCTAGGTTTGTTTTCTCTATTTGTGGCAGGATAGGACGAGAAAGAATCCTTCCTAGCATCAGGGACCTCATAATTATCCTCCGGGGTATCCTTAGAGTAAGAGACCAATTCATTAGTAGGGGAACCCTTTTGAATGGATTTCTCTTTCAAAACTGAGCTACTGGGGTTTTTGACAGTGCTTGTTTTCTTAAGTGAGGGTTTACACTATAGGGTTTTCTTACCCAAATTGTTAGGGGAAGGAGGATCTTCTTCAATCCACTCAGAGTCAGGCTTATTTTTATCCTCTGACACACTATTTTCCGTGTCATCATCTATCATATGTTATTATTCATCAGAGTAAGATATTATAATCTATAGGAAAATTACTATTTCAACACTTCAAGAGGAGAATGTACTTTAGTGTAGACATTGTTGGAAACCAAAGATAAGGTTGGCATGGTGATTTGGGCGCTTCATTTACATGTTCAGTCTCTTAGCTCTATGTCAAGAATTAGTGCAACTAGTCTCTTTACCACTAAGAGTGAAATAGAAAGAAGCTTCTAAGGGGAGTAATAGAATTGCAAAGTAGGAGGAGATTGTTACAAGGATGGTGTAGAGATCAACTGACATTTTCATCATCAAATTGTATTGGAAACCACCAAGTAGACCAATCCAATAATTGCATTCAACATTGATTGTGTTTGATGAAGTTAAGATAAGAATCTCTTCGATGCAAGCAATGGGGAGGTTTGACATTGAAAGATCCTATTATATTATGACATTAATTATTGCTCTATATTAAGCTCAACTAATTGTTGCTTCTTTATTTATCATTGCATATAAGGAATTTCTGCCCTTTTAATATAGATTGCTTCCTATAGTAAAATATTTGCACTTTATCATTAAGTGCTTCACCTTCTTTCATTTGTTAGTTTATTTCTTTGGATATTTAAAGTTAATTAATATATTCTTTTACATTAGTTTCAGCTTCAATATGGGTTGACCCATGTTTAAATATTAAATTTGACTTTTACTTTCCTCAAAGGTCGCAGTAATAAATGGGGGTTAGGCACATCAACAACATACATTAAAATAATTCATTTGAATTCCCTTTAAGATCTCTACTATAACTTCTAAAATATGTGTGATTCTTTTCATAATGGAAGCTCCAATTTACAATCACTTCATGTAAACAACTTTGTCTTCAAACTATTGTGATGTAGTTCTCATAACTTGTTTTTATGTATGTAGTAATGGTTCATATTAATACCTTTCTCTCTTCCTATGATCAAGATTGTTCTTGTTCATGTCTTCCATAATCTCTCTTTTGACATCAATGACAATATTTGCAAACAATCTCATTCATACATCAATGACGATATCTTTTTGCCATGACTTTGACATCAATGACAACTAATCCAACAATCTCTTTGTCATTGATGGAAACATGAACATAGTTATCCCCCTTTCTCTATCTCCCCCCTTTGACATGAATGGAAAATGGATGCATCATAATAATTTCCTTCATGATGTGATCCTCCCTCTTTTCTGTGATGCTCCCCCTATTTGTAAATCTCCCTCTTTTGAAATACTTCATCTTTACATCAATGGCATTTTTCTTCCTTTCTTTAAATCTCTTTCTAAAACTCTCCCTTTGACATCAATGGTAAAAGGATGTAACACAATTTTCTCTACAAATGGAAAACATCCATTCTTTGTGAGTTATTGTTCACATCTATTGCAATAAGAATATATACTGAACTCCCCTTGTCGAAGATTCTCTTATGCTTCATCTTTCTCTAGTACTTTATCCTTTGTTTTCATATTCCTTGGGTGGAAACATTTAGATCATCTTCTTAAATTTAATAAATCAAGAGTTTTTTTAGCTATCTCATTTTTCTCTATACATATTCAACTCTTCCTTCTATCATTGTATCAAGCCTTCTAGGCTCTTTATTATCTTGACATTAATTATCCTTTCTTGTTTTCATGGAATAATAAAATAAAATTCTTTCTCTATTAATACAATAGAATTTTCATTTTTTCTCCAACCATATTTTCTCTTTCTCTAATTTATTTTGTGAGACTTTATCCTTTGAGTTGTCTTCTCTATAGAGCTGAAAGATAATGCAATGATTAATCCCCCTAAACTCATGCTTCTCCTCAAATTTGTGCATGAAGTGCACTTTGCAAAAGCATACATTCTTCCTTCTCATTATCTTGCTCTTTTTTTCTTCTCCATACTCTAGTAGGCTTTCCCTTTTGTTTGGTCATGGTATCTTCCATCTTGCGTTGTCTAGGTGGTTTCACAAAACCACTTCTACAATATTGTGCTATATGTCCACAGTTATTGCATTTATAACTTATGACATTATAATCTACTAATGGAGAAAATGAGTTACAGTTCCTACTTCTCCACCATAAGAAATTTTATTCCAACCATAGTTATATCTCATATGTGCTCTACAATCTCTTGCATTATGACCAAAATGATTGCACGAAAAACAATAGCCATAAAATAAACTTTGGAACCTCATCATATGTTGTTGTCTTGTTGGGAAGTAATTTTTGAATTTTTCCTTGTTACCTTTAGGAGGACCTGTTTTTAGTGGAACTTGGTTTTTCTTCTTCTTTCTACTTTCAATTTTGATAGGTATTTTTAGGATTTTTTCATAGCTCTTTGATTTTTTATTTGACTTCTTTGGTGCTTCTTTGGAGTCATCCTTGTTGGCCATTTGATTTTATCCATATCCAAGTCCTATATTATTGAATGGCGACCTCTATTTATTTAATATATCATCCAAAATATTAGTACTCTTATCAAAATTGAGGCTCTTGTTCAACTTGGATGGTGTATTTTATAGTTCCTTCCTTAAAGAAACTATCTCAGACTCTAACCTTTCACAATCTTAGATTCCTTTGTATTCAATTGGATCCTTCCAATATCTTCTATCATTCTTGCTTCTTTTAGTTGGATCTTTAGATTAGTGATGGTCTATTTCGCCTCTTCAAGATTTTGTGATGTCTTTTCTTTAGACTCGCATTCTTCTTGAAACAATTTTTTTGCTTTTGGTTCTTCTTTCTATGTCTTTCAATTTCTCTTATGGCATAAATGGGTTTCTCCTCTAGATCTACTACACTATAAACTCTAGTGTTTTCTTCCTTATCCATCTGTATCTTATCCTCCTCTTTGCCAATATTTTTGATATTTTCCAATGCCATAAAAAGGGTCTCTTCTTTACCACTCTATGTATTTTCATAAGATGAACTAACATTCCTATAGGATTAGATACTTTCCTTTAAATTATCCTCTTTTTCCTTTTGTTTTTGTTTTTGTGATACCAAAAAAATTTATTCCCTTTATTCGTGTAATGACTTTCTTCTTCCTCACTATCACTATTCTTTTCCTAAGGGAAATTATTGGAAAAATGACCTACCTTTCCCCAATTGAAACACTTGAAAGGAAAATTACCTTTTTACTTTATAGAGCCCTTCTCTAGCTTTCTTAAAAAATTGAATTCATCATCATCAAATTCATCATATGATCTTTCATTAAGTTTAGATTTTTTTTCTTTTTTGTTTCTTTATAGCTTTGAAAGCAACTCCCTTTTTGATGGATTCTTATGTTTGGTCCTCATTTGATAAGCAATGTGGATTGCATGCAACTCGTCCATTTTTAGTGATTCTAGATCCTTCATTTCTTCAATAGCAAAAACTTTAGCATCAAATTTGAGAGATAATGATCTTTAAAAAAATTGTATGTAATGATCTTGAATCTCTTCTCCAAGTCCCCTGATTGTGTTAACAATCTCGCCCACTTGAAGGAAAAAGGTGGCTATATTTCTTCTTCTCTCATTTTGAGACTTTCAAATTTCCTTCCATGAGTTTGAAGTTTAGCTCTTTTAACCTTATCATCTCCTTCGTAGGTATTCTTCAACTTGTCCCACATTTCTTTGCTCAATTCACAATGTATAACCTTAACTAATTATGATTTCAATAATCCACACAAAATTGCATTCTTCACCTTTTTATTTTATTCACTAACCTTCTTTCCTTCTTGATCTATTGGAGGAGTCTTAAGAGGT
>VDFB02271358.1:919771766-919855241 GCA_007258455.2 Sequoia sempervirens
GTTTTCTCCACAATTTGCAAGCTTCAACAATGGAGATCTTTCCTTTGCTTTCCCAATTTTACCCACCCAAATCTTCAATCTCCTCCTTTCAATTTTATCCAAGAGTTTCCATGCATGTTTTCTCTCCAATTTTAAAAAATTCCAAAAAAATAATTAAAATCCCCATTTACCTTATGCAAACTTCTCCAAATTTGTCAAAGCCCTAAAATGGACTCACCCACCAACATTCATTGCTAATTTAGATATTTTCCTTTTTGCAATTTAATAAAACAATTTCATTTTCCAAATGCATTTTGCAACAATATTCTTTTAAATAAAATTCATTACAACTCAAATGACAATTTGAATTTTCTTTAACTATATGATTTTCAACAATTCATAATGTCATTTTCAATTCTTTTTCAACTTTATTTCCAAGAAATTAAATATAAAAACATATTTCTAATTTCTGATTTAATCCAAATATCTAATAATACCCACATAGCTAAATTGATCTAATTTATCCTCATTAATTTAATTAGTCAATAAAATAAATCTAATTCAAAAATTAGATTATTTTATTAATTAAATTAAATTAATTAGTTAATCACTTATTTTTATTTTTATTTTAGCATTTCAATAAGGCAAAACAACCAACATTTATAAATTCCAAACGCCATTTAATCTCTTTTAACTTGAAATTTAAATATAAAGCCAAGGAGAAAACTAACAACATAAAACATTGAACCCGACTAAGACGAACGACACACTATGACTAGGGTGATGGTTTGACACAGAAACCCAAGTTACTATCTCCCAATCGATACCGTTGGTCAAGGGACACACTCAGACCTGTGACACCAGGTGGAGTCGATGTCCTGTACCTGCATCCTGCACACAATACGAGTGTCGAAACATGCATATAATATATTAAAACACACCGTGAAGAGGAAATCGCGAAATCCCAGGGCACTCGCATGCGAGTGATGTGATCCCGTCCCCTTCACCAATACAATAACACTAACTGACGCATCTAATCATCTATGATATAATCAAAACATAAAGCATCAGTAATTCACATACATGCTAATTTAATCCATAACATGAAATAATACTAACATCTGAATAAAGTACCATCACATCAAAACATAATGTTTACATCGCTTAACAGATAGCGGTTAAATAACTAAGTTCCATAGTCACAATGCAACAGAAATAAAACATATTATAGAAGAACTTGTTGGATCAAAGAGAGCAAAATGGAGGTGTTACACTAGAATTCTTACTAATGAATTATATGTATAACTCAACACCAGGGCTTAAATTTGATGGCCATATGACCGTATTTAGAGATTTTTGCCGTAAAATACAATCAAAATTTTAAGAAGATTGTATCAGATGAAAGGAAAGATTTTGGATAGACTGTCAAAATTTATATAGAATTATAATGATATATATATTTGATTTATATATAATTTTACTTACACTAAGGTATATCATAATGTTTTAAGGGCACATTTGAATAGATAACCATCATTAAAAATTTGTTGACAGGTAAGGTCGACCGACAAATTTAAGCCCTGCTCAACACCGTCGCAGAAAGCCTTTCTGTTAGAAAGTTCCAAAAAAACATATATTATACCATTAACTTTCAGCAGCAGAAGGTGAGAAAGGAGAGATGGAGAAAGGGAGAAATTATCAACGATAGGAGGCAGATTCAACCCTTGGACAAGCAAGAATAATTGGGTATTTTCCATAAATTGTTTGATGAAATTTTGGAAGAATATACTGTGTAAAAATGAATACTAGAAAGAAGGAAATCCAACGACGGTTTTTATAGTCCTCATCTTGTTTCCATCGGTCCTTCTCATTTAACTGTTGTTGGCAACTTTGTTAGCAGTATCTTGACCGGGTCACCACAGATAGTACATGGCAAGAGAAATCGCAAACACAACTTGCACCAACGTCCACAAATGGCCTTCACTGATTCAACACCATTTTGAAAGCAGATTTGTATGCGATTGCAACAGGAAGCTTTCAATGGCACGACATCATTATTATCCAATCAGTTGGTGGGCAATAAATTTTCATTTCAGTAGATGAGATTGCTTGGATCTTCTTGCATCCCTTCTGCAGAAATGCACGTCGTTGATCGTCAAACTCAGCCAGTTCGTTTCATAGGGAAACCCTTCGGCGTAAATATCGGCGAAACGAATCAATGCTCGGTAATGTCATTGAAGGCAGCAGTTTACATATGTTTCCTTTTGTTTTTTACGAGGGTCTCCCAGTTTGCAGAAACGGTGATGATCTATTTGACGAAGAGTTATTTCTTCAGTGGAGTAGCGGTTTAAGTGAAGAGCAGCGCTCACGAGGAGTTACAGACCAACAGTGATGAATGCGAAGAATGATTCGATCTGCCTACTTTAAACAATCTATGGCTGCATTTTACCACACTGTCAATCAGGCCCTCTCTGTATTTATAAACTGCTGATTGACAAATTGAACTCCTAGAGTTCAAATAGAGACACGCTTTGGCATAATTATTTAATCCAATCACATGTAAGCTTGCACATTGCTCCATACTCACCCATACACAAACACTACTCTCTAACATATTAACATACATATAATTTTTTATGGGGGTAATCCTTGAACCTCCTTTAGATGCAAGTACTAGTTATTACTAATAAATGTAAAAATCTTAAATTTACTATTACAATTAACAAGAAGTTTCTAACTTTATATTAAAAATAAATCTTGTTAAAAATATTCAAAAATTAAAAACAATTACATTCTATTTTGAAAATATTCTAAAAATATATTAGTATAAAACAATGATAATTATTAATAAAAATATGAAAATCTTAAATCTACTCTTACAATTAAATTTCTAAATTAATATTAAAAAAAATTAAAAAAATTATATTCCATTTTTAAAAAGACTCTAAATTAACTTATCTTTTATAATAAATATTATAAAATGATATATATTAATATTATTAATTAAAATATTATATTATATCTATCTATAATGAATGTTTAGAGTTAAATAATAATATAGTATATAATGTAAAATTGAAAAAATGACCAAATAGACAATCAAATTCCAGGCCTACTATTATTCATGCAATGATGTTTTTATAACAACACTCAGAAAAACAGAGCATCGATCACGCAAACTAAAGCATTGTTTGAATGCTAAGAACTGCAGTTTATTATGCATTTAAACCGGAAAAAACTGTTGAAAAAAACAAAGCATCATGCACATGCATTTGAAAAGAAAAGCAGCGATTGTTTGAAGCCAATCCGTTGATCATGCGCATGCATGTCTTCAAAAGTGTATGTGAGGACAAGGAGCAGCCACCACAGGAAGTTTAGGCTCTTTGAGAATGATGAGGATGAAGTTCAAACTTCGTAATTTTTTAACCTACTGACCAAGCTCAAAATCACTTCTTGTTGGGGAAAAATAGGCAAACCAAAGTAGGACAGATACCAGCAATCTGCTGCCATTGGCAAGGTACAAATATGTCGCTCTTTTTGTAATTTCCGTGAGTGCTTGCATGCTTTTTAATGTCGTGATCCTATATGATTTGAAATTTGGTTCTCTTTAGAGGGCTTTGCATGCAACCAATTAATAAATAGTTTCCCACAGTAAAATATGAATCATTATTGCATATGTTCTTTTCTGATGACTACTAAAATATATACTTCTGAAATGTAGGAGTTTCAGAGGTTTGAGGAATATGGAGAAATGTAGATCAAGAAACATGGAGGAAGGGAGAGAGAAATGGAATGAGCAAAGGCCCAGCAAGCTTCTACGCCTCAACACCTATTCATCACATGAAGAACTCAGATTGAATGCTAATGAACAACGATACAGCAAGCTTCAAAACTTTCTCAACAAGAATTTTTCAACCCATGAATCAAACAACCAGAAAGTTGTAACTGTGAGATTACTGGCATCCAATCTAATCTTTATAAATAGATTATGCATTGTTGGGAATTTTTTTTGCTAAATATGCAAGCATCTTGCAGACTACTTTTTTTTATTTTAATAATTTTGTTACATATTGCTTGTAAATTTTTAAATCATTAGGATATTCTGAGTGTAAAAACAAATTTTCAGAACTGAATAAACAAAAATATTGAGTTTTTTTATTTCGCATTTCACCAGTTTTCAAATCCATGCTCTTTTGTCAAAAATTGAATATTTACAATTTACTTGAGATTTCAGGAACTCCCAGAAGAAATAGTCCGAGAAATACTGATGAGAGTCAGTTATAAATCCCATTACAAGCTTATGTCTGTATGCAAAAGCTGGAATGCTATGGTTCATGACCTTAAGTTTTATCAAGATAGAATAAGATTTGGGAGGTGCGAAGAGCTTATATGTTTGATTGAGACTTTGAGTGAAGCAGCCCCTTCTCTCTCAACTCGACATCGTAAAACTGGTCAAGTGGTAACTATATATAACCCGGTCCAAGATAAACGGGAAATAGTCTCTTCTTTCCCAACTGGATATCATTTCATAGTATTTGACTCTCGTTGTGTTTCCGTGAACCATAAACTGGTTTTTATGGGGCTTTACGAGCAAGATACGAATGTACCTATCCGGGCTGTTTTGGTCTATGATTTTTCTTCTTGTATATGGAAGCAGGGCACTGATATGCCTAAGTTACACAGTGAATCATTTGCCTGTGCAGTATCACCTCACGAAGGACTCATATATATTGCTGGAGGAGAATTATATGGTAAAAATCTGATGTGTTACGATGTTGAGAAAGACAAGTGGGAGATTCTTCCCGAGATGCAACAAAATAGAAAACAATGCCAAGGCTTTTTTAACAATGACAAGTTTTATGTTATAAGCTACTATGACTCTGATATCGAAATATTTGACACAAATACAAGATTATGGATAACATTGAAAAATATGTGGACAATCGGATGGTTACCTGATCAATGTGTAGCTGCATTTGGTAGTTTATATTACTTTGAAGATGGAGTGAAGGAATATGATTGGAAAGAAAATGTGTGGAGGCAAATATCTCATTTTCCATCAGTTCTTGAGTGTGTTTTATATGGTGGTACCATATGGCAGGACAAGATTTTTTTGATAGGATATGAAAATGTGGTGTCCAAAGACAGATTTTATATGTTTCGGCCTCCAAAATCAGGAACTATGATTTCTGAGAGCTGGACTACCATTGAGAGACCAATTGACATTTATGATCATCTTATGTTACCTGTTAATGTAAAAGTTTGACTATTTAGGTTTCCCTAAGAGAATTTCAAGAAGAGCTAAATTTTTGAAAAATCAACTAATGCCCAGTTTTTGGGAAAGTATTATGTACAGGGTCCTTAGGCATTTGTGTCTTCATCTTTGTTGTTTGGTTTTGTATTGAATGCTATCTATGTGCTTTTGCACTGTTTTGTAACCGTTTTGATATCAAAATATATGTGATCATTTTGTAATTAAACTTGTATAGTTGATTTAGCTTCACTGTTTATGATTTGTCAACTGACTTAAGAAGTAATATGTACAGGGTTCTTAGACATTTGTGCCTTCATCTTTGCTGCTTGATTTTGTATCGAATGCTATTTATGCAGTTTTGCACTATTTTGTAACCGTTTTGATATCAAGATATATGCTTTTATCATTTTGTAATTATACTTGCATAGCTGGTTTAGCTTCACTATCTATGATTTGTCAACTGACTTAAAGATGTAGTTTCTTGAAATGCAAGCATATTGTCATAACTGGGATAAGAGCACATGGTGGAAATTCATTTAAATTTGATCCATTAAAAAAAATATGTATTTATTGGTTCAGAATTTTTGTATATTCATTTAAATTTTTATTTTTTTTCAATCGACACATTTATAGGAGATTACTCTTGTCTAAATTGCCAATGCATCTATATATGTGGAAATTTCATGCTTTGAAAAATTGGATATAATTATAGTATTATACAGAAATTTGATCAACTATTGTCCATTGTTTATTTTGACAACTTTAGATACAGATAGATCTGAAAACCAGGCTTAGTCCCAAACCTAGGTACAAGATAATAACAAAACTATATAATAATAACAAGATATGATTGTGAATTGTCCCAACATGAAAGCCATCATAAGTGTAGTAATCATTTGTAACCATTCAACATAAATGTTGTCTAAGAAAAATTAGCATTGTAATCAATGCACCATTGTGAAATTTCTCTAAAAACTGTGTCCAACTCACATGTCATAGCCAATTAGGATAAGTCATTGCATATCTTGTTAGTTCGTGGGGTATGTTTTGTAGCAGCATTCACCTGGAAAGTTGTGTTTTTTAATACATAGAATTCTTAATAGGTAGAATAAGTTTTGGTTTGTTTGAGAGATGACCAAACTTTATGACAATGTCCTGAATAGGCATAATCCTTTGGCACTTTTAAGATAAATGCCAGCCAAACTGCTACTCTAATCACCTGTTCAAGTCATTCTCACATGATCTGGATCTGCAAAAAATCAATGTTACAGTTGTTGCATCGTTGGATCTGTAAATTTGAAATGCTATGGTTTTTGCGTAGTTAGATCTGGAACCAGGAAAACAGATGATGGCCAGATTGAAATTTGATATCATGTTTATTGGTGTGGCAAGATTCAAGAAAGACCACCATATTTTTTCTCAAATACAGTCATGTTTTAGCAATGGGGGATGATTAAAACAACCGATCCATGCCAGATTTGATAATACACAGAGGATTGATTGTACATTCCATCTATTTGCTTCCGCATGGTATGAACCCTTAAGTCTCTTTATTCTGTTATATCTTCGGATAAAAAATTTTATCCACAGTTACAACCCTCGAATTTGGGGGAATTAAATCTCTGACAAACCTATTTAGATGATATTATTATTGTTTGAGATTATTGTCTCTTGAGTCGATTAATTATCTTGCTCAAATGGGAAGATGAAAGTGTTTAGAACTATGGTTGTTCCCATATTATATTCATCAATGGTTGTAGAAGGAACAATTTGGTGGGAATCTTCTTGGGAAATTCTTGCTACCTTCTCCATTTGGGGATAATCAATTTCAGAATGTGCATAAGTGTCATGTAGCATGCACCAATTACTCATGAGATTCAGACCTTGTCAACAAGATTAATCATATTAAGGACATCAGCTAAATTAGTCACTCCATTGTCAGGTTTAAATGGCCTTGTATTCACAAACCCATGATTATGGTTCAAGAAATTTCCTTTATTTTTGTTTTATCTCTACATTGGTCATGGATTCATTTTGAGCCGAGTGATTTCATTAGTCACCTACAGCAAGGTTTTCTTAAGAGCTTCAATTTTAGAAGAAATTTGATATGTTTGATTGGGGACATAATTGGAATTATTATGCTAGCCAATTTTATTAGATGCTTGGACATTTATTGTTGAAACATATAATCAAAAACTAGTTGTTCAAAAAAGGTATTACTAGTTGAACTGACTAGCTTAGCAATACTATCAGATGTTTGTTCTAACTAGCCTAACATAGGTTTAGGAGTGACTTGAGTCATGAATTGTGGTATCATCCTAGGGAAAAGATTACATAAAGGAGTGTTATTTGTCAATGCATGGTTGAGAGTTGGTATGTGGTTAGGCATGCTTGAGTACCATATTGTTGGTAGGGGTCCATTGATTCTCTTAAGATTGATCTCTCTATGTAACTCAATTGTAGCATCATATGCATCAACTAAGGTAGTTAATTAGCTCGATTTAGTCTTAAAAGAAATCTCAAAAAAGGGTCTAGTTATCTAAGATATATTTGAATAGCTACAACTTCAGTGAAAGTAAAAGGGGTGACCAATTTTTTGTACAACCTTTGGAATTTGATGTTGAAAAGGCTAATAGGCTTAGTGGGCTCTTTCTTATGGGTGATGAATTGATAATATAATATGGATAGATAAACAAAAATTTTGAATTGGTACAAGAACTTATTTTCTAGAGTTCTCCATTTGTTTATAGACTGTATCAATAGGCTGAGGTACCATTTGTAAGAAAAATCTCCTAATGAATAGGGGAAAATTCTACACTCCACGTTGTAATGTTGAATATTTCCTCTTATAAAATCATCTTTGAAACCTTGCAAGTATTCTTCTACAATCTTTGATTCTCCATAAATGAATTTAGGAAAAAAAAATTAAGGGTTTCTATGAACATCATGTAATCCTCCAATTATCTATCCCAAATAAACTCATTTGGTTGAAAGAAATCCATTTCTAGTGTTGGGGTTACTTTTGCATTCAACTCCACAGGAGTGGGGCTGGTTTCAATTGGTGTGTTCTACATGGATGTCATAGAATTAGATGATTCAACCCTATTTTTATTTTATGATCACTACGTTGTTTATGTCGTTTGCGATGTTGAGAGATTTCTAAGATACCCCCTTTGTCAAGGCCAATGATTTGAGGATTCTTCTATATCTTATGGGAAAAAGAAATTATGTTTTCCATCTTTGATTAAAGGCCCTCCTAGCACCAATTGTGTTGAAAGTCCTAATGGCATTCAATACAAAACAAGAAAAATATTTCTAAACTACCTCTCTTGAAAAGATAACAGATCTAGGATTTGTGATCTCCAAAGTCTCTATAGTTGGGTCACAATGTGTTGGTTTAATCAATGTTCAATGTAGATGGTTTATTCAAATGTCCTTTTATGATTTATCAAACCTATAAACAATTTTTGTTCTAACAAAATTCTGATTCTCTTTTTTTTGTATTTTTTGGTTTATGATATTTCCTACCTACTTGATTTCAAAAAATAAGTAAAATGATTAAGATAATAAGAAAAAAGAAAGTTGATGAAAAAATGGTTTCCTTTTAATGATTCCAAACCCCATACATGATAATACTTGTAAAATGTATATTCCAACCCACTTTAATGAAATCAACATACACTCAATTTTAGGAATTTTTAATTAGATACTATCTTCTATGGATTTCAAACTTAACTAGAATTAACATTCATCAAATATATGTATTACACAAATAGATTTAATAATAATTATGATTAAAACCTTTAAATTATAACATATTTCAACATACATACATTCATGAATTTTCCACAAATTTCATCTCATAAAGAAGAATATAGTGCACTCTACCATTTGGAGATAAGTAAAAATGAGTGAAAGCATACCTTTATTACTTAAGCAAAATTTCTAGACCAGAGCTTGATTACTTCCTTCCAAAAGTTCTTTCTAAAAATATTATGAAAATAAACTAAGTTCTATCTCAGTATCAAAATTCAGTATAAAAAGAGATAGCTCCTTTACAATATTCAAAAGTTCCTTTTATAGAAAAAAGAGGGGTTGTTCACTAATCCAAATATGAAATTATAGCTACAAAATTAATTCAACTAAACTTAACTACTAAAATAGCACTTTAACTAAAAACTAAAATAAGAAATATATGTGTGAAGCTACATTTATCGTGCATTCATTTCTAACTACATCTAAACTATAGATCAAAGACTTTAAAAGATGGAGTCCACCTTATTGCTCAAGTGGGACCCATTTACAACACTTGTTTATTACAAAGCCAAGAATAAAGAGTAAAAGAATATTTGTCCACCACTCTAACTACTAGTTGGATTTTGTGCCAAAATCACTTTGAAAGATAATTCCTAGCTAGTTGGAGTGGTTATATTTTGGAATCCCCAGTGTGTATAATGAATTTGCAATTTTTGGGGTTTGGAATGAACATTTTTTAAGTGATCTGACTTGCAGATTTTTGGGAGTGATTTAGTGTAATTTTTTTAGAGATTTTGGTGTGTGTTTGATGTATTTTTAAATTAGTTAGTGTTGGTTGTACAATTTACTCTAACCACTTGTTGGATTTGGTGTCAAAACTAGTTTGAGAGACAATTCCTAGCTAGTTGGAGTGGTTATATTTAGGAATCCCGAGTATGCATAATGAATTGCAATTTTGGGGGTTTGGAATGAATTTTTTTGAAGTGAACCCTGACTTGTAGATTTTTGGGAGTGATTTAGTGTAATCTTTTTAGAGATTTTGGTGTGTGTTTGATGCATTTTTAGATTAGTTAAAGTGCTGGTTGTACAATTTAAGGGTTTGGTGCTTGCCCTAGCTAGCAGTACCACTCATTTCTTGCAAGGAATGTTGTATTAGGGTTTTAAAGTCATAAAAAGGTTGTGTTATTTGAGTTCTTCATTTCTAGGCGACCCTTTTAAGGTGATTTTTTATAATTTTTTCAAATACCTTGATTTCCTAAAGAGGTCATGTTACAAGATGCACGGTGTGAAGTTGGGAGTAAATTTATACCATTTTAAGGTGATTTTATTGTTGTTTGGTGGCACTTGGATGTGGGTCAATGCAGGATCATGGGGATCCAAACTAGGCCCTTAAGTGCAATAAAAATTTAGAAAAACAGAGTTAAGCAACTTCACATAAAAATTTGAATAAGTTATTAACATAATTTGAGAAATATGTAAGAGAAAAATTTGTAGAAAATTGAATGTAGTTTGTAAGATACTAGTTCTTTTTTGGAAAAAAGTAAATATATTTGGTGAAAATTTGAAATTTTAATGTAGTATTACTAAATTTTCAAGAAAAAATAAAAAATAGGTGTATGTCTGACCAACCTAAGTACAAGAAAAAAATAATGTAATTTTTTGAAACTTTAAATATAAGTAGAGGACACATGCATGGATGTGCCACATTCTTTTTGTAATTTTTTTGCAACTAAATAATTAGTTATGATTTTTTATTAAAACTTTTTAAAAATATAAAAACTTGTTTTTCTGACCACCATAACTTGGTCAAAAATTTATGAAATTCATTTTTAAATTTTTCTTTTTATCCTATAGTATGGGAAGCATAGAATGTGTTGCATCTTTTGGATTCAAAAATGTTAAATCGTTTAAGAATTATAGATGTTTTTCAATCAGCCTATCAATCAAGATTTTAGTCAAAATGCATGTAGAAAATCAATAATAATTATCTATTTAATTCCAAATAAGACATATCTTATATTGGTGGAAAGTTGACAATTTTCTCAATAAACCCTTTTTGTTTCATCAAATTTGGATAAAAAAAAGTCATCAACCACTTTTTGGACCCCAATGATCCTACACTCACCCATGTTAGAAAGCTAATAACAAAAGTTCAAAGTGGGTTTTTTGGTGTTTGGATACATTAAGTAGGTTGCACAATCATTGAACCTACTACAAAAAAGGTGGTTTAGACTTGCACCTATCTAATTTATACATTTATAGTTGGATTTTTCATGTTTCAAGTAAGTTTGGTGTGCTTGGGAGTTGCATTACTAAGTGTTCATTCAGCTCGTGACACTTTGGTGGTATGTTGAAGTGATTTTTGAAGATTGTTGGGAAAATATTCCTATTTTTTTAACTATAACAATGTGATTGTGGACCCTTATTAGACTTGCAAGTGCCTTTCTACAAGTGTTTAGAAGTGGTGGCTGAAGTTGTTGAGCATGGGATTGTTGGTGAGTTGGGTTTGAAGATACATGATATTTTTTGAGTGAATACCTTGCTATTCCAAACTTGTAATAGTTAATCCTAGAAAAATAAAACTTACAACAATTAATATTATCTCCCATTTAAGGTATTTATCTTGTGGGAATTTTATATTCATATATCATGTATTGGTAACTATTTGGATTGATTATTCATCAAAACATTTATAATAATAGTTGTATGAATGTTGGAATTTCTATATCAGAACTTATGATACACCACTTGTATCTAGTTTGGTATGTTCAATTGAGTTTTTGTATTGTTAAAAATAAAAAATCTAGGGTGGTTATTGCAATAACAATACATAGGTGTATTTTTAATTCTAACTCCAACTCCTTCATTTATGCTATGATTTTATTTATTTATATTTGTTCAATTAATTGTGTTGTGATTGTAGGTTTCTCAATTGTTGATGTTGTGATCCATCTAAATCATTTATGATAGTACAGTTACGTGAGAGTTACAAATGTTGGGTCTCCAAGGTATCTATTTGAACCTTTTGTGACATAGTGATTTGTAGCCAATTCATGCAATTAAGTCCAATGAGACACTATTGCAACTATATTCTAGCTTCTTGACTTGTATTACCAAATCTTTCCAACCATTCCTCCATTATTGTTGCATGTGGCCTAACTTATCTATGTCTTTATTTTTTCCTAGTTGTTTTTCCTTTTATCCCCCCATTTCCTTTTGAAGAGTGTTCATAATGTTAGTGTCCACTATCTCTAGTACTTGTTTGGCTCATTTCTCTTTTTCTTTTCACTCCTAAATTCTTTTAAGTACATTTTTTCTTTCACTAGTTGTTGAGGTACATATCTTGTGTATGCAATGGAGATGGTGATAAGGTGGTCTCCTTAGGCTCTTACTCTTAAAATTTCCTAATATAAATACTTATTTTATGGGCGCATTGGACTACTATGTAACATCTTTTGCATATAACTTCTATAATTTTAAATTTTATTTCCAAATTCTTATCTAGTGCTTAGTTCTAAAATGAGATATATATGCCTTGCAAGCTTCTTCCTTTTGTGTGGCCACTTGATTTTAATAATTTCCCTTAACTCCATAAAAAATTCTTCAATGATTTAGTCTACATAATATGGAATAGTAGATATTTTATCCCATTATTACTTGTACTATGGTTTCCTTTTTGGTTGCCATGCCAAAAGAATAATTTTGGCTGTGACTTCAAGTGGTATTCTAGCTATAAATAAATATTTAAGTAATTTTTGTTCATCCAAAGCAAGTTCTAATCTTTCTTCTCCCACTTGGTGTCTTGTTCTTTTCTATGATAAAACTTCTTTTGGATTTTATTCTTCTACTCAAAAGACCTATCATACTATACTAACTTTTTTATGTGTTTTTTGCTTTTTTCCTTTTCAATTTTTTTTGTTCTTTTGCTTTCTTTTCCTTTTCTACATTTATTTATATTATATTTCCTACAATTTATTGTACTAGAGACTTAGTTGGGGAAGGAGTTGCTTCATTTTGGATAAATTCCTTTACATATTAAATATTTCACTTACTTTATTTTCTTTTTGCAATTTTTATTTTTTCACGTAATTTCTCTTTTTTGGTGGGTATTCTTATTTTGCAAAACCTAAATGTTTTGATCTTCTTTTTCTATATTATTTTTCTCGTTGAGTGCTTTGTTGTTTAGTACCATACACAACTTTTAGAGGAGTAGGATCTTGTTTCTCTCTATTTTCTTTAATGTTCTTATCTTTCCTCTTGTCAATATTTTCATCTCCCATCCTTAAGACCCTACCATAGAAAGGTTCAAAAATTAGCAAGAGTGCATTGATAAGAAATATAAAAACTAAAATTTGACAATAAAATATAGGCACATGACCTATGAATCATTCATGTTAGAAATTTAACCCCAAGATGATGTTATAATAAGGAAACTATAATAGTTGTGGTTGATAAACATATACATAACAAAAATATTTTAAACAATTTTGCACATTCATATGCATCATAAGATTAGTATATTCATATATTAATATCATATGTTCTTTATACAATATAAATTTTATGGTGCAAGAAAATATATATCACATATGCTTGGGTGATGCTTCTTCTTATATTACATTCATTACATACCTTTTTTCATGTTCTTTTATTCATCCTTTTCTTTTTGCCTTGTGGTATATTTAGTTTCTCATACAACCTCTAGATAAGTAGAGACATGCCCTTTTGTATATATTAATGACTTAAATCATCTTTCAAGAGATACCACACTTCATCATATATTGCCATGATGACCTTACAATGGTTGTAAGTTGATCTATTATGTTTTTGGTTCCTTGTCTGCCAATAATTATCTTGTCTATATGTTGTGTCATCTTTACCCTATAGATTTGGGATGATGCAAATTATGAATTTATTAGTTTTACAACTACTCTCATCATGTTCACCAAAAACATAGTTTTATGTGCTTTATATTTTTTATTTTTTCCTTTTTCTTATGCCATATTTGTGTTTGTCCCATATCTTATCTTCTTATGTCTAATATTTTCTATTGTTTTGACCTCTTTCTTTAAACCCTACTTGTTGCATGTTTTCTTGCTCTTCCATTTTTATTCCACCTTCTATATTATGTATTATGTCTTTCATGTGTTATATCTTCCCACTTGGGAGGCATTCCCTTTGATGTCACTTGTATTCTTCTGATGATTATTATATTCACATAGTTTATGATTCATATGTTTACAATGTAACATTTTTTTATGATTACATTCTCTTTTCATATGATGATTATATGTTCATTTGTGTTTACTATGTGCTAATATCGCATTCTTCCATATGCTTATAATTATCATGCCTACATCTTATTCTCTTATGCTTATACTCATAATGTTTCCATTTGACACAGAAAATAGACTTAAACAGCCGCATGGGACAAAGGTAAGAAACTATTTTATACCTGTAAATTGATGACTCGGGTAATTAAACATGTTACAACAGAACTAAACGGGGGCACTCGAAATGATTGAAAAACCAATTGGGCTTTACCCCATAATTAATGGGGTAAAATCTTCCAATATATTTGTATGAACTGGAGATAAAAAGAGAATCCCCCTCATATTGTGAAGAGAAGCTCAATTATGGAGTAAAACAAGACAAAAGTATTTCCTCTGTGTTGAAAATGCCGCTTATACTTGGGGGATTTTCATTCTTTTGTGAAAACAAGCAATTCGTGGTGTGGGCATCTGCAACATTTGGAGAAGTGGTCAGTTTCTGCTTGGGCCACAATTTTGTTGAAAAGCGACTCTTCGCATAGTCCTCTGGAATGAAAACGTCGGTGGCAAGGTCCATGTCTACACCAAGCTAAATGGATTACAAGCCAAAGGCAGCTTGATCTCTGTCTGTAATAAAACAGAAAAAATGGCAGAGATTAAGAATAAGACAAAGGAATAAGTAAATGCGCAACTGTTCAAAATTTGAAAGAAGAGGAAACGTATATATATTTTGTAGGGAAGGCAAACGCGTTGGGGTTTTCTATGAATGTTTGAAGGTCTGGAAAAAGGACGTGTGCATTGCAAGCAGGGATGTGACACGAAATTTGACAGGCTTCTCCTATCAATATGAGGTTGAAAGAGGGCTAGACATTTTTAATGGTTTGTCATTTTTAAATGATATATCATATATGGTAGAAGATTTTGGTAGTTGAACATGTGTTAATAGTTGTGGGGTAGTTGTTATATTCTGATTCATTAATAGAATAATAATATTAATATATATTTTTTAACAGATTTGGGTTAGGTATTCAAGGGTCTTAAAAAAACATCAAAGTGTAAATTTTGGTAAATAAAGTTCAACAAATCCAATCAATAAAAATAGGTAGATTATCCTATCAAAGGTATTAAACTAGACATTTACAAACCATAACAAATCTACATAGCTCAATAATATCAATTCTCCAAAAAACTTTGAGATGATTTAGCCCTTATCATGGGAACAAAGAATCACTTGGCTTCCATTCATATTGAACTTAGCCATAGGTATCTTGATCTTTTCTTCTTCCATAATGATTCACTCCTTAGACTTCAGATCTTGAGAAATCGAAGAAGAGTTAATTAAAGAGGAAATTGTAGATTTACAACTTTCAAGGAATTCCCTTCATCTACTTGGTCAAAGGTTTTGAAGTCAAACCAATGTAATGCCCTGCCGTGCAAACCCCAAAGGACAACTAAAACTAACAAATTACAACACATTTTTTTTTTAAGAAAAACATAACATAAGATGAACATTAACCAACAACACATGTAATGCAATTATACCTATACAATGTCTACTACATCCTCTGGGGTACACGTGACTGCATTACTTAACATAAACCCATTTCTTAACGATAATTAATTAGTCCCAAAAATTACATTGCGAAACCATAAAATATGTAAGAACTTATGAAAAGCAACAATACGATCAAGAGATCAAAGATAGCACAAAAGAGAGAGAAGATGAGAGAATATGATGATTGTATTTTCAATATGTATGAAGATGTACAATTACAAGCATGTACAAGGCTTGCTTAAAAAGGAAATCTAGGACACAATGAAGGGTCGTGAATGAGACACGTGTCCCAATCATGTGCAAGGTAGGTAGAAAGAAATAATAGATAATTCTATGAAAGGTGGATCACCCACCTAAAGTGGAATTGTCATGCCACGAATAGTGGAGATAAAAAGGTGATAACTAGATCACGCCATAAAGAGTGGAGTTTCTCCTACACACACTTCCCTAAGTGTCCAAGTCATATCTCTCAATGTATGCACAAACCTAGATGCAAGATGCAAATAACTAGGTGTCACAAATGCAAACTACAATGTTATGTATTCTCTAAGTAAGCTTAAGTAAAGTGTAATAAGTAAAATACTTATTTACACCAACACCCCCCCTTAAGTGCAACTGGGGGAATGAAGACTCAAGCTAACCATGCAAGATAAGATGCAAGATGGGTCCCAACAACTGGACCATGTTAGGTACCCATGTACAAGTGCAATGCAATGCAATCTCTCACAAGCGAGGAAAGGGAGAAAACCTCATGTCAAAAACTCCCCCTCAAAAGAGAGAAGAAAAAAAATAAATGTACAAATGGAGAAGGAAAAAAGCCCCAAATGAGGAAAAAGTCCCCCCATGAAAGAGAAGAAGAAGAGAGACAAGGAAACCCCCCCTCAATGTTCAGTCTCCTGGAATGATGGTAGAAGCTCAACATTGACTATTGAAGATGATCCTATCTCGTCGAACAACATTCCTCCCCTTAGGAAGAAAAAAAACCATGGATGTATGTAGGATATCAAGAATATGGATGATGTGTGATGATGTCTCTAAAGCATGCTCAAATGTTTCCATCTTGATGTCAAAAGTTGACACACTCCAAACAGATGTTCTAGGCCACACTGTTGAAGAGGACAATCTAACAGATCTAGTAGAGATGAATGTAGAACATGATCCAAAGGTGCATGAATGAAGTCTCCCCAATCCACAAGTGAAGAAGGAAGAAGCCTCAAAATATAAGGGGTCTTTGAAATTTGCTCAGATTTCCCTATGTTGATGCTAAAAGATGCCTTTCCCAAACCATGTGAAGCTACAATGGCAAGTGCAAAGGTCACATTGTAGTCACTTCTTGTCACCTGTGAGAAACCCTTTTCAACAAAACTCCCATCTACTGAAAAAGACAAATCAAGATCTAGCAAGGATGAAGGTAGAACATACTCCAAAGACACACGTGTCTCCTCAGGAGAGAAAGTGGCCTCCTCCAACTGTTGTACATATGCATCCACAATCACATCAACCTCGAAAGACTAATCATGTAGATGAGGGTTAGAGTGTTGCCTCACAACAACTGAAGAAGAATCACCTTCATCAAAGAGAAGATGTAAGTAATCAAATGTTTCTCCCAAATCTGCAATGTAGGACTCCAAAAACAAGTTGCCAATGTTTGTCAAGTAGTCATCCCATGAAACTATTGCTCGAAGACAAGGTATGGACTATTGCACTATATCACAAGGCACTGAAACTGGCAGAACACAAGTATCAGTAGGTACATTAGTCAATGGAGGAGATGGAATATCAATAATAGGCTCAAGAACCTCAAGAGTAGTGAGCACTCCAAGATTAAGGTAACCATACTCATTCTCCTCAAGTGTGTCCACACTAGGGTGAACTAAATCATTAGTAGGAGAAAAATATGAGGTGTAGAATTGAGAACGATGATCAACCTCCCCAACTGCAATAAGAGCTCTACTATGCAAATCCCAAACAATGACAAAATATGGTGTGAACTCTACACTCTTTCTTGTACCACTATGTGTAATTTGATAGATGGAAAGGATGTTCCTTGACAAAGTAGGCACACATAGAACATCATTAAATAAACCACCTTCAATGTCAATAGACCCCTTCCCATGAACTACCAAAGAAGTGTTGTTGGCCATCAAAATGGGTGGTGATGAACAAGAATTAAATGAAGAGAACATATCCTTGGAAGAATTCATATGATGTGAAGCTCCTAAATCAAGGATCCACCTATCTGAATTGGAATCTGCAACTACAAGAAATGTTTTCCCCTTACATTTCTCATGTTGAGATGATGTAGATGAAGGAGATGAGCTTGATGTTGTTGCCATGAGAGTTGTGCCTTTTCCCTTAGAAGTAGAAGTGGAAGGAGATGAGTCCTCCCGATATGCATTTGGCAAGTTGATATTGTTCTTCTTAAGGATGTTTGTCAACTCATCAATTTGCTTAGCATGACAACAATGCTCCTCATGACCAATATTTTTGCCATATGCACATGTTGGTTCCTCCTTCTTTCTTGAGTTGTTCTTTTAAGAAGATGATGATGAGCCTTGTTTTGGAGGAGTGGATTCTTTGTTCTCTCCTTGTGGCTTTGGTGAAGATTGCTTTTGGCCTTTCCCTTTGCCTTGCTTGTTATTTCTATGATTGACCACCAATTCTTTTGAAGTTGAAGACTTGAGAATGCCCATTTTCATCAACTTATTTTTCTCAAGAATCAAAAGATTTGTGAGAGCCTCAAAAGACAGTAAGGTAAAGTTGCTAATTGTCAATCATTGAGTCTAAAAACTTGAAACAAAGGTTGCATACTCAACTAGAAGCTTTTCCAACAAGTTGAAGACCAATTGATCATCCTCTTTCTCAATACCAGAATCTTTTAGTTGTGCTCTTAGCTCATTTTCCTTAGTGACATAATCCTGAATGGTATCAAAATCCTTGGGATCGGGGCTTAGGAGATCATGTTCAAGCTTGTACCCCTTAACCTTATCAACCTTGCCATACAAAGTAGCAAGCTTATCCCAAGCTTCCTTGGTTGTAGTACATTTATCAACATGGAAAATGAGATCATCCGAAATGAAATTTCTAAGTGTACCCAATGCCATAGAATTTTTTGTGATCCAATTCATATATGTAGTTGGATCTACCTTAAGATCCACAGGTGCAGTTATGGTTCCATCAATATGGTAAATTAAGCCTTTTTCCATTAGTTTACACCATGCATGTACTTTCCATGTAGCATAATTATGTGCAGTTAGGAGTGGAACTTTAGATGAACCCATGATGGAATGCAAGAGCACAAGAGAGGAAATAGGCATGCAATCACACAAGAGACCCCCCCCCCCCAAATTCACTCAATCAAAGTACCCCCCCCCCCAAATAGATGATTTTGGCACTTTATAATTTAGTGTGTGTACAAGAGGACACTTGCAACTTGGCTAAGTGGACTTATGATTTATGATTTACAAATTTCCACAAATAGGCTAATAACAGACTAGAACAATGAAGCAAAGACCTGAATTGAGATCTATGCAATACAAGTACCAAATAGGCCAAAAAGGACCATATGCTGAAAGTACAAAATCCACTCAAGATCACTTCAAACATATTGCAGATTCAAGAAGTAGACGAAAAATCATGCTCTTTCAAAAAAAATGACACATGAAAAGGAGTTCGTATGTGCCTGAACAAAACTCCGAAAGTTGCAAAGATGAGGATTGGATAGGTACAGTGTTGAAAAACTAAAACAGAAAATTTGTACACCAAAAATCAAAACCAAGCATATTCCTATGAAGTACAGCTACAAAAATTAGCCAAAATAAAAATGCTCAGAGAAAGGAGCTAAAATGAGTAAGATATACCTACTGACTGCAAAATCAAAAACTCCATTGGTGAGGGGAAAAAAATTTAACCATCGATGTCATCACTTTACCCAATGATGAGATGTCATCATTTTAATTAATTAAAATTTATGTCCTTCCGGGCCAAAAAGAAATATATAGTCCCAACAAGAATATTCTTCCTCTTTTGTTTCCGGACTTAAACTTGGCGTTTAAAATATTCTCTATTTATGGACTTAAACTTGGCGTTTAAATGGACATAATCGAAAAAATTGGCCAATAGACGGAATATGCTCTGTGCTCACCGGATTCTTTAATGAGCCGACCACCAGGATTAAATGCTGACTGCCAGGTTTTCTATTGAGATCACTAGATTTTTTTGATTTGATTGCTCGCAAATGAATTGAGGTCACCGAAGATCAAAATGAGCCGCCAAGATTACTTTGAGGCCAAATTTATTAACTGACGGTTGGTTGATTTTGTGAATAAGAGTGTCAAATGGTGAATGGAGCTCGCCGGATTTTGAAGCCTCGAGTTTGACAGTGGTCGGATTTATTTGAAATGACTTGCCGATAGAATGAAGGTCGTTGGTGGTGGAGGGTGGTCCATAGACCTAATGAAAGCCTGCCACATGGTGGAAGTTGGTGGGCCCCCTACCTAGTACCTACAATTGCAGGTACAGTCTACGACAACAAACTTAAAAATTTTATTTTTTTATTTTTTTTTATTTATAAAAATTTAAAAACTGAATTGCAAATCTTTTGAATTTTTATTTTTTGATTTACAAAAGAAATACCCCAAATACAAACTTTTTATGGGGGTTTTAATTTTTCTAAAAAAATAAATCAGAAAAATTCTGACATTTTTTTTGCGAGAAAATATTAAAAAGCTAAAAAAATTCTGAGAAAATATTTTTTCCAGAACGATAGAGAAATTTAAAAAATTGAAAAATACCCAAATAGGCCAAAAAAAATTCGACTTGAGAGTTCCCTGTCATATTTCCTCAATGAAACGAAGGTTATTCTAATTGAAACAACCTTCTCAATCAATTTGAGATCAGATCTAGTCTAGGATGCACCAAAATGTTGCTACTCCTTAGATTTTCCTCTTGACCACCTTCACACGAACTAAAATCTCCCAACAATGGCTATGCAAAGAACCTCCAACCGCTCTGATATCATGTAAGAACTTATGAAAAGAAACAATGGGATCAAGAGATCAAAGATAGCACAAAAGAGAGAGTGAAGATGAGATAATATGATGATTGTATTCTCAATATGCATGAAGATGTACAATTACAAGCATGTACAAGGCTTGCTTAAAAAGGCAAGCTAGGACATAATGAAGCACCATGAATGAGACAAGTGTCCCAATCATGTGCAGGGTAGGTAGAAAGAAATAATCGATAATTCTATGAAAGGTGGATCACCCACCTAAAGTGGAATTATCATGCAACGAACAGTGGAGATAAAAAGGTGATAACTAGATCACATCATAAAGAGTGGAATTTCTCCTACATACACTTCCCTAAGTTTCCAAGTCATATCTCTCAATGTATGCACAAAACTTGGTTGCAAGATACAAATAACTAGGTGTCACAAGTGCAAACTACAATGTTATGCATTCCAGGCTAAGTGAGCTTAAGTAAAGTGTAATAAGTAAAAATATTATTTTCACCAACAATATAGAATAAGTAAACAATGTGCATACATCCATTATAGTACATTCATAAGGAGTTACGACAATATATGAGCACATAATATAATCAAGAGTATACATATATTACATTGACCAAATCAAAATGTACATATACATCAATATGAAATTACATCGTTTTAGATTTAAAAAAGTACAATAGTGCTTCCCAACCCACTATGGGAATAGTACATCAATAGCAAGAGTAAACAACTAAGTGAATGCAATACAACTAGACTCTGGTGAAGCTTTGGCTCAACTACTTCGGAACAATCTATGCACTTCACGAACTCCATCTGGGAACCCAATGGGGTGCATAGCATGTTCCACCTAACCAAGTGGACCCAAAGGCCCACCCTTCATGCTAGGAGATGACAAGAAAGACCGACAACAAAGAATAGTCAAGTGGAAAGGCTACAAGACTCAACAACCAAACAACAATAAACACAAGGAACATCTGCTTCCAGAGGCTCGAGAACAACAAAGGGGAAACAACAAACATACATAGTTGCTAAAGGGAAGAGTGTCATCGCAAGGTCCAGTCATGGGTTACCTGATAGTTTAGATGTCAGCCCCCATCCTTGAGTTACCCTGGCAGTCCAAATGTCGACCCCCATCTATGGTTACCCTAACTTCCTCTCACTAGGTGTCGGCCCCATAGGGTGACACATGCGGAATCACTTACCTTTCGTGAGGACAAGGTAGTGATCTTGCTAACCAGGCCTTCTCAGCCCATCCTTAGCCTGCGAAAGCACTAAAGGCATGGGTGAGGCATCTTACTTATCTTATTTAGTGTGTACCTACCCAAATGCACTAGTTAATTTATTAGGTTGTCACTTATTAAACAAGTTCTTCCATGGGTTACCCAGGCTGCCCCTTTGTGTGCTAGCCCCTATGAAGAGCCACTCTCCCTCGTAGCACCGCAACATGAATCTAATGACACCAAGGGGTGTCCCAAAACACACACACAAGCACCAAAATAGGAAAACCAAGTACATATGCAAGGCAGAAACCTTCTCTCCCAAAATCCATATCAAAAGGCAAAACCACGATGCTAGGTAACAACCCACATGCTCAAAGCAAGAAATAAAATAAGAATTTTCACAAGAACTGAATATGAAAGCCATTGTATAACCAACTTCCCCTTGGCCTTTGGAAGTCTCATAAAATAACTATCCTTAAACCCCCAATTGAGGTTATCTCAAACATATCGGTTCCAACAAACCCCATCGTGACTATTCACAAAATCTCCTTAATTCAAAATGAATACAAGAGGAAAATACAATCCACATGGAAACATTAAAAAGAAACAAATCTCATAATTTTCATGAACACATTCAAGTAACCATTCTAAGGAGCATTTTAAAGCATCAACTATATTTTATTTTCATATCCATATTGAAATCATTAAATTAAACTAACTCTATAGATAATTAAAATACCCATAACAGATTAATCTTTATTTATAAACACATTAGACGTGTATTTTAACACACATTTTATACAACAAATTTTATTATACTATGATTCACGAAATCTATATTAAAACATATATATATATACCTACATATATATAATATATATATATAGTATGTAGATATATTTAATTTAACCCAACTGTTATTAATAACCATATTAAATATGTATATAGCTTGTAATAACCTATTGTTTTGGACAGCATTATAAACCATATAATAGAAAACAACATATATAAAATAAAACACACACATTATTCTATATTTGAATTTCTTAACAAGTTGATGCATCATAATTTTGAACACACATATATAATACCAGCAATCAATTAAGGAAATGATCCCAATGTATACTAGTTCCTATACATACATACATATATATATATATATATATACAATACTAAATCACACTATATACGTGCATGAGGCGTTAGGGACAAATAAAATTTAAAACAGAAGAAAAGTTATACAGCTGACCGAACTACAAGTTCACATCGACCTCTATTTCCAAGATACGACATACAGCTTAAGGGATAAGATTGAATGCAAAAAAAATAAAAATCAGATAGATTTACTCATATTGCGCACAAACCAAGGATTATTCTAGGAGTTAATAGCAAAGAAACCACCATATGAAATCATAATTTCATAGCCTAAGAAAGGGGTCAACAACTACCCAAACTATAGTAAACCTATATGACATCAAAGTTCCATTTCATGCAGCCACCATCAAGAGTGTTACAAGCCAATGAATGTAACGCTCACGCAACCCTAGGGGAAGTTGCATTTTACTACACAAACAAACTAATTTTTTTTATAAGAACAATTAATATGCAAGTTCACTAACCATTGCCAACCAATCTCCTAAGGTTACGAGACTGAGTTACTTAAACCCAAACAAGAAACATGAATAATAACCATAACATTTAATTTTTTAACCAATTAATGCACATACATTCCATACACGATAATTTACAACAAGAATAAGAAGTGCCACATGATTTCAATAATGATCACATAACAATAAGATTACAACACTCATTCCCTGAATGAGATAAATCCAATAAGTATAATTACAAATTACAACATCCACCTCGATAACAAATGAGGAGTAATGAAATACAATATACAACTGAAAAGAATAAAGCATGAAGAGAAACTAGATCCCACGACCTCTCCAACTGGAAATCTCGTCCACATGAACAAGCAGAAAACCCAACAGATTAAGGTGCACGTTCCACCCAACTGTGTGATACCCAAAGGCTCACCCCTCGTGCTAGGAGATAGTAACCAGGAATCCAACCCAAGACCATCTACCACTAGACACATGCTAAGACATAAACTGAACTGAAACAACTACAACCACAATATCACTTAACACAAAGGTTACAATGCTTCTAGAGAACAATGATCATGAACATCATCTAAATACCACACAATAACTGACTGACTGCTGACGTAGGTAGAGTGTCATACATAAATTACCATGAGTTACCCTAGCTCAACCTTCCTAGGCTATTGGACCCCCATCTTGGGTTACCTTGGCTTTCCTCTACCGACTGCCGGACCCTCATGCAAAACTATGCGTCTCATCTCATCTTGAACTTTAACAAGCGCATGCTTTATGAGAGAGGCATTCCTTATCTTTATTAGTGTGAAAGTTCCCCATTAATTCTTTTAAGTTATCACTTGATTAAACCCTAGGTGAGTTACCATGGCGCCCCTTTGTGTGTCGGACCCCCACAAAGAGCCACTCTCCTATCGACAACACAACCACATAACAAAACCACAATCCAATGGGTAAACCAGATAAAACGGCCTCTCCAATCCAAGGAGGCAATGGACAAAGGAAACTCACTCCAAACACTGGAGGCAACAAAGGTCAAAACCCTCTCCAAACACTGGAGGCAACAAGCTCAAAACCCTCTCCAATCACTGGAGGAATCCAAAATACAACACCCACTCCTTCCAAAGGAGGCACAAACCACATAACCCTCTCCTAATCCCAAGGAGGCACAAACCAACTCTGTTCGAGATAACCGAGTGAACAACATGATACAACTTAACACAGATCCCAAGGCAATTCACAAATCGAACCACTACAAGAAACATCACCACCTAGAAAACTCCTCTGGAAGACTTACTAGACAAATTAACCCCATTTGCCCAACATCGAGAATGAACAAAACATGATTTAAAAAGCATTCCAAGAAACTCGATATCTAATGTTAGGGTTTCCTAAACCCAATCCAAGCAATGACGTAGCACAGGTAATTAATTAAATAAGTAGCATTATTTGCACATGTTCTAAGTAAACCAACCACCTTGGCAACATTAAGGGATTTAAAAAATTAACGATTTAATTTCATTTGTTCAATGCTACAATTAATCAAAAACAATATTTTAAATAAAAACGTTTGATCATACATCAATTTCATTATATCTAGACAAAAAGATTTCCCAATGTTTGATAGCTTGGCTCTCATTTTGTAATGCCCCATCGTGCAAACCCTAAATAACAACTAAAACTAACAAATTACAGCACAATTTCTTTTTGAAAGAAAAACATAACATAAGATGAACATTAACCAACAACACATGTAATGAAATTATACCTATACAACATCTACTACGTCCTCTGGGGTGGACATGATTGCATTACTAAATATAAACCCATTTCTTAATGATAATTAGCGAGTCCCAAAAATTACATTGTGAAACCATAATATAGAATAAGTAAACAATGTGCATACATCCATTATAGTACATTCATGAGGAACAACCATATATGAGAACATAACATAATCAAGAGTATACATATATTACATTGACCAAATCAGAATGTACATATACGTCAATATGAAATTATATTGCTTCAGATTTACAAAATTGCAATAGTGCTTCCCAACCCACAGTGGGAATAGTACATCAATAGCAAGAGTAAACAACTAAGTTAAACCTGTAATCTGGTGAAGCTTTGGCTCAATTACTTCAGAACAATCTCCGCACTTCATGAAATCCATCTACGAACCCAATGGGGTGCATATCACGTTCCACCCGACCACGTGGACCCGAAGGCCCACCCCTTGCTAGGAGATGCCAAGAAATACCCATGACAAAGAACAATCAAGTGGAAAGGCTACAAGACTCAACAACCAAACAACAATAAACACAAGGAACATCTCTTCCAAAGGCTCAAGAACAACAAAGGGGAAAAAACAAACATACATAGTTGCTAAAGGGAAGAGTGTCATCGAAGGTCTAGTCAAGGGTTACCCTGATAGTTTAAACATTCCCTGTGTTACCTTATAGTCTATACACTAGCCCCCATCTATGGTTACCCTGACTACCTCTCACTAGGCGTCGACCCATAGGGTGACACATGTGAAATCACTTACCTTTTGTGAGGATAAGGTAGTGATATTGTCGACCAAGCCTTCTCAACCCATCCTTAGCCTGTGAAAGCACTAAAGGCATGGGCAAGTTATCTTACTTATCTTATTTAGTGTGTACCTACCCAAACCCACTAGTTAATTTATTAGGTTATCACTTATTAAACAAACTCTTCCATGGGTTACCCAGGCTACCCCTTTGTGCGTCGATCCCCATGAAGAGCCACTATCCCTTGTAGCACCACAACACAAATCTAATGACACCAAGGGGTGTTCCAAAACACACACACAAGCACCAAAACATGAAAACAAAGTACATATGCAACATAAATGTTCTCGCCCAAAAGCCATATCAAAAGGAAAAACCACGACACTAGGTAACAACCCACATGCTCAAAGTAAGAAATAAAATAGAAGTTTCACAAAATGAATATGAAAACCATCGTATAACCAATTTCCCCTTAACCTCTAGAAGTCTCATAAAAAACTACCCTTAAAACCCCAACTGAGGTTATCTCAAACATATTGGTTCCAATGAACCCCATGTCATGACTATTCACAAAATTTCCTCAATTAGAAATGAATACGAGAGGAAAATACAATCCACATGGAAACATTAAAAAGAAACCAATCACATAATTTTCGTGAACACATTCAAGTAACTATTCTAAAGCATTTTAAAGCATCAACTATATTTTATTTTCATATCCATATTGAAATAATTAAATTAAATAACTCTATAGATAATTAAAATATCCATAACCTTTATTTATAAACACATTAGACATATATTTTAACACACATTTTATACAACAAATTTCTCCTTACTATGATTCATGAAATCTATATTTAAACATATATATATATACATTATATATATATAGATCATATATTTATATATATAATATATGATCAAACACACCATGAAGAGCTCATAATCGTAGGGCGCTCGCAAGCGAGTGATACAATCACGTCCCCTTCACCAATACAAAATACTAACTAAAGCATCTAGCATCAATGATATGATCACAAGCATAAAACATCGTTAAATCAAATATCTTCTAAGTTAATCCAAAACATGCCATAAAGATATCATCAGAATGAAATAACATCACTTAACAGATAATGGTCAAAAGTAACCAAGTTCCAAAGCCAAAGCATAATTAGACACAATCATAACAAGGAAGAACACTGCCGATCAAAGAGCCAAAACAAAGGGGTGTTACACGGAATGGAGATAATTCCTTATACAAGGATAATTTTCAATGTCCCAGGCTGCAGCTTTAATGCCAACTACACGTCGACATTGAACTTCATTAGCAGTATAATTGTTAAAGAAATTGCCTTTAGATTCAAGGATTCAAAGCACAATAACCATGCAGTACAAATGATTAAATCACATAGTCGGTCTAAAGCAATGAAAGAGTCTGAAAAGGCAGAGAGAGCTACAGTTGTGACACAGGAGAAACTTCAACCTTCGAAAACAAATCCAATTAGGCTAGCAGACTTGTGGTTCATAAGCAAATAATAAACAACTTGAAACCATATGCAGGTGATGCGTATCTCCCCTCAGCCTCCAAAATAAATATGTGATGTACAAGAAAATAGTAAGATGTAGCGAGCTAAATATGTTTTAACTATGCATGGCTTTAATAAACAGACATTATCCCCTTGCATGCAGTTGGTCGAAACAAGCTATAGCGGTTAGAGATCAATTCAACTGGAGGCAATCATAGAAAACAACGAAGCATGGCAATAGAATGAATAGTTGGGAGCAGGGGTGGTGACCAATTTCCTTGTAAAGAACTACTGGTTTCATTTTCATTAAAATAAAGTACATATAGTATTGGGAAAGATACGCCTATCTAGTATGCAAATTCTCATACATACTTGGCTTTCAAGGAATTAGCAACATGGACGGCTCTTAGGGATTTATATTGGTTGAACAGAATAAAGAATTATGGTTTGAGAATTGACCAAAAATGCCTTGACAGAAAATGGGTTATCACAGATTTAACTAAAACCCCTTGAATTAGAGTGCCAATAAACAGTTCAAGAGGAATAAGCGACTGTTCATTGAAGGCAACAGGGTATTTCTAGCTTCAGGACTCTTTCCCAAAATACAAGTCAGAGAATAAATACATTTATATGCTACCCTAGGAAAGAATCTATGAAATAGAGACCACTGAAATAATAGGTGGATGACAATGTCACAAGTTAAGAATGAAGTTTTTATTCGTAAAAAAATTGAATCATTTTCCAGATTTTACAAACACTTTATTTTCCATTCTGACTCAATATTTTTAGACAAATTTTTCTACAATAACATTTAAGATTAATCATTCATTTAAACAAAGAGGAAGTGATTTCTCAAGAAAAGAACCTGGGATAATCAAATAGCTAAGCTAAAAGAGTTTTCGATTGAATTCCAGTTACAGATCAAATTTTTCCAAATCTTCAATTACAACTTCTAGCTCTTCTTAACCCAACGCCTCTACAAAAACCCCCAAACCTCCAAGAAAAAAGCTTCTAAACTTCTCAACTACCAAGAAAATTTTCAAGAATGGAGAAAATTCACCGCCCAGAAAAAGCAAGATCTGTTTTGGAAAAATAATCCAAAAAGCCCCTCTTTCAAAATCTGTATTTTTTTTTTTTAAATCGCTAAGAAAGAAGATAATCTCCAGAGCCAATTCTTGCTGAATAACCCAAATTCACTTCCCCCCCCTCTTTTTCCCAATTTTTTTTTTTTAATTAAAGGAATTGTCTTTAGTTTTTGAAAATGAAATCCAATGACAAGTTTCCCTCCCTTTTCAGTTCAGAACTTCACATGCAATTGCATGCAAAATATTTCTGATCTAAATTTCTTTTTAATAACTTTTCAATTACTTTTTGTGTTTTAGCTTTATCTCTAAATTTTCATTTAAATTCCAATTAATAATTTATCTAAACACCGTATCCATCGCAATTGGAATTAAAATAAACATTATTAATGAATACAATACTATTCTATTATATTCCATTTAAATATTCATCGTTTAATAAAATAATAATATATATAATTATCGAATCATTATAACTTGTCGAATTAATTTAATAATTAATTAATCAAAACAATTCACTTAATAATCTAGTAATTTAATTTAATATTTTAATTAAATTGACATAACATTTACGAACGTCATAAACTAAAACAACACTTGAAAGATATTTATAAACTCAACACAATAAAAAATAACTATATCAAATAACTAAACCAACGTTAATTAAACAATTAAAATGAATGACTCCAAATGGAACGATACCAAAACGAGAACGGGGTTGCAAATGGACTACATTTTCAAACACAATGATGGGATGACAGACTAGGGTGGGGAACTTTCTTGCCAACTCTATTTTTCCACATCATACCCATTGGGCTTTGTAAGGCACGCTCAGACCTGACAATGTAGGTGGATTCAATGTTTGGAACCTGCATCCTGCATCAAATCAAATGTCAAGCAACATATGTATCCAATCACAAGCACATCGTGAGAGGAAGTCGCACAGCATAGCAAGTGCCCGCAAACTAGCGATGCTACACCGTCCTCCCACCAAGACTCCAACCAATAAACACATCATAATGAGTATCATAAAGCAAGCATTAATCAATTGCATAACAACATGGTACTACAACCAAATGATAAACATAACCAGTTGAATCTAAACACCATGTATCATCATATCATCAACATCAGAAAATTGAGTATCATAATCATCCAAGCAAACTAAACTATCAACCAAACAAATCAAACTAGTGAACAATCACCAACATAGTCTCAAGATACACAACACAACATAAAAAGAGTATAAGAACAATAGCAACACGAGAGGCATTACAATCAACAACTAGAGTATTCTTATATTTGGTAAAAAATATTTAAGCATCTGTATCAATCTAAGGATCATTTGGAATTGATATCAATACTAAATTGCACCCTTGAGAGAGTAATCTAGGTTAACTCTCTCTTCAATTGATACCATGGAAACAGTCCTAGGTTGTTGGCAACTTGTATATCGGAGTGAATCTCTAGAGAGGGTTGGTTCCCCCAATGTAGCACCTAAAAACTAACTTGCTCTATTGTTGTTGCAAGGAAAAGGGCATGCAATATCACAAAGATGATCTCTAAAGCATAAAAGGAGGAAATACATTAGATGTTTAATGAATTGTACTTATCTAAAGAGCACACAATATGATTATAGAAGCCAACAAAAAATACACAACTCAAATTTTGACATATTTTGGCATTATTGTTTCATGGAAAGGTTTTAACTTCATGACAACACTCAAAAGGAACGTTATTCACAACTGAAACTTGCATAAATTTAATAAAATGCAAAATGTGGCATGCAACATAGATGTACTATTGAATAAAAGCAAAAAAAGAGATTACAAATCAAGGATAAGCATTCTTATCACAAGACAAAATCAATCATTTCATATTGTTCATGGTACAAATTGTGAGAAGGTACAATTTAATGGCTCTTTATTGATTAGAAAGGTACATTAATATAGCAAAGAAAAATTTTGTTTACAATGCTTTGTCTCATAAAACTAAGTTCAAAATTTTGATAGATGATCATGATAATTAGCTACGTAATAATGTTCTTCTCTCTAAGACTATGTTGTTCTACCTTTACTAGGCATACCCTTTTTTCTATCTAATCAACAAGAGAGAAAATAGGACACATGTCTCTAGAATCAATGAAGATATATGCTTTGAAACTTGTTGTCCTAGCTTTCTTGGGTTATTGGGAGGTCAATTCCTTGTTTGACTGCTATAAATGCTCCAGTTGGGCATTGGGGAAGAGAATCTTGACTTTTTCAACCTCTTTCTCCTTTATGTGTTCCTATATCTACTCCCCAACCTCCTAGATGCTCGCTAAATGATCAAACTACTTATAGTTTAGGCACAACTACTCCATCTGGCCTTTTAACGTCTTCAAATTGTCATTTACATACAACTAGGACATGTTTTCTTAAAGAGTTTGAAGGAAGTAGGACTCCTCATGACATAGGATAAGGCCTCTCCATCATGATAGTCATCTATTTTCCTTTACTGACTGTTGACTAGCCTTATCATGGAATATCATGCATTTTTTACTTCATAATTGTCTATGATACTTTCAAGATTTGGTAGATCTTGTACTACCTAGACAATAAAAAATTTATGTTTCTGGTGCCCTAAGTACTGTCACTTTTCCATAGAGTAAATACCCACTATCGCTTATTTAAGCCTTGTAGACTATTTCTAGCATGGTATTATAGACTATCCTCACATGGGGATTCATAAGGCTATAATGTTCACTATCTCTTACATGTATATAGGCTTCATTTTTACTCTCATTATTGGAAAGAACATCACTATAACAAGCAAACAATATCTAGTACTACCTTACATCTTCTTACCATAATAAATTTTCATACACCAAACATTATTATCGAGAACCTTTGGCAAACACCATGTCATTGTCCATTGTTGACTAACCCTTAATTAGAATTTAGGTTCTTAGGAGACTAATCATTATAATCAATATATAAAATAAATAAAATGAGAATTATACAAGCATATATTTTACACATTATACATGATATACATGTGGAAAACCCTTTTGGATAAAAAATTAAAACACTTACAAAAATGATCTATTCTAACATAAACCGAACTTGAGAACCATTTCTCCTTACTTCCACATAATCCATAATACTTAATGTCCATCAAAGCATGCATGTTTAGCTATCTCCAAGTAAAGTTTCATTTTCCACCACCTCTCATAGTCTTGCAGCTTAAATCATGGAACACATGCCTAATCAATTATTGGTTAATTCCTAACTATATTTCAAGTCATGACATTTAATGAGAGAAACTAAGAGCCAAAATTTTCATGAACCAAGTTACAGGGGTATGTGGAAGGCAAGTTACTTCCACATCAGAGGAATAGTCAAACTCCACATACCTTTCCATGACCCACAATTTATACTAGCTCTACGCAACTATCTGGGTGCATATAATGGGAAAATAATAATAATATAATGGTATCATCACAGAGGTAGGGGGATGCATTCTTCGTTCTTTCTTCATCCATCGTATGTTTTTTATAAAGGAAAAAATGGGTTTTACAGGGACCCGAAACCACAAAGTATACAGAAAATAAAAAGATTAAGTGTTAATGAATCCAAAACAAAAAGGTTGTGAAAAGAAAAGAGCCAAGAAAGCACAACAACCCCCAACCCAAGGCCAGCAAGGGCCAGCAAAAATTCCCAACCAAAAAAACTAGCAATAGAAACAACCCCCAGCTATCCTAAGGAGTTTAGAGCATTAGCAACCTCAGCTTCGAGAATGTGCATGTCCTGGGTACAATTTTTTAGGGCCTAAACCTAATGGGGTGTAGGAGGTGCCTTCCTCTTTAGATTAGCTCTCGTCCTCTTCAAAATTCTAGCGTCCTTTGTCTTGCTTTTTTCCTTTTCAGCTTCCAAATCCACAATCAAAGATCCCTGTTGTGTGTTTTCCAGTTTCTTAGTCATAGCATTGATGATAATGGCATTATGTTTCACCATTTTGTGGTTGTGGTCCATAATAGTTTTCATGGTGTCTTTTATTTTTCCAATTTCTACTTTCAGGCACTTTACCTTTCCTTCATTATCCTCAGCCTCCATCCTCATTTTATCTTCATTCCTCCCGCCCTCTGCAGTATTAAGGGAGCTTACTTTAACTTCCATGAAATCCTCCAGCTTGTTGTTGAGGGCCCTATTTTTGAGGTTAAGGTACTTAACTTCATTGAAGGCCCACTTCATAATTCTAAAGTAATCAATGGCACCATTTCTAGCGATGGTCAGGATATCCCCAGGAAACTCATGGTCCTACTTAAAATAATGATCTTTAGGGTTAAGGTCACTAGGGAATCTAGGTTTGTTTTCTCTATTTGTGGCAGGATAGGACGAGAAAGAATCCTTCCTGGCATCAGGGACCTCATAATTATCCTTCGGGGTATCCTTAGAGTAAGAGACCAATTTATTAGTAGGGGAACCCTTTTGAATGGATTTCTCTTTCAAAACTGAGCTACTGGGGTTTTTGACAGTGCTTGTTTTCTTAAGTGAGGGTTTACACTGTAGGGTTTTCTTACCAAAATTGTTAGGGGAAGGAGGATCTTCTTCAATCCACTCAGAGTCAGGCTTATTTTTATCCTCTGACACACTATTTTCTGTGTCATCATCTATCATATGTTATTATTCATCAGATTAAGATATTATAATCTATAGGAAAATTACTATTTCAACACTTCAAGAGGAGAATGTACTTTAATGTAGACATTGTTGGAAACCAAAGATAAGGTTGGCATGGTGATCTGGGTGCTTCATTTACATGTTCAGTCTCTTAGCTCTATGTCAAGAATTAGTGCAACTAGTCTCTTTACCACTAAGAGTGAAATAGAAAGAAGCTTCTAAGGGGAGTAATAGAATTGCAAAGTAGGAGGAGATTGTTACAAGGATGGTGTAGAGATCAACTGACATTTTCATCATCAAATTGTATTGGAAACCACCAAGTAGACCAATCCAATAATTGCATTCAACATTGATTGTGTTTGATGAAGTTAAGATAAGAATCTCTTCGATGCAAGCAATGGGGAGGTTTGACATTGAAAGATCCTATTATATTATGACATTAATTATTGCTCTATATTAAGCTCAACTAATTGTTGCTTCTTTATTTATCATTGCATATAAGGAATTTCTGCCCTTTTAATATAGATTGCTTCCTATAGTAAAATATTTGCACTTTATCATTAAGTGCTTCACCTTCTTTCATTTGTTAGTTTATTTCTTTGGATATTTAAAGTTAATTAATATATTCTTTTACATTAGTTTCAGCTTCAATATGGGTTGACCCATGTTTAAATATTAAATTTGACTTTTACTTTCCTCAAAGGTCGCAGTAATAAATGGGGGTTAGGCACATCAACAACATACATTAAAATAATTCATTTGAATTCCCTTTAAGATCTCTACTATAACTTCTAAAATATGTGTGATTCTTTTCATAATGGAAGCTCCAATTTACAATCACTTCATGTAAACAACTTTGTCTTCAAACTATTGTGATGTAGTTCTCATAACTTGTTTTTATGTATGTAGTAATGGTTCATATTAATACCTTTCTCTCTTCCTATGATCAAGATTGTTCTTGTTCATGTCTTCCATAATCTCTCTTTTGACATCAATGACAATATTTGCAAACAATCTCATTCATACATCAATGACGATATCTTTTTGCCATGACTTTGACATCAATGACAACTAATCCAACAATCTCTTTGTCATTGATGGAAACATGAACATAGTTATCCCCCTTTCTCTATCTCCCCCCTTTGACATGAATGGAAAATGGATGCATCATAATAATTTCCTTCATGATGTGATTCTCCCTCTTTTCTGTGATGCTCCCCCTATCTGTAAATCTCCCTCTTTTGAAATACTTCATCTTTACATCAATGGAATTTTTCTTCCTTTCTTTAAATCTCTTTCTAAAACTCTCCCTTTGACATCAATGGTAAAAGGATGTAACACAATTTTCTCTACAAATGGAAAACATCCATTCTTTGTGAGTTATTGTTCACATCTATTGCAATAAGAATATATACTGAACTCCCCTTGTTGAAGATTCTCTTATGCTTCATCTTTCTCTAGTACTTTATCCTTTGTTTTCATATTGCTTGGGTGGAAACATTTAGATCATCTTCTTAAATTTAATAAATCAAGAGTTTGTTTAGCTATCTCATTTTTCTCTATACATATTCAACTCTTCCTTCTATCATTGTATCAAGCCTTCTAGGCTCTTTATTATCTTGACATTAATTATCCTTTCTTGTTTTCATGGTATAATAAAATAAAATTCTTTCTCTATTAATACAATAGAATTTTCATTTTTTCTCCAACCATATTTTCTCTTTCTCTAATTTATTTTGTGAGACTTTATCCTTTGAGTTGTCTTCTCTATAGAGCTGAAAGATAATGCAATGATTAATCCCCCTAAACTCATGCTTCTCCTCAAATTTGTGCATGAAGTGCACTTTGCAAAAGCATACATTCTTCCTTCTCATTATCCTACTCTTTTTTTCTTCTCCATACTCTAGTAGGCTTTCCCTTTTGTTTGGTCATCGTATCTTCCATCTTGCGTTGTCTAGGTGGTTTCACAAAACCACTTCTACAATATTGTGCTATATGTCCACAGTTATTGCATTTATAACTTATGACATTATAATCTACTAATGGAGAAAATGAGTTACAGTTCCTACTTCTCCACCATAAGAAATTTTATTCCAACCATAGTTATATCTCATATGTGCTCTACAATCTCTTGCATTATGACCAAAATGATTGCACGAAAAACAATAGCCATAAAATAAACTTTGGAACCTCATCATATGTTGTTGTCTTGTTGGGAAGTAATTTTTGAATTTTTCCTTGTTACCTTTAGGAGGACCTGTTTTTAGTGGAACTTGGTTTTTCTTCTTCTTTCTACTTTCAATTTTGATAGGTATTTTTAGGATTTTTTCATAGCTCTTTGATTTTTTATTTGACTTCTTTGGTGCTTCTTTGGAGTCATCCTTGTTGGCCATTTGATTTTATCCATATCCAAGTCCTATATTATTGAATGGCGACCTCTATTTATTTAATATATCATCCAAAATATTAGTACTCTTATCAAAATTGAGGCTCTTGTTCAACTTGGATGGTGTATTTTATAGTTCCTTCCTTAAAGAAACTATCTCAGACTCTAACCTTTCACAATCTTAGATTCCTTTGTATTCAATTGGATCCTTCCAATATCTTCTATCATTCTTGCTTCTTTTAGTTGGATCTTTAGATTAGTGATGGTCTATTTCGCCTCTTCAAGATTTTGTGATGTCTTTTCTTTAGACTCGCATTCTTCTTGAAACAATTTTTTTGCTTTTGGTTCTTCTTTCTATGTCTTTCAATTTCTCTTATGGCATAAATGGGTTTCTCCTCTAGATCTACTACACTATAAACTCTAGTGTTTTCTTCCTTATCCATCTGTATCTTATCCTCCTCTTTGCCAATATTTTTGATATTTTCCAATGCCATAAAAAGGGTCTCTTCTTTACCACTCTATGTATTTTCATAAGATGAACTAACATTCCTATAGGATTAGATACTTTCCTTTAAATTATCCTCTTTTTCCTTTTGTTTTTGTTTTTGTGATACCAAAAAAATTTATTCCCTTTATTCGTGTAATGACTTTCTTCTTCCTCACTATCACTATTCTTTTCCTAAGGGAAATTATTGGAAAAATGACCTACCTTTCCCCAATTGAAACACTTGAAAGGAAAATTACCTTTTTACTTTATAGAGCCCTTCTCTAGCTTTCTTAAAAAATTGAATTCATCATCATCAAATTCATCATATGATCTTTCATTAAGTTTAGATTTTTTTTCTTTTTTGTTTCTTTATAGCTTTGAAAGCAACTCCCTTTTTGATGGATTCTTATGTTTGGTCCTCATTTGATAAGCAATGTGGATTGCATGCAACTCGTCCATTTTTAGTGATTCTAGATCCTTCATTTCTTCAATAGCAAAAACTTTAGCATCAAATTTGAGAGATAATGATCTTTAAAAAAATTGTATGTAATGATCTTGAATCTCTTCTCCAAGTCCCCTGATTGTGTTAACAATCTCGCCCACTTGAAGGAAAAAGGTGGCTATATTTCTTCTTCTCTCATTTTGAGACTTTCAAATTTCCTTCCATGAGTTTGAAGTTTAGCTCTTTTAACCTTATCATCTCCTTCGTAGGTATTCTTCAACTTGTCCCACATTTCTTTGCTCAATTCACAATGTATAACCTTAACTAATTATGATTTCAATAATCCACACAAAATTGCATTCTTCACCTTTTTATTTTATTCACTAACCTTCTTTCCTTCTTGATCTATTGGAGGAGTCTTAAGAGGTGTATAACCATTCACCATAGATTTCCAAATATCATATCCTTGAGAATCCAAGTAGGTTTTCATCCTTATGCTCCAAAAGGCATAATTTATTCCATCAAACAATGGTACCCTATTTGATGAGAAACCATATCCTTCTTGCCCAACCATGTGTGCCTATTTAAGATCTTTCTTCAAGAAGTTAAGATATGATTCAAAGAAACCTGTTTTGATACTAATTGATGAGAACATGATTATACTAAGAGAGGCCTGGTGAATCAGTATAATATAAACTTTTAGTGTTTCAAACTAACAACCACAATACTTTCCATTTGGACAATATCATTCACATAAAATCTAAAAATTATTCAATGCAAGAAGAACACAAGATTTACGTGCAAACCATTAAAGGAGAAAACCATGACAAAATATTGCTTTTATAAAACTATTATTGCAAAATTTGTAGGTACCAACCCATAGGAGACACCTACCCCCTCAATTAATAGGAACCAACCTATTAGAGACACCAATCCCAAAAATTTGTAGGACCAACCTACTAGAGGCACCAACCCCCATAACTAAGCAACAACTTAGTGAGAGACACCAATCTCTCCTTTAGGAAGCACCAACTTCCAAAATAAAATTCCACCTTATGGATGTTGCTTCTACAAAAGGATAATGGACAATTCAATATTTTCAATTGATGTACTTATTTTTACAAGTCTACTTATAATATTATTCTTTCCCTTCTTGTATTTTTCTCCTTCAATGGATGATGATTGTATATATTCATTTCTCATAGATTTGATGCAATCTCTTTTATTTACCTTTCCTTTTTAAATCTACATGTACTCCCTTTTACAATTCTTCCTTTTATCAAATGATAATAATAATTCTATAATTTCTTCATGCAAATCTGCCTTGAATTTTATATCTCTCTCAAAAATATTCCTTGATCATATATATATACCTTCCTAATTAACTTCCTTGTTCTTGAATTATGGATCTTCACATAGCACACTTATATATTCTTCACAAGTCTGCTAGTGTATATATGATGTAACCTATTTTCTCCACACTCATCTTCTCCACAATACATTAATATTTTAATATCCTCACATCTTAATGAAGAGATACATCCCTTTTCAAAATTGATACCCTTTCAAATGGTTACGAGTCTTCTTAACTTTCCATCTCTACCTTCCTTTTAACTTAATTTCAATCCTTTTTAATCTTAGCCTAGTCACAACATTCTCATAAACATAATATTTTCTTTTTAAATGAATTGCTACCCTCCATAAAGAGTTGTTACCTTTTCATAAAATAATCACTCCTCTTCATAAACTAAACACTACTCATTATGACATTAATTATTGCTCTATATTATGCTCAATTAATCATTGATTCTTAATTTATCACTGCATATAAGGAATTGTTGTTTTTTAACATATATTGTTTCCCATAATAAAATCTCTAGACTTTATCATTAAGCACTTCACCCTTTTTATTTGTTAGTTTATTTATTGGGTTATTTAAAAGAAATCAATATATTTTGTAGCATCATAAATTGTCACCCTTGACAATTTCACACTATGTTTTTCTCTCCCCTAAGTGTATGGACCTAATTGTACACTTAATTTCCTAAATTATACATTCTGTGGCCCAATTTTACATTTACCGATAAATTGCATGTGGAAAACCAAATAATTCATTTAATATTTTTCCCCTAACACCTTAAGTTCTGCAAAATAGGGTTGGGACCTAGATTCCTAGGGCGACTTAGTCCCCATATTTTTCCTCCAAAATTGAATATGTTGAATATGGAATTTTACTATTTGAATTTCAAATGTCCAATATCAGCTATTGGAATTTAACTTTTGGGAAATTAGAATTATTGTATCAATACCTGGACATTGCATCATTTGAAAACTAAGTGAAGAGTTGATCAAGAATTATTGTTAAGAGCATTATCAAGCAAGTCAAGAGCAGTCAAGAGAAGATTTATTGCAGTAATTTAACATCAAATCATCATGCCAAAGTGTATGCGAGTTTTTTCATGTGCATCTATAAATATGAAATGCTATGGATAATAGATAATGGTCAAGTCAAAATTTGATATGATGTTTATTTGTTATGGCAAGAAGGTCCTCCAAATTCGGAGGAGATAATACAAAGAGGGTTGATTGAGCATTCCATCTATTCTTTGTTCTATTATATCTTCGAATAAAAATTACAACCCTCGAATTTGGGTGGATTTAATCTCTAAGAAACCTATTTTATACTTCTAAATATATTAAAAGCTGAAATCGATAACTCAGGCAATTAAAGGAAAAATATTCTACTATGTTTGTGCGAACTCAAGATAAGAGCAAAAACCTCGTCATATTGTTGAAAATGTCATTCATATTTGGGGGATTTCATTCTTTTGTATAATAATATTTAACTCATGTCCATTGAGAAGCTGTGAATCTAAAGAAGTTGTGGTCAAGGTAGGCTTGGATGCCTCTCAAGGTGAGTGGAGGCTATGTGCGTGAAAGAGAAAATAGTGACCGGTGCTAAACAACGAAAGAGAGCCTCCTGGGGTTGGTTCGAGGGTTTTGTAGGCAGTTTCGCGATAGTGGTGGGGACTAGCCAAGGCAAAGGAAAAGACAAAGTTGAAGCACACAAATCTCAGGCGAGTGATTAAACTTGCTTAATCCTTCGTTTTCTTTCTGCAATTAATCCATACCCAATTGGGGTCTATCATTTTTGCTTAAGTTTTCACTTTAGCATCTCTTCAAAATTGGTAAATGATAAATTTTAAAATAGGGAGGTTTCTTAGCCTTAATAAAATGACCGCAAATAGTTACACAAGCAGTGCTTTAATAGAGGGGAAATATTTTAGCAGTAAAATGGGGGAATAGGGGTGGGTTGAATCGATAGATATGCAAGCATGTTGATCCCTTACGGCATGCCCTGCAACTAGGACAGCTCCACAAAATACTCATTCATTATTAAAAGAGCTCTAGAATCACTACTATTGCAATATCAAAAATAGAAACAAACTCAAGAAAAATAAATGGATACAGGAATAAACCTAAATTTTGTGAATGCTAAACAATATAAGAGGATCCTACAACATAGGCAGGTTAAAATAACAATGAAGCTAAAATGGTTGGGAAACAAAAAATGTGTAGCAATACTTCTCAAAGTAATCTACAATACTCAAACTGCATCAAATGATTCGGGCATACATCAGTGTAATGCAACAACATGGGGTGAGAATAAAATTAAGTTAGATCTGTTGGGAATAGAGAAACAAAAAAAAATAGATGCAATAACAAGGTTGGAGGAGGAATCAGGGCAGCAGGAGTCCAAGGAGTACTCTGAGACCATCGTAAAAGGGGGAGAGGAAAATCAGGACAGTCAAGGGCTATACAGCCCCATGTCAACCCCTTTAATGTGGTCTTCTGAGTTGTACGTCAAGGAATTATTGGCTATGAAAGGGAGGTCGGTCATGTTAGAAGAGAGAGCACAGGTGAATGATAACGAGTTTCAATTGCTCTAAGAAGCCAACCAGCAATTGGCGCAAGAAAATAAGTTGTTTAAAGACCAAATAAACAACTTACAACACATCATGGAAGTTCGAGAGTGAGAGGTGTTGGCTCTAAAATCTGAATTAAGTCAAATCAAACCTAAAGAAAAAACTCAAACAAGTGAAAAACTAGGTTTCCAACACCCCAAAGAGTCTCAATCAATTCTAGCAAGCAAGGAAGCCAAGGAAAAGGCACAAATGGGAAATTTAGAAGGGGCCAAAACATGGGCACAAGTGACAAAGTGACTGATAGAGATGCAAAGAGAGGATATAACAAATCAAGTTACAAATGTGGGAAGAAAAAGACAAGCAAGGTAGAGCAAATAACATAATAATTAAAGGGTTGAAAGAACATGGTGATGGTGAAGTCACGAGCAGGGCATAGTATGGGACTTTCTTTTAGATAGGCTTCAGTGGGGGAGGGAGGCATATCCTCCAAGCAAACAAAATTGGAAAAGAAAATAGAGGAGAAAAGAGTAGAAATATAAGAGCAACCTTGAAGTGTGTAGAAGATAGGAATAAAATTTTAAGAAGCAAAAGGTTCCTCCAAGGCACCTCATTTTATATAGATGAGGATCTAACTCCACCGCAACTAGAGGAAAGAAGGAAAGAATAGGAGAAAGTTTTAACAGCAAGAAAGATAGGGAATGATGCTTGGTTATATAGAGGGAAATCCCAATTTAGGGACAACAAGAATCATAATAAATAGGAAAGTGGGGGACCCTAGGATCACCTCTCAATGGTAAGTTGGAACTATAGAGGTTACCCTTGGAGGAGGGGGTTGGGTGGGGGCCCATAGTAGAAGGAAAAGATATCATTGCACTCATGGAAACACATGAGCATGAAGGATGTAGGATACCTGAATTTGAAGGTTATAAAAAGATATTAGTTTGGAATGAGTTAATGAAAAGTGGCAAGGGGCGTGGTGGGGTGGCAATCTTGGTTAGGAAAGAATATGAAAGAATCATAAAAAAAAATAAAAAAGACTCGAATAACCAATACATATGGGTGAAAATGGTAGATAGGGAGTCTACAATTTAGATTGTAGCTTGTTATTTCGCCCCTTATGGTTCTAAAGTGTACAAGGAAAAGAGTCTAGACAAAGAAGACCCATATGAAGCATTAAAAATAGACATAACAAAGTATTGTGCCACATGAAAGATTATTTTTCTTGGGGATTTTAATGCAAGAACAACAAATAACCAAGCTTTGTGTTTTAGTAAGGAAGAGGGGTAGACTATCAATCCATTGTGGTTAGAGGAAGAAGAAAATTAGAGGTGGAAAATAGTATCTCAAGACTCAAAAGGTGGTGTTTCATATTTCAGTGCAAATTTGTTGGGGTTTTGCTACCTTCACGACTTAATCACATGTAACGACATAAATACACTATTGTGGTCAAGGTCCTTCACATGTCATACTCACAATGGGAAAAGAATGGTAGACTATGTCGTCAGTTCACAAAGTATTATGCCAAGGATAATAGAGGTGGAAATAGGGTGCTACCCAATAGAATTGAAATTTGACCATAGCCCTATTTACATAAAACTTCAAGGAATGGAAAAATATGTCCAACAAAGAACTAGTCCACAACCATGCAAAAGAAGGGATTTTCAAGATAAAATTCTTCTAACCTGCGAGAATCAAGACATTTAAAAAAAATTCTTGAAAAGCAATTAAGGAAATAAAAAACACTAGCAGCCCCAGCAGAAACCAAAATATTATAAACAATAGCAAGTTGATGGCAATCATTCACAAGGCTCTCACAACATGAAAAAGAGCTAAGGGTAGAAGAGATCCCAAAAATAGTTTTCCAGCAAATCCATGGTATGACGAAGAGTGTAAGGAAACTAAAAGGGGTTTGAAATTTTCTAGAAATGAACATGCAAATAAAAAATTGTATGAGAAATTAGTAAGATCCAAAAAGGAGGAATTCATGATAGTAAGAAGGAGAGAACTAATTTCTCTTGGAAAGCACAATCTAAAGGGTTTTTGGAGAGAATTGCAACAGGCTAGAGGTACCAACGAGAATAGCATCATGGATAGTCAATGGTTAAAATATGAAAAAATATTGTATGAAAGAGACCAAGATAAAACTTTCCCTCCGACAATTAACACTAATGATAAACTCTTCACCACAAAGGATATCAAGGTTGGTATTAAAGCATTGGTGGTGGGGAAGGATCGAGACATCGATGGGTTGTAGGATGAATATTTGAAATGGGGTTTAGAGCTCTTGGAACCACATAGCAAGAAGATTTTCAATAGGGTCATTCAACATAGTTTTCCAACAAATTGGATGACGAGCATTGTCATCCCTCTCCACAAGAGTGGTGATGTCAACAACCCGTCAAACTACTGCACCATAATGATTAATCCTCTTTTTGGGAAGCTCTTTAGGAGCATGGTAGAATGAAGAATTAGTTTTTGGGCTAAGAAGGAAGGTAAAAGGGAAAAAGGGAAAGTTGGTTTCAGACCAAAGCATTCTATAGTTGACCATTGCATCACTCTCAGACATATGGTTGAAAGTTTTTTGGATAAACAAGGTAATGAGGTTTTTTGTTGTTTTTTCAACTTCAAAAAGGATTTTTCCATAGTCCCTAGAAGCAAAATTTGGGACATAATGGAACAACGTGGAATTCTAGAAAAGTATAGGTCTATTTTCCATAGACTTTATGATCAGGTCTAGGCCAAAATTAGAACAAAGGCGGGTCTTTCAGAGTTTTTTGGGAGTGGCATTGGTGTCAAGCAGGGTTTCCCTTTGTCTCCCACCTTGCTTGGGCTATACATAGACAAGTTAGAAGAGTGGTTAGACAAGCGGGGAGGCGATGATTGTTCTTGGCCACTTATGTAGTCAAGCTATTGCTATATGTGGATGACCTTACCTTAATGGGAATTTTAGAAAATAGTCTACAAGAACATCTAAAAACTCTAGAGCTATTTTGTTAGGATGTAGGGATGCAAGTGAACATCAGAAAAACCAAGGTCATGATATTTATGTTGAAAAGAGCAAAGAAGCAATTAAATTTTGAGTTTGAGGGGGAAACTCTTTGCAGGTGGTAAATGAATACAAGCATTTGGGTCTCGATATTTGCAGCACTCTTGATTGGGAGACTTGTAGGGAAAAATGAATTCAAGGGGGTTGGAAAACTCTCTACTTGCTTCAAAACAGATGTAGATCAGCTGAGCTATGGGATTGGAAAATAAAGAAGAAATTATTTGGTCTACTTGTTACACCTGTGGTCTTATATGGTTATGAAGTTTGGGGTTGCAACACATCAGTTCTAAAATGGAGGCAAATAGAAAGATTACAAAAGCACCTAATCACAAGAAATTTCAAAATAAAAAGTATAGTTTTGTATGAGATTGTTTTAGCTGAGGCAAGGGCTTTTCCAATGGAAATGATAGTACTAATTTGTTTATTAGGCTATTTGAAGAGAATTGAGAATATGGGGGAATGTCAATGGCCCAAAATTGTGGTGGAAGAAAACTTAATTAGAAGGAAGAGCACGTGGATGAGGCAAAATGTCAAGTGGTTGGGAAAATGGGGCATAAGCATACAAGAGTGTCCAAACACGAATGTATAAATTAAAAGGTATGTAAAAGAGAAAGTCAAACATATCATGTGGTCAAAACAACTTGGTCAAAAAAGAGAACACTATGTTTGGCATTTTAACCCCACTTGTGATCACGAGCAAAAATATTATGTGGGGGCAAATATAAAGTGGAAAGCTAAAATGTTGATAGCCCAATTAAGAAATAGCTATCACTGTTTGAGGTGTGAAATGAGAAGATGAAAAATACCCAAGGAGGTGTGGGTAGATATGATTTATTGTTTCTGCTCTCAGGTTTAGTGGAGACAAAGTGGCACTATGTTATGCAGTGTAAGGATTACAAGGACATCAAGTACAGTTAATCAAATATGTTTATAGCCAAATCGTTAGTGGCCTTGTTTGAAGAGGAGAAGATTGTTGAAACAACAATTTACCTAATGAAAATAAACAGCAAAAGAAACAAGATCAACAAAGAGTTAGAAAGCAACAAGGAGTAGTTGGTGGGGTCAACGGTTTTTCTATTGTTGCAAAATGTGGTTTTAGTTCTTTTTCCTGAGTCCCATAAAATGATTGGTCTCGTGGACGTAAGTTAAGGCCTTCATTCATTGGTGCACTTACATAAAGTGGGAATCTCCATATAACATCAAAAGATAACCAAATAAAAATTTTAACCATAGTTGGAAGACTCTGTTGGACTCATTGTGGACTCGGGACTTTGCAAGCTGGCCGAGTCAACTCAACGCGGAATCGTGAGCCAAGTCTCTAGCTTGGACTCCTGAGTACTTGGTTGGGACTCCCAAGTCCTGGGCTTGGGCTCCTAAGTCCTGTGCCTAGACTCTTGCCGCAACTGGAGGTTGCTTTCTTAGCTTTAGAACATGATTTTTCCATTGTTTTTGTTGAGTCCTAGCTGAGTTTTTTTCCTAGTTCTGAGTCAGTCCTATTTTGGGCTGCCGAGTCTATGTCGAGTCCAAGTTTTCAAACTTTTTTTTAACAACGAATTGTACTTTCAACGAAGACTTCACTATAATTTTTACACCCTAATATGCATTTATGTCGCCCATTTCATATAAGCCGCCAATTCCTTGAAATTGTTTCTTCCCTAAATATGAAAAAAATCTTGTGAAATTGAGTACAAAATTTCTTGAAATCTATTCTAGAAGCCAAAAGTGTGAAAATATCTTGTGTTTTAAGCATGCAAATCATATCTTGTAAAGTTAAAATAAACAAGTAATAAAATCTTTGAATTCAAATTACAGTATTGAGAAGACAAGCAGAAGAAAAATATCAAAACACTGTATGGTCCTATTTCTAAGAGTGTAAATAAAATTATTTTCATATAATGGAGGAGAAATTATTTATGAAAAGGAATAGTATTGATTCATCAACATAACTTCTCTAAGATAGAAGTACACCATAAAATTATCAATGCTAAAGTGGAAGGTAAATAGATGGAGAATTAATCGATCTTTGTCCAAAGACTACAAAATATTCTATTTATACGAATTTTAGGGCATTTTATAGCAAAAAATCATCATGTCCAAATTTTAAATCAAGCATTTGTGTAAATGGAAAACTAAAAATATTTAGGGCATTTTATAGCAGGTAAACACCATGTCCAGATTCAAACACTTGGACAAATGCAAAATGAAAATATTTAGGACATTTTATTTATAACAAGCAAGCATCATGTTCAGATTTTAAATCACACCACCTACGCAAATGAAAAAAACTAAAACATTTAAGACATTTTATAACAAGCAAATAGTTATCCAGATTTTAAACCAAGACCTTATCATATAAGGCATTTTATAGCAAGAAAATAGTGCTCACTAGATTTTAAACAACAACACCTACACAAGTGAAAAACGAAAACATTTTAAACATTTTAAAGCATGTTTCTGTTACCTACGCAAATGAAAGATCTAAACATTTTATAACAAGAAAACAACACTCACCATATTTTAAACAACACCTACACAAATGTTAAACGAAAACATTTAAAACATTTTACAACATGTTTTTGTTTTTCATTTATGAAAGTACTTTGGTTTAAAATCTGGTGAGCACTCTTTTTCTAACTATAAAATTCCCTAAAGCTCATATAGATAAGAAGAAGACAAAGGCATAAGTAAACCCGTAGTTGTTAGCAATTCGGAAAAGAGGAAAATTATATATATAATTGTAGGGAAGCAAACATGTTGGGGTTTTCTATGATACTGAGAAAACCAGGGGCTAAGCACCGTTGTTTCCACGCGTATTCATTTTGTTGCCTATAATTGCCAGAAAAATGGAAGTGTGCATTGCATGTAGGGATGTGACATGAAATTGCAGAGCCTGGATGGTTAAACATTTTTAATGACCTATCATTTATATGGTAGAAGATTTGGTACTTGAGTATGTGCTAATATGTGTGGGGTAGTTGTTATATTTTGATTTATTAATAAAATATATTGTTATTTTTTTCTTAATAAAACTAGGTTAGATATTTAAGAGTCTCAAAAAATATCAAAGTGTAGATTTTTGTAACATAAGCTCATCAAATTCAAATCATAAAAATAGGTAGATTATCTTATCAAACAAAGGTATTAAGTCGAACATTTATAAACCATAACAAACCCATATAGCTCAATACTATCAATTCTCCAAAAAACCTTGAGACAATTTAACCCTTATCATGGGAATAAAGGATCATTTGGATTCCATTCATATTGTACTTAGCTATAGGCACCTTCCTCTTCTTTTTTTCCATAATGATTCACTCCTTAGACTTTAGATTTTGAGAAATTGAAGAAGATTTAATTAAAGAGGCAGCCATAGTTTTACGAGCTTCCAAAGAATTCCCTTCATCTTCATGGTCAAAGCTTTTGAAGCCAAATCAACAACTAGAGTATTCTTAGATTTGGTAGAACAACTCTAAGCATCCTTGTCAATATGAGGATCATTTGGAATTGTTATCAATATTGAATTGCACCCTTGAGAAAGTAACATGTTAACTCTCTTTCAATTGATAGCATGGAAACACTCTTAGGTTGTGGGTGACCTGTATATTGGATTGAATCTCCAGAGAGGGTTGGTTCCCTTAATTTAGCATCTAAAAAATTATTCTATTGTTGTTGCAAGGAAAAGGGTAGAAAATAACACAAAAAAGAATTCTAAAGCATAAAAGGAGGTGATACACCAAATGTTTTATGACTTGTACTTATCTAAAGAGTACACAATATGATTATAGAAGCCAAGACGACATACACAACTCAATTTTTGACATATCTTTCCATAAGTGTTTCATAGAAAGGTTTTTTATTCATGACAACATTCAGAAATAACGTTAAATTCACAACTAAAACTTGCATAAATTTAATAAAACACAAACTATGACATGCGAAAAAAATGTACTACTACATAAAGACAAGAAATTGAGACTACAAATCAAGGATAAACATTCTTATCAGAAGATGTAATCAATCATTTCATATTGTTCACAATGCATTGTTGTGAGAAGGTGTAAAAATGGCTCTTTATTGATTTAAAAGGTACATTATAACAAAGAACAAGTTTTTTTACAATGCTTTGTCTCAAAAATTTGAGTTCAAAAGTTTGATAGATGATCATGATAATTAGTTACAATGATGTTCTTCTCTCTAATAAAATGTTGTTTTGTCTTTATCAAGCATACCCTTTTTCCTATCTAACCAACAAGAGAGAAAATAGGACACATCTCTGGAATCAATGAAGATGTCTACTTTGAAACTTGTTGACCTAGCTTGCTTGGGTGCTTGGGAGGTCAAATTCCTTGTTTGACTACTAGAAATGCTCTCGTTAGACATTGAGGTAACTTTTAATTTTTCAACTTCCTTATCCTTTGCTTGTTCCTATATCTTCTCCTTAGCCTCCTAGATGTTCAGAAATGGTGCCTCAAACATATTTGTGCTTGTGCCTCTGTATTGTCGAACAAATAGTTAAATATCTCCAAGAAAAAGTCACTAGTCTGATCGAAATCTCTTTGGTGGGAAATGGTTTCCTAGTTAAGTCGTTGGTTTTCAATTTTTCTGAACTTATGTTGCGAGGTTCTAAAGTTTCACAACCTCTCAACTTAGCAACTTTTTGGTTCTCTTCATTATTGGCATGTCATGGGTTTTGAGAACTTCCAAACCTTAGACATGAGGTTCAGAAGTTTGAGTTTTGAGGGACATAGCGATCCCTTTGTTGTCGGTGAGTCGTGGGTTTTGAGAAATTTGCAACCTCCAACATGAGGCTCTAAAGTTTGGGTTTTGAGCGACAGAGCGATCCCTTTATCAACAAGACATGGGTTCTGGGAACTTCACAACCTTCAACATAAGGTTTTGAAGTTTAGCTTTTCAGCGACATAGTGACTTGGAAGCCAATGAATTTGGGGACCACTTGGAGCGATTTTGATGTTGACAGATGTGGGACCCTAATGGTGTGATGGTCAATGTTGGATGAGTGATGTGTCGACACATGGCATAGATTCATTGGATTGAACTATATGTGTTGCTAACAATGTAATTGTATGTCTGAATCAAGTTGCTCATTGGTTGACTCGATATTAATGTTGAGTTGGAAAGTGATGGTTGGATATTGTAACCATTTGACTGTGGAAGTTGAACCGAATCATTTCCTAGGGTTGAGAACGAATGATTAAAATGATGAGAGACGAGATGAGAGAGGCAAGATCGAAGTAGGGTTATGTTGTTGGATTCTCTCCATAATGGAACAAGATGTAAACTCTAAAAAGGCTTAGAGCCTAAATTGTATTTGTAACTATTTTCTTGTTGAATAATACAATGGCGATCTAAGCTTTTGGAGTGTGGGTTTTTTTGGTTCTAGTACCCAAAAGGGTTTTCCCCACATAAATGTGTGTGTTCATGTCTTATGTTTCATCTTTCATGTGTAATGGTGAATTGCATGATTGAATCTATTTAATGGTGTTGTTTGGAACTGGTTTAATAAGCATTAACTTTTCTCAAATGGATTAATGTGGGAAATAAACTATGTCTAATTCCACTTTATGGCATAGTAGTACATGCCTTTGAGGCAATCTAACGGAATAAGGTTGTCGAAGGCAGTACTGATCTTGGATGTTTCTTTCTAAGATGACCGACATTTTCCCAACAAGTGGTATCAGAGCCTTCTTTTGGGAATTTATTTTTGCTTGCATGTACTTACATGTGTGTTGCATGTACTTGCATGGACTCGCATGTGGCTTGCATGTGCTTGCATGATTGATGCATGTTTAAATTCCTAGTGTTTCTGGTTCTAGGTATTCCTTCTATGAAGATTTCTTAGTATGTCAGGCTTGAGGAAATCTAGAGGAATCGACTGATGTTTTGATCCTTTGGATGTTTTGATCCTTTGGTGAGTAGAAGTTCTTGCTTTTTTGTTTAAGTTTTTGAGACAACACGCATCATGGAAGATGGTGAAGGCATAGAAACTAGAACTAGTCATATTGGAATGTTGTTATCTGAAGTTCCTAGTTGGCAACAATATAACCCTGATGCATGGGGTGGAATTTTTTGCTTCATGGTTGTGTTGCAGCAAAAGCTTTCATATTGGGTGTCTGTGTGAGAGGCTCCTTAATGATATGGAGAATCTTGGGTTGTTGTTCAATCATGGAGTAATGTGCTTATGTTGGGTGTTTTTCCTAGTATTGGAAGGCATAGTTTTATGGTACCTTGATTGCATGAAGGCTATGGAGTTGATATGTGGATGATCTGGAAGCTTCTGAAATAACATGTCTCTCTCGAATGCGTGTGCATGTGGGTGGTGTTAGGAATTGTATGCAAAAAATATCAATTAAATGAAAATAAAGATTAAATAGAGGAATGAAAAACACAGAAATAATAACAATGAGAGACAATATTTAACGTGGTTCACCCAAAATCGTGCTACGTCCACCAACAGAGAGTCCAATAGTATTATCCAATAAATCAAATTGATTACAACCAGTAATCCCTTGCAACTCAATACCACTGCAATTGCTACAATACAATGTCAACAAAAACCCCAAACCCTTGGTCTTTTATCAAGACATATGTCGGTTACAAAATTAGGGTTTTTTATGTAAGCCAATAGAAAAATAACACCCGACCCCTTTATAAAATAATAAAAAATCGTCTTGTGGGCGCTGCCCCCAAACCCCCTGTAAGGGGCGCTACCCCTTGACCCTGTTAAATAATTTTGGGGGAAACCGCGCCAATAAAAGTGGGGAAAATTTAACCTCTGAGTTTGATTAGGCTCCATATACCAATAGGTGATTTTGGAGTTGGCTTGAAATGGACTTGGAGTTCTTGAACTGTTCTTTCCTTTTAAGGATGGTTTGTACTTGCATGGCTCTATGGTTTTGTAGGTTTTACATGGTAGAGAAAAACTTGTGATTATGTGAAGCTATTGTTAAGCTATTTTCTAGACCCTATATTTTGAGGTGTGACTAGATGAGATAGTTGCAGTTTAGCATGGTAAGAGGAGGTGAGATTCCTTCTCTGCATAGGAGTGTTGGTATGTGATTTGTCACTCAACATTCTTGTGGTGGTGCTTGGTGGTTTCCTAGACTATGGTGCTCATTGTGGACATGATTGGAAAATCGGATTTGATCTTGGTCTGGTGTTTGAGTCAAGTTGTCTACGTTGTTATTCTCATTGAGATCCCAGTTTTGCAGTTTCTAGTGCGATAATGGGTTTGCATTTTTTTGTTGAATGGATCTACTAGTTGTGCAATTTTGTGGGTTGTCTTTACCTACATGTTTGTCGTGAGACAACTCAGAAGTGGACTGTCTATATCCGTAACATCTAATTTTGTAATGGTGTAGACTTGTTAGTTGGCCTTGTCTATGGTCACTTGTGCATTGGTGTAGTTGCTTTGAGATGTGAGGATGGATGGTGTTGAGCACCTGGATAGTCAGTTATGGGGACCTGTAGCATGTCATATCATGATGTCATGGATAGCTTGGATACACTACCTTGTGTAAGCTTTTGACAGTGATGATATTTTTCTGTCTGGTTTGGAAATCTTGGTGTCACTTGGTATTGTTGTCAGAAAGACATGTTGTGTGGACCTAAAGGATTTCCAGTTTAGTAGATGTTTTGGTCATGATGCTTGGAAAGCTCGGTTGTCACGATTTAGTGGGATCTTTAGCAATGACTGTGGATTCATCACTTGGTGATCATGGATGATCTTCTTTAGTGTTGCATATGTTACTAGGAGGAGTTCTTAGATCCTATTGTTGCAGAAGATTTCTTTCACATTTGCATGGACACTATTGGAAGATGTGCAACATCTCAAAACCATGGAGGATTCTTGGAGTCATTGGTTGAGATGTTGGTGGTGCTTGATAGGTGATGTTGGTTTAGAGTTTGTTTGTTTTATGTCATGGTATACTCTTGATCGTGCATTAGAGTTTTGGAATAATGTTTTTCTCTTGGGACCATGTTATGTTCACCTATAGCATGGGATCTCCTAAGGGGGTGGTAAGATCATTGTGTCATGATAAATTCCTAGTTCAAATGATTGGAGCTTTTGAAAGTGGTTTGGTAATTCTTTGTGTATTAGTTACATTGATTATATGCTTGAAAACTTGATGATAGTACAATGATGCATTTGGGGTTTAGCATGGATTGATTGTTAGTAGGTGCTCATGGATACATGGAGAATAAGGTGAGGTTGTAATTATCTTGAGATGAGAAAAGTATACTAAGATGGTTACTCTCGGTGAGATTTCATGAGAAATTCTGAGGAGCCTACACCTTGGTTGGACGTGAGTTCAACAGAGACCAATGAGGAGATTGCTCTTGGAGAAGTCATGAGGGCTTGGATACCCTGGAGGAGCATTCTCATTCCCCACTCTTGGTCTTCGGAAGGTTATCATTTGAAAAGTATTTCCCATTATTGCTTTCAGATGTGTTATGTCTATGGTTTGATTCTCATGAAGTGAGTTGATTCATGATGATTGGCTTTGGATATTCATTTGAGGATTGACTTAGCATGTGTCTATATGCTTTCTTTCATGGATATGGATCTTGAGCTCTGTAGTTAGTTCTGAAGGATTCATTTGAAGGATGCTTAGCATGGATATCTCCTTGGGTTAGTATTTTCTTTTATGATGATTATAGGAGATGGTATTGGGCTGATTTCGTGAGATGGGAAACAGAGTAGTTTGATCTTCTTAGAGAAGCTTACATCCATATAATTACATGACATATATGTTGTGTTTGATCTTGGTGATTGAAAAATTGGGTGTTGTTATGTTGTTCTCTTTGGGGTGTTGTTCAGGAGATCTTACTTGACACAGTTGCCATTAAGAGGTGTGTGTAGAAGGATCTTCTACAGGTACATGATGTGCATAGGTGCACTCTTTGTTCCTGGTTATGGAGACTTGTGGTGAGAGTTGTTCTTTACAGGTTATTGGTTTACAATTTTTTTCATATCATTATGGATGGTTCCTTGAAACTACATGTTTACACTCTCTATATGATGTTGTTGGTAGACTCATTATGCCTTATTTTTTTCAGATTTGGCATTACCCAAGCAGTGGGAGTTCCTAGGTGTGTTTTGTCTCCTTCGACTAGTTGGAACATGGAGATTTTTTCTATGGTTGATGGGTTGGTTGTGTTGTTGGCATGAGTTTACTAATGAGGATACCTTGGAGGTATGTGAGATTGGATGGATTAGAACTTTTTGTGTGTGCTATTTCCAATCACATGGGTTGATCAGTTGGATGGGAGCAATCAGTGTTTTGGTTGTTGTTCTACCTAGTGAACATTTTATCTTGTTTTTGGAGGGTGACTTCACGATTGTGTTCTAGTCTGGAGCTTTGAAATTGATATTACTTATGTATAGCTTGTAAGCACAGTGGAGTGGTGGCAGTGTGTTGAAAACCTTACAGACAATTAATTTTGATGTTGGTATCTTGGATTAGATTGATGAATTTATGCCATGGCTTGTTTATTTCCTTGGGAGGATGGTTGGAATAGTAGCCTGAGATGGTGGACATTATAGATGTTGTTGTAGGTGTCCTGGGTGATACAAAGGATTCATGCATTGATTGGTAGGCAGTTTGTTCTTCGACAAGTGGAAAATTTTTGAGAAAGGGTACCTCAAACGAACTGGTGTATGTGCCTCTATATTGTCAAACAAATAGTTGAATGTCTCCAAGACAAAGTCACTAGTCTGATTGAAATCTCTTTGGTGGTAAATGGTTTCTTAGTTAAGTCATTGGTTTTCAAGTTTTTCAAACTTATGTCACAAGGTTCTAAAGTTTCACAACCTCCCGACTTAGCCACTTTGTGGTTCTCTTTGTTATCGGCATGTTGTGTGTTTTGAGAACTTCACAACCTCTAACATGAGGTTCGGAAGTTTGGGTTTTGAGCGACATAGCGATCCCTTTTTTGTCGAAAAGTCATAGGTTTTGAGAACTTCGCAACCTCTGACATGAGGTTCAGAAGTTTGAGTTTTGAGCGACAAAGTGATCCCTTTATCGAGGCAGGTTGTAGGTTCTGGGAACTTCACAACCTTCGACATAAGGTTTTGAAGTTTGGTCTTTTCAGCGACATAGCGACTTGGAAGCCAATGGATGTGGGGACCACTTGGAGTGATTTTGATGCTAATGAATGTGGGACCCGAGTGGTGCGATGGTCAACATTGGACGAGTGATGTGTCGACATGTGGCAGAAATTCATTGGAATGAACTATATTTGTTGCTAACGATGTAACTATATGTCTGAATCAGATTGCTCATTGGTTGACTCAGTATTGATGTTGAGTTGGAAAGCGATGGTTGGTTATTGTAACTGTTTGACTGTGGAAGTTGAACCGAACCATTTCCTAGGGTTGAGAATGAATGATATAAAATGACGAGAGACGAGATGAGAGAGGTGAGATCGAAGTAGGGTTATGCTTTCAAATTCTCTCCAAAATTCAACAAGATGTAAACTCTAAAAAGGATTAGAGCCTAAATTATATATGTAACTCTTTTTTTGTTGAATAATACAATGGCGATCTAAGCTTTTGGAGTGTGGGGTTTTTTACCCGAAAGGGCTTTTCCCATGTAAATCTGTGTGTTCATGTTTTATGTTTCATCTTTCATGTTTAATGTTTCTACATGATTGAATCTATTTAATGGTGTTGTTTGGAACTGGTTTAATAAGCATTAAATTTTCTCAAAAGGATTAATGTGGGAAATAAACTATGTCTGATTCCACGTTATAGCATAGTAGTACATTTCTTTGAGGCAATCTAACAGAATAACGTTGTTGAAGGAATTGTTGATCTTGGATGTTTCTTTCTGAGATGACCAAAATTTTCCCAACACTAGATGGATCAAATTGCTTATATTGTTGTCATAACTAATCCAATTAGCCTTTTAATGCCTTCAAACTACCATTTTCATACAAATAGGACATGTTTTCTTAAAGATTTTGAAGGAAGAACTCCTCGTGACATAGGATAAAGCCTCTCCATCATGACATTCATCTCTTTGCCTTTATTGATTGTTGACTAGCCTTCTCGTGGTCATGCACAGTTTACAAGACATAATTATTCATGAGACTCCTAAGATTTGGTAAATCTTGTGCTAGGTCTAGACAATAAAAGGTCTATGATTTTAGTTCCATGAGTATTGTCACTTTCCCAAATAGATTACATACTCATTATCACTGATTTAAGCCCTATAGATTGCTTCTTGCATGGTATGGAAGAAAATCCTCACATGGAGATTCATAAGGCTATCATGAACTATCTCTTACGTGTATATAGGTTGTCATTTTAGCTCTCACCATTGGAAAGAACATCACTATAACACCCAAAAAATATCTAGTGCTACCTTACATCTTCTTACCATACTAGATTGTCATACACCAAACATTATTATCCAAAATCTTTGACAAACTCCTTGGCGTTGTCCATTGTTGACTAGCCCTTTCATTGACTATCAAAGAGTATTACTCTCTTTATAACATACACTACTATTATATCATGACTATTGACTATCCTTAATACCTCAGAAGTGTTGTGGTGTGGATCTCATGATGATTGTTCCTTCCCTTCAAGTCTACCCCCTTTATCTTTACCATACTCTGCGTTTATGATTGTTTAACATTGTTTACAACATTGTACTTTTCAAATTCTTCGACACCATTTTATGACTTGTTTTGTCACTTGACAAGGATTTACTTGTCAAAATAGTCCTAATTGTTCACTATCCTTCATACCATGATACAATCATACACCATACCTTACAATGGGTGTAATAGCCTTTGTAACTCATTCATAAACTATTGTCCAACTTTGGTGTTGTGGAAACCTAAATTGTATTCTACTATACTCGACCTATTTTCTAATGTAGATTATCATTAGTTGTCTTTTAATGTGACCTTATCCACCATGATGTCTCTCATGCCATATTCACTTATGATAGTCATAATTTCTCTAACCTATGACTATCATGCATTGTTACAAGACATTATTTCCATCTCAACAATGCATCTATTGTTATGCATGAGGACTATCACGAAGCACAATGAAACCTACCACTAGCATTGGCATCTACATAACACATTAAATCAAGTGTGATTTCCAATGTATAATATGATGAGTTTCATTTAAATTTATTATTGTTATCTTTGAACATTCCATTAACAACTTACTGCCCTTGTCTATCACACTCATTATTATTTATAGGTCTCTACCCCTTTCACACTTGATAGAACGTTTTCAATAGTTTGAACAATGAGTGACATTATCATGCATGGATCTTATACATTCTTCATTAGCCTATTATTATTCACAGTTAATTTGGATTGACTCTTCATGGACACTATCATCTCCTTCGAAAAAACAACAATATCCTTGTGTTCACCATTTTGTTGTCTATTCTACACTTTTAAGTTGTTTTTCTTGATGTTAACATTATCCTTTGAGACATGTTGTCCACTTGTGCATCAACATTTGTCATTAGGTTCTTGAACAAAAATAATTTTATCTCCTTTCCCTTCTTTCAAATTTCCCTGGAACTTCACTTTTTCCCAAGCTATAGCCTCTTTTATGCTATACTTGAATTGTCATCTACATGATTATCAATTTTATCATGAAACACAAAAATCACAAACATTGTCAACTCCATGTGATCCAACGATATTATAAGTTTGATCTCAACTATTTCTTCTCTTTGTTGAACTCTTGGAATACTGAGAGGGAAGGGGTAAATTAGTATTCCTAAAAACCATTTAATTACCAACCATCCAATTAACATAACATACTTAGCAATTAACAGAAATGAAAGTGTAAACAACCCATAACACATGCAACACATGAACACCAAAACTTTTATGTGAACCACAATGAGGATTAGCTCACAATATAGTATGACCGATCATAAAATATTACATAAGGGCTCACTACCGAGAGGACTCACTATCCAAGTGAACTCACTGTACATAGCAAAAAGCAAGATAAGAAAAGTGGCTACACAACCAAGATTTGAACTAATACAAAATACATCTGTCATATGCTAAATTCAGTTCCTTTGAAGCTTAAGATTCTGATCCAAAAAACTTCGACTGATACAAAACACAAATCTCTACTTAGAATTATATTCGCATATCCTTTTCTCAATCTTCTACAAAAATTCACTTTCTTGCTTGCATTCAAATCACTTATCTATCTCATCTACTTCTCACAAACTCAAAATGATCTATATATATGAACATCATTGCAAACACTAATTAGGTCACCTAATTAGATGACATCTAAGGAAATGCAAAACGTGCCTTGTCAGCACCCAATTCAAATTAAAATACCTTCACGCCACAAACCCATGAGATATAGGTTAACATGGACCTATAATAGCTCCTTCTTACATTCACATCACAATTTTAATCTACACAACCTTTTAAATATTTTAGGTCAGCCAAGCATGGGACCTAAAACATAATACTTCAATTGATCGATACACACAAAACACATGGATCTCAAAATATCATGCCAACTGGAAATCTTAACCCACAAACACCTGTAAAAATCATCCCAAAACTGCAACCTAGCACACACTTGTGGAGGAGTGCAGACAGAATAGGTCATACCCATTACACAAAAAACTGGCAAAATTTTATATGTTGAACTTCTTTCATATGCAAATTTTGAACCATTCGTCTAGACCAACTGAAATTATAGATTTAGGCATTGATATCATCCACAAACAACACATTGAAATCACAAAGATGGATCTGTACTTGCGATGAAATGTGAACCAATCTACGGAGGGCACAAAGAGAAAAAACTACCAACATAGACACATAGTAGAAGTGCTTAATTGTGAATCATTTTGAATGTGCAAAATATTCTTCATACCATTCTAGTATTCAAATAGTGCATCCAAGTTCATCCAAGTTCATTGGGCTTGAAGGATTCTCCAGAGTAGGCTTCTTCCTTGTCTTCTTCTTCTCCAGATTACTGGATTTAGGTTTCTTTCTTTTCTTTTCTTTTACCTTATGCATATGTATTTGAAAGGCTTTCTTTTCTTTCTCAATATCTTCTTCTTCATATGATTCAACTATCTCTATTCTTTGTTTATTTTAAGTGGTGTTACTTATTTTCATAGTCAATGGTGACCCTTCATCCTCGTCTTCTTCTTCTTCAAAGAGCACACTCATTTCTTTCTCTCTTTGAGATTTTTGCTTCTTTCTTGTTTTTGTCTTAGAGGTAGATGAGGAGGCTACCAAAGTAGGTTTTCTTTTCTTCAACTATGATTCTTCTACCACCAGAGCATTGGTTTCCATTTTCTTAGTACTATGAGGGGTAGAAGTTGGTCTATAAGTATTGGAAGTAGTCCTACCAAATATTCTAGTCTCGAGGACTCAGCAACTGTACATGCGATTTCAACAACTCTTTTTCTTAATATTTGTATTTCTTCTACTGTAAGCCCATGACCTTGGAAAATTTCATTCACAGCTTTTTTCACTCTTTTCTTGCTTGCAAGTTCTGACAATTCCATATGTGTTTTCATCGATTTTTCTTCATAAGTCCCATGTCTTTCTCATTTAGGATCCTTAGGATTTTTTATCAAAATTTTAATAAGACCATCAACCTCAACTTGATTCATCTCATAGCCGATTGGGGGAATCCAGACTATTATGGTTTCCACAACACTAAAATTAGTGGAAACTAAGAATGTGATATCATCTCGATATTTTTCCACTAAGTAGCGAGGGATTCTTTCCCTCTCATGCATTCTCTTCTGAAATACTGCAAAGAATGCAGTAAGTGATTCTTCTTGAACTTTCATGTCACCAAGTCTGTGTAAATGTTCCAAAATCTGATGTGACATTGGTCTCCTTTGATCCCATATGATATTACTTCTTCTTGGAAGCTCCCTCAAAAAATAAAATAACAAGAAAACTACTGGAGAACTGAACTTGAAAATATATTTCTTACCTTTGGTTTGTTTCAAGTTGTCAAACAGTTGTTGGAACCGAAGCAATTCACACAGATCATAGTCCTTACTCTTTTTCACCATTTAATAGGCAACATGGATTGTTGTAGTTGACACTGAATTTTCCCTATCGATGTAATAAATTTTGTATCCTATGACTGTTTTCACATGCCTTACTGCAAGGTTCCAAATAATGTCCACCATGAGAGCCCTATGATTGAATGTGGCTCCAATCATCTCCATTACTTCTTTATTCTTTACATATTTCAATATTAGCATAGGTCCAGTAGTGCAAATTCCTGTCACTTCCCTTATAACTTCCTTCGATATCATGTCATGCTTGTCTATCCATAAGTAGTAGCCATGTACTCTACTCAATGCCATTCTTACAAACTTATGGGTATCATCATAGGTGAAATTTGAAAATAGTTGCCAAACATTCAAATTATTTTCCATTAGGTTCTTATATTTGAGCTTGATATGATGATCATCTCTAGTTAACGCATTTATCCATGGGTTGATGAGTTTCACATGATTATGCTCTTTCATTTTTTCATGAATAAAAGCCCTAGTGTCCTCTATATGAAAAACCCTATATGGAATGCTCAAAAAAGCTCCAAGTGGGTCATCCTCAAATATCTTCATAGGGTACTTCTTGAATTTCAGTTGATTCTTTTCACTTACATTTACTAAAATAGGTGTAGCCAACTCTACAGAATTCAAATGCTTTGAAAACATATTCTAAGGCAACAATAAATACCTTTTCTTTGCTTGATTGAAACCAGGTTTTGAATGCTCTACTTCCCGAGCTTTGAATTCGCTTCAATTTGCTTCTGAATGCATAAAAGTGGGTGAATTAGACCAATTTTAGAAACTTATAGTCCAATATTTCACCCTAATTCACATTCAATGCACAATCAGTAAAGCTAACAAAAACTCTTCACTATGCAACAACAAACCCTTAGTTACTCTGTGAAGCTCCACAAAAACATGTTTTCTTCTAGAATTTCCTCCACAAGATCTAAATTGTCAATATCCACCTCATGTCTTTGTGCCAAGCCATGGCACCCTATATCAGCAAGGGGATTTTTCATTTTTTGTAATTGCTCCCCCTAATTCAATGCTTGGGTTAAGTTTTTGAGAGAATTATCTGTATCAAAGGGTGGTATAGATTCATTTGTAGTTTTTGATTCTTGCTTGTTCTTAGGCTTTTCTTTCTTCCTCTAGATTTTTTCCATTTCCTTCTTTACTTCAGTCAGATCAATCTTTGTGACTAGATTATTTTTGTTTTCAGGAGTAATCTTTCTTATGTTCTTGTAGAATCTAGCAATATATCCAGATTTATTGCAATTGTGACATACAATATTCCTCTGAGAGTTGCTCTTTTCATTCATTCTAGATCTGCATTGGTTAGCCTTGTGTCCAAGTCCATGACATGTATAACAATAGCCATTGAAAGATTGAAACATTCTACCATTGGTGTAAGTATTCCTCATTTTATTTCTACATTCACTTGCTCTATGTCCAAACTTCTTGCATGTAAAGTATTGACCAATAAAGGATGAAACATTCTAATTTATTTTACTTATACATTCCATTGCTTTATGACCAAACTTGTTGCAAAAATAACAAATGCCATTGCAAGATGACTACCTTTGAGCATTTGGTTGTCTAATATGGGGTCTTCTTGCATTATTTCTTTGATTTCGGTACTTGTCATTATTTTTCTTATCTTTGGTCTTCTCAGGTTCACTAATCTTTTTTTCTTTTGAACTTTCACCTATCTCAAGTCCAAAACCACTTTTATCTTTAGATGCATTCTGACCTGCGATTATTTCATCAAGCATTGTAGAACTTGTCTTAAACTAATCTTCATGAATTCTTTCTTTTTCCAAGTCTGCTTTCAGATTTACCACTTCTTGTTCAAGCTTAGTGCATTCATCAGTTTTTCTTTTTACCATAGTATTCAGGCATTCCTCGATTCTTTTCTTTTCTTCCACTTGTACTCTTAATCCAATGATGTCTTCATTTGCTTGTCTCAATTGTTCACTGACTTCCTTATGTCTTTCTCTGAATTTCTTGATTTTCTCTCTTAGTTTCTTGATGCATTCATTGGCTTCATTGAGATTTTCCTTCAGATCTTTTTTTTCACCTTCAACTTTGTTGAGATCTTCAAGGGAAACTTTGAGTTCTCCATCCTTGTCAAGTATGCAACCATTATCAGCCATGTGCTCAAATTCCAAGATCTACCCAAAGTGATTAAGCTCTTTTAGGGGAGCCAAGCTCCAATACCAATTGTTGAACACCTAAAATACTGAGAGGGGGGGTGAATTATTATTCTTAAAAACCATTTAATTATCAACCATCCAATTAACATAACATACTTAGCAATCAACAGAAATGAAATCATAAATAGCACATAACACATGCAAAACATGAACAAAATTTTTATGTGGAAAACCCAAAATGGGAAAAACCATGGTGAGGATTAGCTCACAATATAGTATGAATGGTCATAAAATATTACATAAGGGCTCACTGCCAGGAGGACTCACTCTCCAAGTGAACTTACTGTTCACAGCAAAAAGTAAGATAAGAAAAGTGGCAACACAACCAAGATTTGAATTAATACAAAATGCATTTGTCATATGTTGAATTCAATTCCTTTGAAGCTCAAGATTCTAATCCAAAACACTTCACCTAATATGGAACACAAATCTCTGTTCAAAATTATATTCGCATATCCTTTTCTCAATCTTCTACAAAAATTTGCTTTCTTGCTAGCATTTTGATCACTCTCTATCTCATCTACTTCTCACAAACTTAAAATGGTCTTCTATATATATGAGCATCATTGAAAATACTAATTAGGTCGACCTAATTAGATAACGCCTAAATAAATGCAAAATGTGCCTTGTCAACATCCAATTCAAATTAAAATACCTTCGCACCACAAACCCATGAGGTATAGGTCAACATGGGCCTATAATAGCTCCTTCTTACATTCACATCACAATTTTAATCTCCACAACCTTTTACATATTTTAGGTCGATTAGGCATAGGGCCTAAAATAGAATACTTCAATTGATCACTACAGATAGAACACCTGGATTTCAAAATATCATGCCAACTAGAAATCTTAACCCACAGACACCTATAAACATCATCCCAAAACCGCAAGTCCTAGCACACACTCATGGAGGAGTGCAAATAGAATAGGTCATATCCATTACATAGAAAACTAGCAACACTTTATATGTTGAACTTTTGTCATATGCAACTTTTGAACCATTCATCAAGACCAACTGAAATTTTGGATTTAGGCACTGATATCATCCACAAACAACACATTGGAATCACAAAGAGGGATCTATATGTGCGATGAAATGCAAACCAATCTACGGAGGGCATAGAGAGAAAAAACTATCGACGTAGACACATAGTAGAAGTGCTTAACTGTGAATCAATTTGACTGTGCAAAATATTATTCATACCATTCTGGTATTCACCATGTAGTGTTGACATCAATGATAACACATATCTTCTTCATTCTTTCAACACTCTTGACTATCTACCACCATTGTATAGTGTCCCTTATAGTTTGAAGTATTAGCATATTTCTTTGTACAATAAACCCTTCCCAATGATGGATCATTGGGTGTAATCCAAAATGTCGATCTCAAAACTATACATAGTTGAATCTAGAAGCTCACATATTTCTAATTGATGGACTATGGAAAACTAATACCTACTAGTAAACCCTTTGCTAGTCACTTGTGTCTTTCAAAAATAAAAAATGCAAACCTATCTATACTCTTCTTATCTAGAGCCAACTAAACACAAATTTGTGTAATGCATTTCAATGTCCTTGTATTTAAAAGCATTGAGAGCTATATTTTCATATAATTGATATTTCACACTTCGATTAGTGCAATAAAGAAATATAGATCTACACTATCATTTCCAAGAGCATATGATGTTTGAAGAGTATCTTTTTTGATTTATTATACACAATTTCATAGATTGACCTAGGAGAATGTGTGCCTTTATGACATATTAGTAATCACACCAAGATAATTATATATACTGCCAACTCTCAAATTTATAAAAGACATATAAGAAGCTAAAGTGGAACATACAAAATTTAGAAAATGAAATTCTACGACTAAAGTTTACATCAAAATTTTAGAGTTAAAGGGTCAACTTAGTTGTGGCATCTATTCTTTTGAATATTGAAGATTGAGTGATTAAAATAAAAGTTAGTCTAGAACATAACTTGCATAAAGAGATTCAAGTGCTTGATAGAACTAGGCTTCTATTATATAAATAAAGTATGTTTAATAAAATAAATTAATTAAAAGGTATCGAATTTCAAGAAAAAACATAAAAATATAGTTAGTACATATATTAAAATAATATTGTAAAGCTTGTGGGAGGTGGGGCGAGCACCCCTCCAAGGTGGCAGAGGGGGTGGCATTAGATGCCACGGTGGCAAGGTCGTTGGAGAAAGGAAGGTTGAGTTGGCAGACATAATGGTAAGTGATGGTTAAGAGGTGTCTTTTCACAGCAATACAGTGGATAGCTGAAGACAGCTACGGCTCCCATGTCCATGTTTAGTAATGAGTGCAAATATTGCTTGAGGGATTTACTCCTCATGGCAAGGACAACTTGCAAGCTGGATTGTGTACCATTCGTGTAGGTTGGTGGCGGGCTTGTGATTAGAGCTTTATAAATATTGATGGTTTGTAGTTTTCTTGGCTGAGTTTTCTTTGTTGTGCGAGCGGAGAATGTGAGCTTTCTTCTTTCCTTTCTGTCAGGTGTGGTCTATGTTGGGACATTGATGGCGAAGGGCTTAAAATTCGTAATTGAGGTCTCGGTTGAAGGCCTGGCAAGGTTTGGGGCAGATACCCTAATATTGTTGCGGTCGAAGGCAAGGCAAACCTCCTTCAGGGAGATTATCGACCAAAGATTGAAGCGTATACTACTAAATTACGATCCTATGGTTGTTGCAGTTGTGAAGATGATTCTGGGTTCGAGCCACTTGGAAAGTAAGGAGTACAGGAGGGATAATCTGCATTTATCATCGCGTTTTCTGGCATCGCTCCTGGACAACAAAGTTCCTAAGGCGGAAGTGAAGGGGCTGCTAGTTAAAATATTTAGGGAAGATTTGGTGGAAGGGGTGGATGAGGTTCTTAGCGCAATGATTGAGGGAAAAGGTTTCCCAAGGCCTTGTGATTTGGAGCGGCTCCACTCAGAAGAGACTTTGAAGATTTACCCATTTCTCCTGGATTTGCGTGGGCTAGGCCTTATGAGGCATCAGATGATTGTGGCGGTGGCTGTAGAATTTATGAAGAAATTCTTTGGGTTGATGGCAACCAATGGCATTGAATGGGTAAAAGACTTTGAATCCTTTGCAATAGTTAATGGTTTTTTGTAATTTGGGTTGTGGGTTGAGGCTCTCTGGTCTGTGGGGGTTGGTGTAGTTTTTGTTAGTTTAGTTGGTGCTCTATTAGTAGGATAGCCCTTAAAATGGCATTTTTTCATGTTTTTCTCTAGTCAGGGGGTTTTGTGGTTTTGGTTGGGTGGGGCTTTTGTCGAATTTTGGTTTTTTGAGGAAGAATTTGTTGGTCGGATGGTTCTTGGGCTGTTTTTTGGTGACATAAATTTAATTTAATTGCAAACGTTTGTAGTTTGGCTAATATTAATAATAAAATACTCATCTTGCATATCAAAAAAATACATATTGTAAAGCCATTAAAAAAGTTTAGGGTGTATTCACAAATGATATAAATTTGATAACTGATTTAATATGAATATAAATAATATAATTATATGCAAAATTAATTTAGTAGTCAAATCCAAAAATAAGATTTTGGATCCAAAAATTATTAAATTTTCATATTCAATTGATAAATTGTAGAGTTATAACTCTACATGCAAGATATTATATAATTTTAAAAGAAAATAATTAGTATTTACCTTTCAAAAAACCCAAACTTCTACCAACTTCCAAATTTCAAATTGTAAATTTTTATTACATTAGAAAAATGCAATTTTGAAAAATAGCATTAGAAACTATAAGTTTTGGTTGGCTTGAAAAATATCCACATTGTCAATAGGCCTTTAGTTTGTTAGCGGAGTTGAATGGTTTTCCATTGAGGCCACTACAGATCAAGTCTTGTTGAATGCAAGGCCCTAACATCATAAAGGATGAGTTAGGGATTATACCTTGGATAACTCACAATAGATACTCCTTAATTCTTTATTCTTAACCAAATTCTTGTTTAGTGCAAGGTCGTGACATCATAAGGGATGAATTAAGCATTAAACCTTGAACAATTTAAAATGAACACTATTAATCCTTTATTCTTAACCAAAGAGATTTTAACCTAAGACTTGTACTCCACAAACAATCTTTTACACTCAATATAAATGCCAAGAGGAAACTGCTTATCAGTGGCACATCCCTAAACCCTGAAGTTATCCAGAGAATCCACCTGTTTTTCTCACATGAAGATATTTTTTAAGTTAAAAAATAATAAATCTTACAGTTCTTGCATAGAGACAACCTGGAAAACAGAGGATGGCCTGGTTAACTTGTTTGATAAAGATATTTATTTAGTTTGACTATGCGTAACAATTAAAACAACCGATCCGTGCCAGATTGGTGGGAAATAATAGAAAGAGGATTGATTGATCATCCCATCAAACATGCATTTGCAAAGAAAACAAAGACTTGAAATAGTAAAACATGATTACTGCAAATATGGACTAATAACAATAGAATGTGGAGTTGGGGGCAAATCTTGGAGTGAGAATATTCACAATGGATTCCTTTCTTCCATAAAATTTGGATCGGTTAAGGGCATTCAAATATGGCCAAGATGGCCAAGATCATGGATGCCAATATTAGTAAACTGAATCCTGCATATATCCCTTTCTCACTCTTTTTCATTTCGTCTTTGGTGAAAGGCCAAATCTGAATGCTACGATAAACCCTTGAGCCTCTCTGTTCTGTTATATCTTCAGATAAAAATTACCATTCACGGTTACAACCCTCGAATTTGGGGGAATTTAAATTATTGAAAAACTTATTTCACGCCTGGAAATAGATTGCAAAGCTGAAACATGCATACTTGAAATGGTTCAAAAACCTGTCTTTTGATATTTAGAGATCTGAAACCCAATCGGGTTTTAAAAAAATACATTAATGCTGAAATCCTCCAAAATATTTGTATGAACTCGAAATACCGCCATTCAAGAAAAGCAAAAACGGGGTTTAAAAAACAAGCCTCATCATGAACAGAAATCCCCTTGAACAAAATCTCAATTAGGGTGTAAAACAAGACAGAAGTATTTCCTCTTTGTTGAAAAACCCGCTCATATTTGGGGAATTTTCAATCTTTTGTGAAATCAAGCAATTCGTGGTGTGGGCATCTGCAACATTTGGAGAAGTGGTGAGTTGTTGCTTGGGCCACATTATTCTTGGATGGCGGCTTTTTGCATAATCCTCTGGAATGAAAACATCTGTAGCAAGATCCATGTCCACCACAAGCTAAAATCTATTACAAATCAAATACAGCTCGATCTCTGTCTGTAATAAAACAGAAAAGAATGGCAGAGAGTAAGAAAAAGACAAAGGAGTAAGTAAATGCGCAGCTGTTGACAATTTGGAAAAGAGGAAATGCACATATACTTATAGGGAAGGCAAACGCGTTTGGGTTTGTTATGATACTGAGAAACCAGGGGCAAGGCACGGTTTTGCCAACGTTCGAGGAAAGGCATTGAATGTTTGAAGCGACCAGCACATGAAACCGTGGGCTTAAGTGAAAGTATTCTAGTCAGTTTTTAATAAGCTTGCTTCCACGCGCATTTACTTCATTGCGTATAATTGCCGGTAAAAGGGAAGTGTATTGCCTAGATATATGAAATTTTACGGCCTTGGCCTAGACATTATTAATGACCGGTCATTTTATATCCATCTTGGTAGCAGGTTCTGATATCTTGTATGAGTATTAGCATTTGGATTTGGATTGGCTAGTCTGAATGATCCATCTCGATTGCTCAAAATATCTAGTTGTGAGCTTAATTGATCTTTGATATAACCATTGATTATTGTCAATGTGTTATTGATGCTAGATATATCTCCTTGTATAGAGGACAAATTAATTTCCCTTGTATGTAGTGCATTTCCTCCTCCATCTTGTTCTTTTTGTGATCCAATGAGGAAGGAGTTATGATTGAGGTCTCACTGGATCCAAACTTTTAAGTTTGTGTTCTTTTTGTCAATAATCTTTCATGGTGTGTGGGAATTTTGTCAATAATATAATGTTATAAAATCTTATATGCTTATTAAATATGTTTTATAAATTATATACTAAAATTAATAATTAAGTCATTTTTTATAAACTATTAGATGAAGTCAACATATTCCACCCTTAAGTCATTTTTTATAAACCATTCCTAAGCATTTTCACACTCACATATCCTATTTTTATCAATTCAATATCTTCCACCCTCAATGTCCCAACCTCCACTATTGACCTTGTCCTAAAGGGCCAACTAATGAACAAGATGTACAAGATCAACACAAGATGAAAACAAGCCACCAGATCATATTATATTCTATGGTGCGAGAGGATAAAACCCTAGACCTCCTCCATACCCCTCTTTATTTAGCCATCATATTCGCCCAATTATCCTTCCATAATTCATTATGCCAAAATTTTAAATGTATAATGGGATAGGAAATTCATAGACCAATCTTCTTGAAATGCTCTTATCTGCTAATTGATTTTGTTTTCCAATGGAACCCAAACCTTTTTAACATTTTCAACAATATCTTTTTCTAGGCGTCTTTTCCTCTCTTTTGTGAAATCTACACCCAACAATTGCAATGGCTCTTTTAGATCATCATGAAGGTGTAAATTTGATAACAGTTGGGCTTGACCAAGTGTAGCATGATTGCTGAAATAAGCCTCAAGTATTTCCTTTAAAGTTCTATTCAATGACCTCTTAGTAGTTTGACTAGGTTGTTCAACATAAAATTTTAATTTCTCTATATCCATTTCAAATAGATGATCTATTATTTCTATAAGAATTTTTTTTCTTTTCCTCTTTAATTAGATTCATAGTATGGATATCCGCATAAGGAAGCAATCTTGACCCCTATCCAACATTAAAGTGTGGATGGGCCTCCTCTCTAACATCAATTGTTTGTGCTTGGGTCTCCTCCCTAACATCAACTATATGTGCTTCGCCCTCCTCTGCTCTAGTAAATAAATTAGGATCGACCTCTACTCCAGTTTTTGTATGTTGAACCCCTACACATCATATAAAAGAGAAGATTTTAGAATGTATTTAAGGGTTCATAAATTGACATTAAAACATTGAAATTAATCTTTGTAGTTTAATTCTTGTAAACTCAATTCTCTAAATTTATGCATTTTCTTATAAAGGCCACAAGTGAGATCCATTGGGGGAAATGTTTCACTAAGAAAAAGGGGATCGCTTATTCTAGATATATATCCAGGAGTAAAGGGTTCACTAAGAGAAAAAGGTATGAGAAGGTTTCAAAAGGAGTCTTAAGTTAAATTAAAAAAAGAGGTAAAATCCTTAAATTTTTTACATGCCTGATTATTGTTTAGATTGTAATTTACTTGTGAGGGTGAAATTTGAGGGATAAAACTATATCTAATTTAATGATCTAGATATTTAGGGCCCATAGAAAACATAAGATTTAAGGAGTATAGCTTGAACCAAGGGTAAGGTACAAGCTAGTAGAAATGAATGGTTAGTTAATTTAGTTGGAGAGAATTCAGTTGAGACATAGTCATACATGTATGCTAGAATTGTGAAAAGCCACGAGTCATGGGATCAAACAACAAACAAATACACCTTTCGTGTAAGAGATCTGCAAACAATATGTGCAAAAGTCATCAACAAGAAAAAGCTACAGAAGCAAGAGACTATCAAAAAGATATGAAAGCTCGAGAGATAATTACAATGAGGGTTGAGTCCTATATAGGAGCAAAACCTAAAAGCATAAAAGCACTCCTAAGTTTATCTTAAGTGCATGAGCAAAACTTAAACTAATAATCAATTAAAAATTAATTAATTATCAGCTAATGCATGATTACTCTAACACCCTATGTAAATGAATTGTGAGAAAGATGATGCACTCCTTTTCCTTTCACACTCAATCATATTATTCATGTTATTTCTTTGATTATAAGATTGTGAGGCTACAACTAGAGGACCTCATTCCTTTCCCTAAATAAAGGAAATGAAGCCATCCATCCAATATAGGAGTTACAATCAATGCCATACAAGTAGCCAAGACAATGATTTTTTTTGTTTTTTTTGGTCTAATTCCAAATATCTAATCATTCATCTTTTGACTAGATTGTGAGAATTGAAAGACAAACACTAGCAAATCAATAGGGTTGTGGGTGAGTTGAATGGTGACATGTGATATGTTGTTTTATTCTTAAGGAATAATGGGTGGATGAGTGACAATGTATATCTATGTAAATTTCCATGCATGTTAGTGTGATTTTATCTTCAACTAGAGGCCCTTCTGCAACAATTTCAATAGATTCCTCTTCTAATTTTGTGCAATTAACAATGCCTCTAATAGGAAATGAATTGTTGATAATTTTTTAGATGTCATGTTTGTTAATATCAAAGTTTGTCATTAGATTTTTACCTCTATTTTAACGCCATAAACCTTTGCTTCCTCTTCATGTGGTGAGAATTTAAATAGCCAAAATGTTTTCAAGTATAATTGTTATTATCATTATCAGTTTGATACTCAATGCCTTCATCATGAATTCCATTTTTCAATTAATCTATTTGTTAGATCTAATTTTCTACAAGTTATAAATGTGTGATTTCCATATGTTCCAAGGTACAAATCTTGTCAACAACTCTTCCAATTCAAGCTCACCAATTTCCATTTGAATGGTGACTGCCAAAACAATTGAGATTATTTTCCTAGCTGAGTTCATTGCATTTTTTATTTTAGTGAACAAAATTAAACACAACCCTTATTACTCCATGTTAAATTGAAGCTCCCTCTAGAAAAATCACTACTACAATATAAAAATACCTCTTGTCAAGTATGATGTTTTTTTAAGAAAATGTATCTTATAAAATTATATTCCACTAGATACCAACATATGCTATCAAGATTTAACTATTTGTCTGATAATAAGCAACCATTAATTGTTTCCTATCTTGAACCACTAGATCTATTGATGCATCAAACTTATGTTTTCAATTCTAATAACATGACCTTTACTTTGAAATATAATTGTAGATAGAATGAAAAAAATCCAAATATCTCCTCAATATAATGATATATTCATATTTTTTTTTTTAAATGAAAAACAATTCTAAATATTTCTCATATGTTAAAAACACAACTCTATAAAATATCTATAAATAATAAAGATAGATAAAAATCTCCTAAATATACATTGCATTTAATAAAACCTAAGAAACTGTACCAATACCATAAAATCAATTAGAGTTGAAAAAAAAAAACTAATAAAATAAGAGATACCAAATTATAAGCTCTAAGTGCTCTCTCTTCATTGTCATAGCACTTACTACATTAAATCAATAATAACCCCAACCATTCATCTTATATAGAAAAATTCAATTTTAGCCCATTCCCATCGTATATTTTCCTATAAAAAGTACTATAGGAGAAAATATACAGAATCTTTTATGGCACTTTCAAGATAAATGCGCACAGAAACTGCTTCTCAGTGGCACAGCTCTAAACCCTAAAGTTGTCCAGAGAAACCACCTGTTCAAGTCATTCTCACATGACATGAACAGGTTTTTGAGTTAAATGGACAGGTTTTTGAGTTTAAAAATAATAAATCTTATAGTTCTTGCACAGAGACAATCTGGAAAACAGAGGATGGTATAAACCCTTGAATCTTTCTATTCTATTATATCTTCAGATAAAAATTACCAGAGAGCTGAATAGATGGCAACAGAGCAAAACAGAGGTACTCGAAATGATTGAAAAACCGTTAATATTGATATTTAGATATGAAAGCCAATTGGACTCCAAAAAATTACATTAATGCCGAAATCTTCGAAAAAAATTGTATGAACTCGAGATAAAGACAGAAGTCCCCTCATATTCTCAAGGGAAGCTCAATCATGGAGTAAAACAAAATAAAAGTATTTCCTCTTTGTTGAAAATGCCGCTGATATTTGGAGGATTTTCCCTCTTCTGTGAAAACAAGCAATTCGTGCTGTGTGCAGCTGCAACATTTGGAGAAGCGGCGAGTTGTTGCTTGGGCTGCATTTTTCTTGAGTAGCGGCTTTTTGCATAATCTTCTGGAATGAAAACATCAGTAGCAAGATCCATGTCCACACCAACCTAATTGTATTACAAACCAAAGGCAGCTGGATCTCTGTCTGTAATAAAACAGCAAAGAATCGCAGAGAGTAAGAAGACGCCAAAAAAAAAAGTAAATGCGAAGCTGTTGGCAATTTGGAAGAGGAGGAAATGTATATATATTTATTTGCAGGGAAGGCAAACGCGTCGGGGTTTTTACGATACTGACAAAACCAGGGGCGAAGAAAAAAATTTCTGGATGTCCGAGGAAAGGAGTCGAATGTTTGAAGCGACCGGCGCGTGAAACCGTGGGCTTGACTGAAATCAGTGTATTTCGTCTTTAATAAACTTGTTTCCACACGCTTTTACTTCATTGCGTATAATTGCCGGTAAAAGGGAAGTGCATTGCAAGCAGCGGAAATATATGCAATTTGACGGTTTTTGTTTGTGAGCGATTTACTTAGGTAATTTATTGGGGTTCATTTATTAATATGATTTTAAATGAATTATTTAAGCACGTCAAAATTTAAAGTATGTTCTTTAAGTTAAGAAGTTGAAGAATGGCTAGATATTTTAGTGACATGTCATTTTATATCCACTTTCGATAGCAAGTTACAAGATTGCATGAGTGCTATGATTTGGACCCAGATTGGCTAGCCTCCATGATCCATCTCAATTATTTGAAATATCTGATTATAAACTTGATTGATATAATAATTCATAATTGATAATGTGTTTTTGATATTAGATATATCTTCTTGCATATTAGTCATTTTTTTCAATATAATAGTTAATCTCCTGACATTTGTTACATACTTTCCTCAATATCGTCCATTTTATTATTCCATGGAGATGGAGTTATCATCTAAGGTTCCACCTATCTAAACTTCGAGTATGTACTCTCTTTATCATTAATTTTTTTTTGTGTAAGAATTTTACCCCTATCCTTAGTTAGTGGTTTTGTCATGTTAAGACTTGATAGTGCAAACTCTTTTTCTTTTTGTCAAATTTTGATTAGGTGATTTCACAATTTTGTTAGCCACAAAGCTAAAATTGCAAATAGTAGACCTCTAATGATTTTTTTCAAGCTTCCAAAAAATGTAAACAAATTTAAAAATATCTAAAAAATTAAAGCCTATAGAGCAAATTTATGAAAAACACTAAAATTGCAATAACTTAAAATGATTCCAATTGACTTCAAATTGGGATTGTCGATAGAGCAATGTGCCCTTGCTCAATCATATTCTATAATATATATAAATTTCAATTTTTATAGTCTTGGGAGTGAATTTGGTGGAAAACTTAATTTCATAATAACTCCTTCAAATATACTCCAAATGACCTCAGATTTGGCCTATAGTAGCTTCAATATATCCTTGATTAACCCTCAAAAAATTAGAAAATAACTATCCAAATTGAGAGAGATGTGCTTCACAACTCAACTTGTTGATCCAAAAAAAATTGCATTGTTTCTTGTCTTTCAAATATTATGATCATGTTCTAATACCACTTGTAATGAAATAGTTCTTGTACAAGAGAATAATATAATAAGAAATGTATTGTAAATATTTGATAATAATTGAGAATAACAAGTCACTTTGAGGGGGGAAACCTCCAGAAGTCTCTAATAAGATACAATTCATAATATGATATCATAAACTAATGACTAACTCATATGTATGCCATGCTTATGCTTTGGATGCGATCTAGCTTGACTTAGCTAGCTATATAAGAGTATATAAATGATTATATAAATTATTTAAAGGTTATTCTAACCATGAGTCCACTACACATATCCCTATACAATCAATTGATTAAGGCCATAGCAATATGTCATGTGTCTAAATTGCCACTACTATTCATACCCTTCAAAAACATAGTTTATACTATGTTCATATAGAAAAATTTAATTTGTAAGTGTTTATCAATTATTATTATACTAATACACAATTCAACACAACATCAACCTTTTGAAAAAATACATAATGGAATTTAAGCATTGATATTTTTTTATCACTATCCATGATCAAAGGCTACTATTACTAGGATAGAAAAACATGCAACGAGAAAAGATAAATCTAAAATATTTAAAACACTAAAAGCAATCCATAATGTAGCTTCCTTATAGAATAGCAACACAAACACAACACACAAAAGCCTTCATAAAACCATAAGAATGCCTAATAGTCTGGGGGAGAGAATTCTACACAACATAAGATGACATACAATTTATGGGTTCTTTACATAATTTGTAAAACTTGAACATTAACAAGATATATAAATTTTATTGAATGTATAATTTTCTTTTCAATTGGAGTTCTAACTTATTTTAAATCAAAGAATCAAGAAAATTATGAAAACATCCCAACTATAAACTCCATTAGTGAGAAAATATTAAGAATAAAAAAATAATATAATCATAAAAAGGAAATGGGCTAAGCCTCTCTATATCTAAATATTGGAATGTGGTAGTTTGTGTGAGTTGTTAATGTTGGGCTATGTTGTATGTCTAAAGCAATGGCCAAAACCCAATCGAACTAAATTGATAGAGTATTAAAGTGATTTCTTTACAACTAGGGAAAGTGGCTAAGGAAACAACCAAACTATCCATTACAACAAATTGAAACTTCCTAAAAACCTAAAAAATATAAGTGACATCATTGAAGGACCATAACTCATAACAAGTTGACATTTTGGAAAGGTAATGATGTTGGAGGTTCAAAGGTTGAGATAACATTGTGACAAGTTGTGGGAGATGTGTGCATCATTGGAGGCTTGATATTTATAAATTTATATCAATAATAACAAAATTCCTTGCAAACATTCTCACTAATGAAGGTTAAAGGTTAAAGAGTTAGAAATGTTGGAGATTAGTGAGTGGACTCCTACATTATGTGCATGTGCTACTTTTCACTAACTTGGAAAATCTTCCTAATTTAAAAGCGTAATCAAGACTTAATCGTGAGATTGTCCTCATGGTTGATTGGTGAACACTTTAAGGTCATTGTGTACCATGAAAATTATATTATAAATTGATGATTAATATGAGAGGTGATCAATTAATTGGTTAATGATTTATTTATACTCCATTCACATTGTATTGCCAAAAATATTTGGTAAAAAGGGGAAAAAACAAAGGATTTTTTCCATAATTTTGAGGCATATGATTTATAGTGGCAAAGGTTTGTTGATCTAAGCTAGTGGAAACAAGTTGTTTAAGATTACCCTTCCTTCAAATGAACATATAGCCTCATAATTACCATTTCTAGGAACCTTAATCTCCATTCCATCTTTTGGTTTACTATATTATTCAAAAACACAACTAAAGTTGCTACCATGGGAGTTGATAGAGTCAAGGTCAAACTCTCCTCTTGTGAAGACATTAAATTGAGTTAGGAATTATGGGATATTGTTTGTAGGTGTAGAGTGTCTTCGTATTTTGATTCCATGTGGGGCTTCAACCCTATTCTTTTGATCCAATTTGTATAGACTTAGATCATAGGGAAAGTGAAAATTGGCAATGTTGAGTTTGATGTCATGGAAAATTTGATTGGTGATGCCACATAGTTGGATATTGATGGCTTGAGGGTGGCAAGAAGAGGAAAAATTAAGACCAAATATTATATCAAATTGTTCTTGGTTGATGAAGAACAACTCACAAAATATCAAAATTTATTCAAAAGGGAGGACCTCCCCCCATTGGAATGACGTTATCTTGTATTTAATCAAGTATTTCATACTTGAATATAGGTTCCAATGTGTGTCAACCTACCAGTTCCCTTTGTTGTGTCATCTTCAACATGTTTTGTGGGTAATTTTTCCTTATTACCTTTTATGCTCGTTGAAAATTATGTTAAAGATGTAAGGTGTAACAAAGAAAGTCTATCACTACACGATGGTCTAATAGTTTACCTCTATCATTATTGTCTAAAAAATTCCCCTACTACTAGTGGTGGTCTTCTTGATTTTGAGAAAACCCTATCCCTATAGGAAAAGGGAGTAAAATAGTCAAAATTTTACCCCTAATTCTGCCACTAAAAATTCCTCTTCTAAAAAAAACTTTAAGCTACAATAAGGTCTTGATAAGACATCCATCTCTCTCTTGTCTCACTCCCTATTGAAGAAGTCAATGTTGTTGAAACAAGTGAAAGTGAAGATGAGTTATATGTGCCTTCTAAAACTATGCATATCATGTCAAATGATGAGGTTATTTTGTGTTTTAGTAGACCTTCCCTAGATCCTAGTAGGAAGGAGAATAAAAGCATGGCCACCATTGTTGAAGTGAAAAGAAAAGAGGACCATCCTAATTAAAAAGAAAAGACTAAGAGCCCTCCTCAAAAGCACAAAAATAGGGAGTGAGAAATAAAATTTGAGGGAGGATGACCAATAATGGTAAATAAAAATTTAGTAATTTTCATAGAAAAATTAACAATAAACACTATGCTTAAACTACTTGTTACTTCAAGTATAATATGATCAATGCTATACAAAACAAGATATTTTTGCTAAAAAGGAAGATTAGAATCAATGGACAATATCCTCAATCTAAGAAAATAATGTCTGGAGAGCACTACTTCTAGCATGATAATTATTGAGGAGGAACTCACCAAAACCAAAAAAAAAACAAAACAAAAGGAAAGAGACTAGTTGTTCATTATTCTTGCAATGACACAAATTCTCTTAAGGATTATCTATGCTAGCTTTTTGAGGAAAGAGAGGCAATCTTGAATATTTAAGGGCTACGTTGTTCTCCCTTTAGGTAGTTTGTGTTGGGTGTGCTGGTGTTTAGCCCCGGTGTTGGATTCTTTGTTGTGCTATGTGTTGTTTGATTTGTCTCCTTTTTGCTATTTGTGTTTGTAATGATATTTTTTGTCATCTCCATTTAGGATTTAATTAAGGGTGGGGACCCTTATTTTCCTCTTTATCTAATAAAAAAAAAATCCTTACATACTTATAATGTCAAAAGACACATTTTACATTTGATTTTACCTAACTTGTAAATGATTGATCATTTTTGGCCAAATTCCTTGCCTCTAAGACGTATATCACCACTAGTCGCCTTCACTTCAAAATTTCCTCTTCAATTGCTAGTATTCTACACTTTCGGTAGATTTTTTTGTTAGTATCTACAAAAATACTAAAATTCATAAGTACAAAGAATCTGAATGCACTAACATGAATGTTCTTAAAATATATAAACTAGCCTACTCAATATGATCACCAAGGTTCACTATGAGAGCATTAAGAACAAGATAGACATAACTCCAATAATCAACGTTCTTAACCTAAAGAACTAAAAAATCATTCTAAAGAATAGCGGTAATGCCTTTTGGGTTTGAGTATGGGGATATAACAAATGCAAGTTTTGGGATAGTAGTTGAACCTCACATGTATGTCAATATTTTCTCCACCTTTGAATGCATCTAACAAATATTTGGGAGCAAGACCCAAATTTTGAGAGAACACAAACAACACTACACACTTGAAGGGGTGTATTTCATTATTTTTCAATGTAAGAATGCAATCATATTATCAATACTAACATGTGAGTAACTTAAAGAAGAACCAAGCATAAGAAGAAAAAAGTAGAATCTCTCCTCTCCCTCTCTATATATTGAGCTATCTCTAACTCTCCCTCTATCTCTATCTCATTATCTCTCCATCTCTCTCGACCCCTATACCTCTCCCTTTCTCTCTCCCTCTCTTTATATATCACTTCCTATCTCTATCTTTATCTTTCTATCTCTCCCTCTATATTTATCTCTTACATCTCTATCTATCCCTCTCTCCTCTCTCTCTTTATCTCTCCCTCTGCTTCTCTCTATATCCTTGTCCTCCATCTCCATCTCCATTTATATTCCCTATTTCTATCTCTATCTCCTTACCTACCCCCTCTCTCTCTCACTCTTCCCCTCTCTATATCTCCCTCTATCTCTCCTCTCTCCCTCTTTCTATATTGCAAGCATAACATGACCTCGTTAGTAGTAGAGCCTGATTATCTTTTTTATTATGAGATTTTGTTTTAATCATGTTTGGATCCTTGTAGATGGATGCATTATTGATTTAAAGCTATCACTTCTCATTTGAGAGCTCTATTGCATAAGCAACATCATTTGCTAAATGATCTCCCAATTGACTTCAATTACTACACAAATGTTTACAAAAATAAAAATAAAAATAAACCAAATATTTCCTAATTGACCTTCCACACCTCTTCAGCGTATCCATTGCACACCAAGGTGCGATTGCTAGTATTAGTCTTCTTTTTCTCTGCAATTTTAAAATGATTATTTAAATTTAGAAAATGGCAGGTAAGTGATAAGGTTATCTATTCCAGTGACAAAAATAAAAATAAAAAAATTGGTGAACAAATGAAAGCGAACACTGTAAAACTTGCTTATTATTTTTATTTTCTAAGTTCTAGCGATTGACTGGACAGCGCCCCTCGCATTTTCTATATTCTAAAATTCTGAGATGTACGCCATTGATAAACCCTTAACCCAAAGCAGTTAAGAAGCCCTTTGTGCCAGTCCGGAACCAAAAAGCAAGAACACTAAACTGGTCGTAAGCAGATCTGAATGCTACGTTTTTAAATTTGCTCGGACTTCATTCATTGTGTTTCTAATTGCTTCTGCATGGTATAAACCCTTGAGCCTCCCATTTCTTTACATCTTCAGACCAAAATTACCGTCCACAGTTACAACCCTAAGATTTTTGTGAGTTTAATTAATCTATTAAGAAACATATTTTATACCTGGAAATAGATTACAGAGCTGAACAGAGCAACAGTAAAACACGCATACTTGAAACGATTGAAAAACCATTTTGATACTCAGAGATATGAAAGCCAATTGAACTTCCCCAAAACAAATGCATTAAAGAGAAAATCCTGCAAAATATTTGCACAAACTCGATAAAAACAGATAATACGAAATACCGGCATTAAAGAAAAGCTGTACAGGACCAAAAAGAGTCTTCATCATAAACAGAAGCCCCCTCATATTCTGAAGAAAAGCTCAATTATGGATTAAAACAAGACAAAAGTATTTTCTCTTTGTTGAAATCGCCGCTCATATTTGGGGGATTTTCGCTCTTTTGTGAAAACAAGCAATTCGTGCTGCGGGCATCTGCGGGATTTGTAGAAGTGCTGGGCTGTTGCTTGGGGCACATTTTTCTTGAGTAGCGGCTTTTCGCATAATCCTCCGGAATGAAAACGTCGGTAGCAAGATCCATGCCTACACCAAGCCAAAGGTAGTTTGATCTCTGTAAGAAAATAAAAAAGAATGGCAGAGATTAAGAAGACAAAGGAATAAGTAAATGTGCAGCTGTTGGCAATTGGGAAAGAGAAAATGTATATATACTTGTAGGGAAGGTAAGAGCAATTGTATTTTTTTTGTGGGTGGAAAGAACAGGGGCAAACCACTATATTTCCAATCCCCAGAAAGGGGTTGAATGTTTTGAAGACAGGCAGGCAGGCAGGGCGGGCCGTCAAATGAAACCAGGGGCGACAAATGATGTACTGAAAACCATTATAATGAAACGTTTTGATTATAATTTTCTGAACACATTCCCGTCAATATTGACAGTATTGTCTCATTAAAGCCAGTCAAATTTATATACAAAACCGTCAATAAAACCAGAACGGGTGTCAAATCTGCTGAGCTAGAAGTGCTTTCCTTGACTTGCATTTTAAGTTATGTTAATATTTTTGAGGTCCTCCATTGAATCAAGAAAATGACAATCCAAGTACATATTTCTAAAGGAGTAGGCATGTGTATTACTAAATCATATTTCTTGTCAAAATGGGCTTGGGCAATTTAAGTCACTTTCAACCACTTGCTTACAATTCTACAAGGATGGATGTTTCATAACAAATTGATCAGTTTAAGTAGATAAAATTAGCAATTTGAAAAAAAAAGGTTTTGTTATAGGAGCTAGATTTATTCTTAATAGTTCATAACGAAAACACATTAAAATTGATGTTTAATAGTATATTTCTTTTTAAGAAAGATTTAATTGTGTTATTTTATGTTTTTATTGATTTTGTTGTTTCTTTTTTGTATGAATATCATAAATATATATCTAAATGAAGACGGTTATATGTCAAATAGGTTATGGTTTGTTCAATTACAAGACCATGTCTTGATATAGTGCTTGATTAAGTGCAAAGTGTGTCATTACTACTTAAGGGCATAGTTAGAATAGACTTCTTACTATGAATCGATATCCAGATTGGGTTTAGGTAACCATATTGGAAGTGCATCATATCATTTTTCAACATGTGTCAAATAACATCTATCATAGATGGATCAAACAAGAAATATAAATATTTACATCTTCTTTACTTATAAAGACAAAGTACCATACTCATCAAATTAGAGTTCAATGCGATTAATGATGCTTTTCATCAATCTATAACAAATTCCTGAAGTGGCAATATTTCAATAAAAGTTGCATCAATACATATGCCATATATGTCCTCAGCAAATTTAGAGATTTCTGAAAATACACATCAATTCAAGACTAACCAGCACCACATTGGCCTATCAATAATACATTACTTTGAATACCAATTAGTAATTCCATGAAGGTTGCTTAAATGAAAATAATCTCACAATGGGAAAGAGAGATCGAGGGAGAACATAATGAAGGTAGTATTTTTCCATCTACAAAGCCATGGAAACTCCCCACACCCTTCACTTCTAAAAATGGGCCTAACCTTCTAGGAGGGCCTTCAATTTGGGTACTAAATGGAGACAAATAATTGGGTGAGTCCCTATCACTATCAATGCAATCCATAAGCAACAAATTTGAGAAAAAAGGTGCATTTCAAAATGTAATGAAAAATAAATTCATGTTTTTTATTTGGTTAAAAGACTAGGTAGGAAATACCATTTACACCTATTTTTTTTCTCTTGTGTTCTTATTATATTAAAGATCCTTTGTTTACCCCATAAGATCCCTTTATCATAATCATTCAACAAGTTGCATAAGAGATAATATGCTTTGTGTTTCATGCTAGAGATTTGCTTTCTATTCCCATTTCATTTGTGTGAGCTAAAAATTTGTCTTAATGGGTTTGAAACATGATAATAGAGAAACTAGATTCATATTGGTATATGACAAGTACTCACACTTTTAAGGAGAATATTTGGATTCAAAGGTTATATTGTAATGTTGGATTGAGTTAAGGTATAGAAAGGTTTAAATATAATAGTCAAAGTGTGATTTTCTTGCCCAAGAATAGATAAAGTGTATAGTAAAAAAAATGACTACTTTGTAATTTTTATTCTATGTAATGCATTCATTTTGATGTATGATCTAGTTTACATTTATCCAAATCAATAGCATTTTACCAATGGTGAAGATGTCAATTCACCCCTAATATTTCTAGTATCTATTTTTGTTTAAATTTTAGAATTTGTGAAAACCTATATTATCCTAGATGTTGTCACAATCATGGTAGTGACCTAGTCACCACCATGATCATGATAATGTTAGCATGTAATAAACTAGTTTAATAGATTACATGAATGACATTTCTAACATTTTTAATTTTAGATTGGCTATCATTTGTGCCAGATTCTTAAATAATCAATTATGATCCTTATCTTATAGATTTCTTGATTTGGAAAACTTATCTTCTCAATATTAAGAATTTTTGAAATCTTAAATCAACACCATTCTTTTGAATTGATTATCTTGATTCTAAACATTATTACCTATTCACGCGAGCATATCCTTTTGAAACTAGTATTTCCCTTTTACTATGCCACCCCCTTGTATATTGCTTCTATTACTTCTATCAATTCCATTACCTCCAATTTTTCCCATTACTCCCATGAACTCCCTCCATTGTTCATATATTTCTCCCTTTTACTAAAACCTTGATGACTCCTCTAAGCTCGTCATGACCTTGTACCATTCCAAAGCTCCATGGCATCTTGGTTTTTTCCACAACCCTTTATTCATTCCATAGAAGGAGCACTCTTCACACACCCTACAAATCTTTTTAGGATTTTTATGTCATAAATCTTTTATTACTATTATATAGCATATAACCCTTAGGCTATCCAAACACTATAGATTCCATATAGGGTTGAAATAGACTAGATAATGATTCATCCAACATGAATTCCCAAACAGTCACCATAATTTATCTTATCCCCAATATATAGATTCGGGTCAATATTTTTTTTATATATATCAAATAAAAAATTGCACGCATGATGGAAACTTGCAAGTCATCAAATACATCCTCTAGAAATCCAAATTCCATCTATGAAGAGGTCACTACCATAATAGATGGTAACACTATAACAATCTTATTTCTACTTTAGTATTAATTTGTCTAATTCTATATCTTTTAGTTTCTTGGTATTAGGATGCTATTGCGCTAGTAAAGTTGGCAATGTATTTATATAAACTTATTTCCAAAACTAGTTTGTGCATTATCAATAGTTATCCTCTACCTTAAACTTTAAATTAAGAAAACCATTCTTACTCTTTCTATATGAGATCTAGTTCTCAATGTTCATGTTTCATTATGAGATCTTAGATATCCTCCAATGCAGTGATCACATTATGCAAGATAATTCTTTATGATCTTCTCTCTCTTGCCTATCTAAACCTCTTAATTATTCTAATCTCCTCTTTTTACTTAGATTTTTCAATTACACCTATGCTTCTCCTACCCCTTCACCACCCCATCATTGATAATATTATTTCTTTATTCTTATTCTTAACATTATTACTAGGTCATCCCAAAATAATGGGTCCCAAACATGAGACATCTTATGCTTTCTTAAAATCACATGTTTTTTAGAAAAAAATGAATGATTTAAGCCTTGAGGGATTCCATCTAAAGGGTTTTAATTGAAAAGGGTTAGATAAGACCCCCTTAGATCAAACCCCCTTGGATAGAACCCCTATGGTCTTAAACCATACCTACAATGGAGTCTCCTTCGCACCTATCAAAATTTTGACAAAAAGACTCTTTTTCTTTACCTTTTGAGGGATTAAATAAAGTCATTTATAAATAATGTTTTGTAAGTAAGTAGCTCTTATTATATAAGCTTTCTAAATAGTATATTTTTAAATATTTTTTATTTTAATTATTATGCTTATATTTTATTTCTTGTGAATGTTGTTTTTTCACTAAACATCAAGGTATTTGTTTCACACACTCAGAAAAATAGAGAAATAGAGAAATTAAATTCTAAAAAATATGTGTGCACTAGGTATTGATGTTCTTGTTTCAACAAAATAATAATAATAATAATTTCAATACATACAAAACAAGTTATGTGTGATGGCATACACCTATGTCCAAATTATAATTACTTTGACTTTACAGGTAATTAAAAACTATACAACAAAAAATATGAAAATATTACTTTTCTATATTCTGATATTAAAAATCTATATTTTAAAAATTATAAATTTGTCCCAATAAAGAAAAGTTGTATGGCAATGACATAAACATCACTTTTTTTTAAATGTTATTTTATAAAATAGTTATTAAAGGTTATGTAAAAAAATCATAATTTGCTTCTAATAAAAATAACCCAGAATCTACACACAAATCTCCACAAATCACTAAACTCATTAACCTCCCAAATTATTAATGGTTTAGTTGCTATAGGTTTCATAAAGTAAAATTTTGTAAAAAATGTTGATATTAATGTCCTACTTTGACCAAAAAGTGGGACATAGTATTGTGGGCTGACCTTATCCATATGAATGATTCCTTCTCTACTACTAGTTATGTGTTACAACCATAGCACTTTCCTAAGCCCCATTCTATCACTTATTATAAAATCTTCCAAATAATTGCTATAATTATTTATACTTCAAAACCCATTACTCACTACATCTATAATTTTCATTCATTTATTTTATCTCTCAACTTGCTTCTCTTGATCACCTCTTCACCCCACCTATTTTTACATACTTGTCTCTACTTTTCTCTCTACTTTTCTCATCCAACCCATGATCTATTTTTCATGCCTACTATTGCCTCGATTACTACTTTAACTACTTCTACTCACCCTTCTCATGGGTTTAAATTCCTACACCTCTACTTCTTACTCACCTCATTAATAACATGGGAAATATGTAATGATAACTTATTGATCTTCCATATTCTTCCTCTTGACCTAAAGTTTATGAACCTTTATCATAACCCTCTCAAGTTATGAATTTTTTTCTTACCCTTTTACCTCTCACACTTGTGACTTCTCATTTTAAAATGTTTAATGGTGAGGGGAACCCCACAACACATTTTTTTTTCAATATGACATGTATAGATATCATTTATGATGATCACATTTTAGCCAAGCTCTTTCCCTACACTCT
>VDFB02271358.1:919855341-920002833 GCA_007258455.2 Sequoia sempervirens
AAAGTGATGCCTCAAAAGTATGGCCTTTCCTTCTCATATAATTGCCTTACTACTATTTTCTAATAAAATCAAAATGACATCTATCATTGTTTTTGCTAGTGTTTTTTGGGGATGCACCCTAGGAGAAAAACTGCTGAACTTAGAGTGGGACGGGTATGGCAAGATGAAGATGAAACATCCCTTGCCATCCCTTTGACCCCTACTGTAGGGGGATCGTTCCTAGGATGGCCTTGTAGTGCAGGGGATGTTCCTTGTGCCATTAAAAACAAAAAACTCATTTTTTAAATTGCAGTTGAGCTCTGTAAATTTTCTTTTCATAAACATTTGCAAGTTTCTGAATCCTCATTACTATTTCCTAGGAAGCAGATGAAACGAGAACATAGAAGAAAATAAATAAAAAGAATGATGATATTCCACTTCTTTAATTGTACAACCCTCACCTTCGGTCCCCATGCTGTACATTATACAACTACTCCTCTGTAAGCTTTACTCTAAAAAAAATTAAAAATTAAAATATTTAACTTAAGATCAGTTGATTTATTTTTTATATTTTATTTCTTTAACCTAGATTTTCAACTAGATATATCATAAAAGAATTAATCACCTCAAATTTGATTAATCTACTAATTCACTTAATTTATATAAATAATCAATAAATTATTAAATAACTTTTTAGATTTGTAGAAGAGGGAAGTGGGTTCCTAGCCCTTCCGATTAATTGAACAGGAAATTTACAATGAGTTCTAGAGTGGCAGGTTATATTTCATGCATCAGATGCCAAAATACTAGCATATACCACCAGTTGGCTCCCAAAACTGTCAGCTCTATTCCCCTAAGACTGCTAGTCACATCCAAGACAAGGGTAGTAAAATGTCTTGAACAAAGAGACAAACCATCAACAAGGAAAGAGCAGCTTGAGGCCAATGCATAGGAGTAGGGCTTCTTGTCTTCTTCCTCAGGCTCTGCAGAATTTAGGATAGTGATCCTTGAGGCCTTCTTTGGCAGGACAATTAAATAGAGACAAAAAGATAACAGGTAGTCCTTGACTACCATGCCTTAATGGCAGCCATGAGAAGGCATATTAGACCTCACTTTAATCGAATATAAACTCAAGCATGCATGTGCAACTAAGGATGGAAACAACTCACAATCACCATAGATTAATCCTCTTAACATACCATACACATGCATCTTGTAGCCACATCAATACAACCCCCTGAATGTTTATCAATCACTGGTTTGCTAATGATATTAGCTAAGTGCGTTTGTGTAATGTCCCCTTTTTGGGATTAACCTAAATCCATGTATTGAATAGATTTTCGTCCTTCCCTCTTTCCTAACCCCAGTGAAGGATGGTAGAATTACTGTGCCAAGGGCCCGTGAAACAGTCTCCAAGTGCACTCCCTCAAGGTTTCCTACCTATCTCAGGACCATCCATCAAGTGACCGAATTACTCCGCCTCTCCCTCCACAAACTCCCTATCCTCAATTGGGTATTAGCGAAAGTGAGTATGTTCAAAAATCCATTCTTATATTAAAGAATCATAATTGCTTATAAGGTTCAATAATTGCCACAAGCATCATTATTGGATCATCGTTAATAATATATATGTATGTGTATTATTACATATGCATTGTATTTGTCAATCACCACAATATATATATATATATATATATATATATATATATATCTAAATATATATTTATCACTTACCAACATGTCATTCAATTTCTCATTATATGTATCCATCAAAATATACTTAGATATATTCATAAATCATAACATATTTTAATATATTTATAAGTATCAATTGAAATCTAAATTAATAATATATTTAATCATCCACTATTCTTACCTTTTAATTATATAAGTAATTACCAACCTTTCATTCAACATATGATAATACTTACCTCCCAATACTTACCCTTACTTGGATTCAATCTGCTGAAGCTCCTCCTAATTCCTTAACCATTGATCTGCAGAACTTTCTTATATTTTAGCCAGCGATCTGCACTTTCTCCGAATAGATTCCTTTCATATAATATTATTTTTATTCCTCTATATCCCTTATCAAACCTCCATGTATTCCATCTATATCTCTGCTGTTCTCCTATCTCCATCCTTCTTCTGGATATATCTCCTTCTTTATATCCACATGGACTGTTCTCTTGATTCTCTATTTATCTCTTCTATATCCCTCAGAAATATCTTCTATTCCTCTTGTATCTGCCTCTTCTTAATTTCTTCATCTGCTGTTTTCTACTCAGATTCCTAATTTCTTTTTATTTATTTCCCCCCCTTGAATGCTATTCTTTTATCCACCTTAAATACCCCTTATGATGGGGTGAATAGTCACACCTTTTTATTACAACTGCATCCTTTATAAAGGATGCACCCCTTCATTCTTAATCGCTCTCTTAACTTAATCACTTTTATTGCTGCCTTCTTATAAACACAGCCATTGCTCCCTTTGGAATATATTCGCTGCATCTTGTAAGTTCTATTGCACCTATATACTCGTTGCTTTACCTTTATGGTTCATAATCATTATAGACCTGACCGCTGCCTTTTAATAATGCTCTCTACCATATTCGCTGGGGCTGATAATTAATATCAATATATTTTATATATTTTTTTTCTTATCTTATTTTTATATTAATTTTATATGTATATTTTATTTTGTGTATTATATTTTATGTATGTTTTATTTAAATTATGATTTGTATTATTATATTTTGTATTTTATATTTGTAATTTATTTCATTTATAATTTGTATATTATATTTTGTATTTATGGGTTATTCTATAATATTTATCTTGTAATTATAATGTGTGTTTATGATAATCATGATGTACATAAAACAGTTAAGTTATTATTAATGTGGTATTTACAATTATGATATTATCTATGATAATCATAATTATTTTGAAATTGCAATTACTCGTTTTTACTTAGATACTTATTGGGTGTTGACACATTTGGTGCTATAGTTTCGGGGGGATATGACAGTTTGAATTGGAGGCATCACCTAGTTGCAATGAGTTTGACTCAAAAAACTATGCAGTTGAATCTTGATAGCAATATCATAATGATATTTATTGCTAAAGTAGGCCCCCAATATGAACAATCCTCTGAATATCTGATTCAAATGTAAGTTCCCCTTGGGATATGACAAAATTTGCAATGTTGGATTCTGCACATGGTTAAGGCAGAAACTACATGACAACTAAGAGAAAAGATGTTAAATGATTTTAGGAGTCACCCCCCTGCCTTATTCATTGGGCAATTGAGTCACCATCTGCCTTCAACATCCACACACGTGCAAGTTCAAACTGAAAACCAGACCTACATTTGGCAACCATAAGCTAGGCTTTATAACCATCAAATGCAGACCTATTAGTAAACAGGGATATTTGTGCGTGAACAATCATTGAATAATCCATAGCCAAACAAGGGAAAGCCACATGATATGCTGAAAAGAGAAACTTAAAAGCATTATAAGTATTTTCCCAATTAACATCTCTTTTCAGCATTATAAGAGAAACTTAAAAGCATTTTAAGTATTTTCCCAACCCTTGTGTGGATCAACTAATGAACATCTCACCAAGTTAGCAAGTGTAACTTCAGAGGTGGAAAAAGCATGCCGTCTCCTGAACAAGTCCAATGCATTCATAACACAAAGGGATCTCTACATTGTATTCCTTTTCCAAAAGCTTATAACAGGTGGAGACATAAGGGATAAGATGAGACATGCAATAATTTATGTCCTAGACTAAACTGATCAGATACAAAGTATTTATAACAAGGCTTAGCCCTCAAGCTAGCCAACCAGCCATCATCCATTACATCTTACAACGAGGCATATATAGCCATTGGAATTCAATATTCAGCCCACAAACAACCCATGGGCATAGAGACAAGTGACACCTCAGCATTAAAGCCTCGTCATAGCAGGCATACATCTGTAGGCAGATGGATTACACATATTTAGGAAGAAAATTTGCATAGGATCAATTATAGGGTACAAGGGAGCATGGGTAGTCATCATATTCAGTGCAATGGACGTGTCCAATGTGAGTTCAAACACCTGCAACAGCATGGAGCACCTCTACATAGTTCTGCAATGTCAGCCATAACCCACATCCTGTATTAAATGCATTGACCAATAGGAACTAAGGCCATTTTGTAAGAATTCCCTTGTTTTGTTACAACAAATTTTTTGTAGTACTTACCCTCACATGCCACCAACAAGCTTATCCACATCACTAGAGACCTAATCAATGCACCATTGAATGCTAATTTCTTACTACTGATAGTAGAATGGAGATACACCCTAAAATAGGAGGCATATGGAATGACCAGGGCATATTTAGAATGACATTTGTGGAGAGCAATGATTGTCATTAAAGCAACCAATGGCCTGAGAAGAGTATGGAGAATGCATTCATGTTAAAATCAAGCCCGACCACCTACATGAATAGTTATCGAAACCATTGCATCGAGTAGCAGGCCGAAAACCCTAATAGAATGGTTCATAGGTGTGTAGAATTGTTGTTGGTGCAAGCCTTAACCAATTGAATCTTGGTGAGAGATCCTCTATCCATGTAGCACTCTAGGAGATTTGATAGCAAGCGCACAATGCATGAAAAGAGATGTAGGCCTTAAGGTTGAGATGTTGGGCCATTTTGGTGCACTACCAATAGGAGAGCATCATGTGGCAACATTGGTTTGGAATATGGGCTGCATTGAAAAGCACCAAGGTCAAGAGAGAAGCATGAAGGGCCCACCACACATCCACATGGATGACATGTGGCATGAAATCATTTGTTGTCGGGTGTGAGTAGATGCCATTAAGATACAATTGGGCTCACTACCAACAAAGGTGATGAGTGGTGGGCCACAATTGGCCTTCAAGAACACATGGATTTCCACGAAGAAGAGCAAGCTTGTGGATAAAATACATGGGCCCCACCATGTGATGTATTCGAAATACATGACACAATGTTGAGTGGAGCCAAGTTATTGTTGATGTATTCATGTGCCAATAAGATTGCACTACTTGAGACAATTGCCACTTGCACTATGAGTTAGGGCAGCTGCTAGTGGAGGAGTAAGTGTTGAGCAAATCTTGGTTAAAATAGCGAGTACTGTTTTTGTTGGGTTTTTTGAATTTTTTTGAAAGGGTTTCATAGGGTAAGATCTCATGTCATTTTGAGTGTGCCATCATTTCTTTTTGTTGCATTTAATTATTTGGTGGCATTGCTTCCCAACATAGGTTTATTAGTGATTTTCTCTTCATTTGGTAAGGTAGTGTTTAGCTGTTTCTTTGAGAGTAGGGGCATCTTGTCTTTGGGATAAACCTTATCTTGAGTGGGAGCTTTGCATGGGTGAATCTTATCACGTCAAGGATGGAGAAAGAAAATTTAATATTGATAAATTTGAGTCATGGAAGCTTAAGATGGAAGATCTTGTGGACAAAAGATTAGTGGGTTGCTATGTTGGGAAGGAAGCCCTTAAGTATGATGTTAGAATTTTGGACAAAGATGGAGAGGAAGGCAAAGAATTCAATTAAGCTGTGCCCTTCAAACTTAGTGTTCGATGTCTTTGGAGAATCCAATTTTGAGGAATTTTGTTAAAAGTTAGGTTCTTTGTATTAGGAAAAGTCCCTAGTAAACAAAAAATTTCTTTGAAAGAAGCTATATTTTCTTAGGTTGAAGGTGATTCCATGATAGAGCATTTGAGTGCTTTTAATATTATCGTAAGCCATTCCAGCCTCAACTAATAAATGCTTAGTGGTGCAATTTTAGAACAGTTTTCCTGGGTAGAGGCAGTAATTGTGCATCTTACATGATCAATCGATCACCTACATCAGCCCTTGTTGACAAAAAATCAAAGGAGACATGGATTGATAAAAATTCCTCCCTGAAAACATTTTATATTTTTTGGTTGTGATGCTTATGTGCATGTTCCAAAGGAAAAGAGAATTAAGTTGGATTATAAAGTAGAGAAGTTTATTTTTATTGGGTATAGTGATGGTATAAAAGGCTATAAGCTTTGAAACCTAGAAATGAAGAAGGCTGTCAATGGTTGTAATGTAATGTTTAGAGAGGTTAAAATATCTCTAAAGAAGGAAGAACAACTAAGACAAGAAGAACCAGAAAAAAGTGTAGTTTGAATTGAAAGATGGATAATTGGTATTTGAATATGGTTCAATAGAAAAAGGTGAATTGGAAGAGGACAAACCTTAGACTCGAGTCTTAAGGAGGAGAAAGAAGGTAACTGAAAGGTATAGTCCATTAGATTTTTGTGTTGCTTTTGTGTTATATGCTATTAATGATGATCCTAGAACTGTTGGGGAGTCACTTGATTCAAAGGAAGTTGAGTTCTTTAAGGAGACCATGGATGAAGAAAGGGAGGCTTTGGACAAAAATATGATATGGATTTTGTCAAGTTGCTTGTTGGGAGAAAAACGTTAGTTGTAAATAGGTGTTTAAGAGAAGTTCAATGCAAAAGCTAAATTGGAGAAGTACAAAGCTTTCTTGGTAGCAATAGGAAGGTGAGGGAAATTGACTTTGATGAGATTTTCTCTTGTTGCTAAGTTAATTTCTGTTAGATTTCTTTTGGCCGTTGTAGCTTATTTTGATTTTGAAGTAGAACAAATAGATGTGAAGACAATATTCCTACATGGAGATCTTGAAAAAGAAATGTGTCACAAATACAAAATTTTATATTTTAAGGAAACAAGGACTTGGTTTACATGTTGAAGAAGTCCACTAATGGTTTAAAACAATCACCAAGGATGTGGCATTAGAAGTTTGGTACTTGTGTTGGAACTTGGATTTGTAATAGTAAAGTTGGTAATTGCATAAATTTCAAACAAGTTTGTGTTGGAATTGATTGTCATTGATGTCAAAGGAGTATGGGAAATTGTTAGAATTTTGTCATTGATGTCAAAGGAGTATGAGAAATTGTTAGAATTTTGTCATTGATGTCAAAGGTGAGAAGATCACTTTGTTAGTTGAAGAATTTGTATGATGGACAAAGGCCAAAGGCCACTAATTGATGTTTGAAGACCAAGCAAAATCAGATTACAAGTATGAATTAATGATGGTCGACTACTCTAATTTTGGTGTTCATATTGTTGATTAAAATTGTTATATCCAAAAGTGGCTGACCCTCTGTATATATGCAAGACTGATCCATATGAATGCTGGCCGAATTCCTTGTTAGAATAAAGTAATGTCCAGGCTGACTGACCTTCATTATCTTGGTGCCCTTGTTTATCACGCGGAAGTATAAAACATCATTAACAAAAGAAACCTCTTTTGGAAAGAATGCATTCTTGGTGAAGTGTTGTCTCTCTTGAGGGAATCACACCTCTTTCCATATAATATGAAGATATAAAATCAGATTGAGAAGATTGGATAAAAGATGAAGTGTGTGAGTGGAGCAACAAAAGATATATCAATAATGAAATGAATCATATATCAATGATGAAGTAAATTGAATTGACTATAGGATTGAATCAAATATCAATAAGAAAATGAATAAAAGATATATTATGAAGTGCTTCTTACATGATAAAGAAATTAATTAATTAAATAAAGATTAGTTTTAAGTTTTAACCAAAAGTCACAAGGGTACAGTGAAGGGTTGTGTCTCATGATGAGACAAGATATATAAGAGAAGTCATTCCATGAGATGATGTGTGTGGGAAAGTTTTATCATTCAAGAGTGAGTGAGGAATAAAAAAAGGGAGGAAGATTTTATCATTCAAAGAAGAAGTGTATGAAATTTGAATTTGTAGCATGAAGTAAATAAGAGGAATATAGAAGAATGAAGTGAGTGAATATTAATAATTGAAGATCTGGTTAAGAATAGTCAAGAGACATGTTGAAGAGCTATGACCATTGAAGAATAAGAAAATAATAGAAGTATTCAAAGGCAGAAATTAGTCTTAACAAAAAGACGTCCTTTTAAAGAGTTCTCTCTTTTCAAAGAGATGCAACTCTTCATTGAGATGTAAAGATATAAGTATGTGTGTGGAGGATAAAAATATATATTGTGGATATGTGTAAAAAGGCAGCTATCAAGTTTGAAAAGACAACAATTATTATTTCAGAGGAGTCATGAATATTTGAAGGGTCATTATCTTTGAAAGGATGTATCTCTTCATAGAACTATGAAGATATAAAAGGGAATGAGAAATGTGTGAGAAGAGTTGAATAAATGTAATATAATACAAGTAGATTTGTGAAGAAGGGAAGTGTTGGAGACACAAAGATATATCATTCGAGAATAAGAAGATTTAAGAAGAAGAATATATGCAGATTTGTGTATGAATATTTAAGAAAGAAAAGCTATGCAGATTTGTGTGTGAAGATTTTGAGGAGAAGAATATAAAAGATCATTTAAGGCTGTTTTTGAATAAGATTTATTCTCAAAGAAGACAAGATTGTATTGACGAGGTTGGTGCCTCATGTTGGAGAGGTTGATGCCCTATATTGACGAGGTTGGTGCCTCATATCAAAGAGATTGGTGTCTCTTGCTGTAATGTCCCCATTCTTTTATGAGCATCAGATATGGTGGATTAGCCTATAACATCAACCCTCGTAGGCTAATGGTTCTAGATGGAGGGTCACTTGAACGGGCACTTGGTCGTGAATTTGCACTATTGATATCTGGAGTATGGTGACAGGGTGAATTTGTGCATTTGGCGTGGTAATTGTGCTTAAAATTATGATCTCCACCTTTTATTTCACCTTCTCTGGCTTAGGGACCATGTGTCTATTATTTAAAGGGGTCACTTTCTATTTTTCAGTTACTATTCATGGCTAAAGTGAAAAAAAGACATAACTTAAGTGAATAGTGTTTTTTTTAATGAATAGTGTTTTCAATGAGAAATTATAAGAATGCAAGAGGAAGTTCGACCCATTCATGTTATGAAGTTATTTTGCTGATTGAAGATTGTGAGTGGGAGGTTGTGGGAGAGGGAAAACTAGGGTTTCCTGATTTTAGCAGTGGGTAAGCTTGGTGGGGCTTTGTTCTTCGTTTTCAAGCTTCTTGATGGTGTGAAAGACCACCTTAAAGTTGCAGATCAGAATTTGGATGCTTTGTTGGAACCATTATTTGCTGTTTGCAAGTGATTGGAGTCATCTTTTGGAAGGGTTTTTGCTGCCATTGACTCCATTTGCATCTACGAAGGAACTGTTCGCATTTTTGAAGGATTTGGGACTGTTTTTTGACACCTACAGCCAGCCGCCATACTTGAGGGTTTGTAGCAGCAAGAAGAAAAGAAACGCCTCTTTAAGGGAGCTGCTATCACTTCAAAAGAGGGCGCCCTTGTTCTAGAAAGCCTTCCAATTCGTTTTTTGGTGGGAGAAACTTGTATTGCATGTTGTGCGAGCAATTTATTGAGGGCGGGTATTGTACTGTAGCAAAGCACTATTCATAGTGCTGTTTGGCTGTAAGTTAAATTATTGCATATGATGTATCTAGTTTTGAGTTCTATGTAAGTCATCTATTTCATGTACTCTCTAATGTAATGAAAAACTCTTATTTAGCTTCGAAATGGAGTATTATATTCGATGTATCTTAGTAGCTTAGTTATTTTGAGTTCCTATTGCATGTGTAAGCTTGTTAAAATTATCAGCATTATTGGCATCAAATACCAAAAACACAAAACACAACAAACAAACACCAAAAACAAACACAAATCAGACCTACAAGCACAGTGAAAACAAATCAGCGGAGTGTCGGTACATCACACTTGCTGAGTTGGTGCTTAGTTGTGGGGATTGGTGTCTCCAGTGGGTTGGTGCCTACAAATTCTATAAAAGGGGATTGGTGTCTCCAATGGGTTCGTGCCTACAAATTCTACAAGTGGGGATTGGTGTCTCCAATGGGTTGGTGCTCACAAAGTATATAAGTAATAAGAGGGATTGGTGTCTCCTGTAGGTTGGGGCCGACATAGATTGTAAAAGAGATTTATATAAAAACAATATTTTGCTGTGGTTTTCTCCCGTAAGGGTTTCCATGCAAATCGTGTGTTCCTCTTGTGTTGCATAATTGTTAGATCTTGTGTGAATGATATTGTGCAATTGATATTATTGTGGTTGTTAGTTTGAAAAAGTAAAAGATAGTATTATATTGATTCATCCGCCTCTTTCATTATAATCGCGTGCTCATCAGTTTGTAACCTTTTTGTTACCATGGTATTGTATGGTGACAATATGTTGTTCATTGGAAACAAGGAAATGATCAAGTATGTTAAATCTCAGTTGTCATCTCAATTTGATTGAAGGATCATGGTGTTGCAAACATTATTTTGTGCCTTAAAATTAAAAGGGAACATTTATATAAGAAGCTTTGGTTGAATAAGACGAAATATGTTGACATGACATGGCAAAGGTTTAGAATGTAGGAATGGGAACTTGTTAATATTCCAATTCCTAATGGTTTTAATTTATTTATAGAATAGTGTCCCAAGACCTGAGGATATTGAGGACATATCTCATGTTCCTTATGTTGATGTTATAGCTACGGGTTTCATCCTTCACCCAATTTAATTGATGATCAAATAAATAAAGCCATGGCTTCTTATTTATTTGAGTGCGTCCCAAGTGAAGCGACACCCATATTAAATTGTAATTTATATTTTATTTATGATGGCCGACTTTAATTAAAAGATCACCACCTCTTGTAAAAGACGCATCTCCTTGAATGAGGCCGACCTCTCATGAAGAGTCACTTCGATGTGCATAAATACAAGGCGCCTCACCTTCATTTGGCATCCAATTAATTTCAAGACAAGTTCGCATAAATTCTGAGAGAAGTTCGCTACCTACAGCAGATCGAGTTATTGCTTCAAGGAGATCGACATTGAGAGAAGTTGTTATTTGCATCTAGTGAGGTGCTGTTATCATTGCATCATATCGGCCTTGTATTTGGCCTTATTGTAAAGCAAGTTGGTGCTCATTTGTTCAATATATAAGTGATATATTGTTGTTGGGTTTTTCTCCCTCAAGAAGGAGGGTTTTCCGAGGGTATATGCTGCGTTCTTTTGTTTAGAATTGTTTTATTTCTGCTTAATTTAAATCTGGTCATAAGACTAACACCTTATACAAGTTTTATTGGACGTCTAAGGCATACCAACATCACCCATGCAATGAAATTTTTGAGCAAATGTATATCAAACCTAGGGAAGGAAACATTTGCAAAGAAAATCTTCAGATATTTGCATGGCACTGTAGATTATGCAATTCACTATAAAGGAAGACCTAGGCCAAACATATTAGTAACTGAAATTTTATTTCTTTTGAAGTTGACGGGATTGAGATCTTGATTTTTGAAGATTTGCAAGTGGTCATGTGCTCAACTTGTTTGGTGGAGTAGTTAGGTATATGAGCAAGAGGCAGGTAGTTGTTGCACTCTCAATTATAGAAGCTGAATTAATGGAAGCAACTCATTGATGTAAGGGAGTTGTATGGTTATGAAGATTATGTTTAGATTTTGATATCTTACGTAAAGTTATACGGACAAATTTCCATAATCAAAGTGCAATATGTTTGGAAAGGATCCCTACTTATTATGCTTAGACAAAGAATATTGATGTGTAGTATAAGTGTTACATTGGTGGTTGCCATTGTACCAAAAGATCAACCTCGTTCAATCTGCATTTTCAATCTCCTCACTTCGTGCCATGATCTTGTGATCACCGTTTATCACCACACCTTTAAATCTCGACCATTGGATGATCGGTCCTTTTAAAACCCGTCATCGATTTCCTTTGCAACCACATACCCTGGGTCCCATGAAGACGCGTCAGTTGCCTACTACCTCGTGAGCTCTGATCACGGGTCCACTGAAACTCAACGGGCTAGTGAGCTATTGCCACCTGTCGCCTTTGTTAGCACCGTTCAACTCACAACGGCGATGTGAGTTGATGTATTGTTCAATCGTTCTACGCCACCTATCTCCATGTCATCGACCTTCTTTGTTGTTTCCACATTCTTTGGTCCCACCATCTTCACCGTTCGATCAACATCATTAAATCTCCACCGTTGCCCACTCGCTCGCGGGGTTGAACGGGGACCCACGACAAACGTAGCGGGCTGGCAGTGTTGGTGTAATTAATTATTAATTACACTTTGCATAAGTTTACTTAGGTAATTATTTATTTCCTAGGTTAATTAGTTATCATCCTTATCTTATTGAGCTAGCTTTTTGCTCAAGCTAAGATTAGGGTTTTGCATGCTTGCTTTTATAAGCAGGCCTCTTCTCTTGTATTGTTGTACTTCGAATATATCATTTTGCATGTTTTTATGCAAACTCTCTGCCTTTTCTGTTTTTATCTTCTGTGGAAGGTTATTTCTTGGTTTGCATTTCAAATCTTGGTTTCTAACATGGTATCAGAGCCTTGATTTGGAGCCCCTTCTCAGATATTTGAGAAAATCATTGCAGAGTTCGTTCGAGGTCCCTCAAGGGTTTTTCTCCTTGGGTATATTTATGCAGTGTTTTTGGATCAAATCGAGTTTTTTTCCATTCGATTCAGAGCACTGGAAAAGATTGAGGTTTGATGAAAGTCATTTTTCATTGGAGCCGTTTTTAGTTTTTCTTCATAAATCCAGCTTCCACTCAGTTATAGGAAAAACGATTTTTGGGTTTTGTAGCCAAGGTCGAAATCTAAACTGGGTATCTTTTATATTTTTGATATCTTGTACGGATCTGGATAAAACTGCTATACAAAAATCGGCGTGCGTCATTTTTCTCTTGGCTGAAGGTTTAAAAAAATTATTTTTTCATCTTCTGCTTGCTGGATTAAAAAACGATTTCTAGGTTTTGTAGCCAGGGTCGAAATCCGATCTGGGTATCTTTTCGTTTTTTGATTTCTTTCATGGATCTGAAGAAAACAGCTGCACAAAAACCGTCGCGCGTCATTTTTTTCTCCTGGCTAAAGGTTTAAAAAAATTATTTCTTCATCTTCTACTTGCTGGATCAAAAAACGATTTCTGGGTTTTATTTTCAGCTTTAAAAAATTTTTGGTTTTCTGTTTTTGTCTATTCATTATGAACAGATTTTTTAGAAATCAAATTTGAAGATTTTTCATCATGGAGGCAGATGTAAACCTTGGTTTGTGCATGCACTCATTTTTTTGTTTTCATGCACTAGGTTTGCATTTTCTCTTATGTTTATGCATGTTTTGCATGCTCTCCTTTTACAATCGTTAGGTTATTGTAATAAATGAACTGATATAAAGTTCCATTAGAGGGGGTTTCTTGCATAATAAATCTGATGAGAGTGTGCATGCACTTTGATCTCCATATCCATTTTTGTTTTGATGGCAACTCGCATGGGTTATCTGGTCTCCTTATTCTTTTGGCCACTTTTTTGCGCTTGCTTGACACATATCAGATTCACATCCGGTTCACACTTTAGATTGAGAGCCTATGGTTAATGATCCACATTGGATCCATCTCAGTTTGAGGGTCATGTTTTTATGGTTAATGTTCCAGAGTCTTCATGGTACTCCTTCCCATGGAAGAGTTTTAGTCACAATTTGGCATCGGCATCGAGATACACGGCTTCCAGATTATGTCATCATCTCATCTCCTATTGCTTCACAGGTTCCAGTGTTACTCCACAGTGTTCTTCCAGTGCTTCTTTGCAGTAGTCATCTCATTGTAGGGGGGTTTTGTCCCACTGGGTTTTCCTTCTCTACCTCATCTTTGCATTTGTACATGAGTACTTGATCAGGCCTTGTTGCCGAGACTCATCTTTGCATAATAATCTGCTTCTCCCTAAGTTGCACTTATGGGGGGGTGTTGGTGTAATTAATTATTAATTACACTTTGCATAAGTTTACTTAGGTAATTATTTATTTTCTAGGTTAATTAGTTATCATCCTTATCTTATTGAGCTAGCTTTTTGCTCAAGCTAAGATTAGGGTTTTGCATGCTTGCTTTTATAAGCAAGCCTCTTCTCTTGTATTGTTGTACTTCGAATATATCATTTTGCATGTTTTTATGCAAACTCTTTGCCTTTTCTGTTTTTATCTTCTGTGGAAGGTTATTTCTTGGTTTGCATTTTAGATCTTGGTTTCTAATAGGCAGGGTCCATCCAATCTCCAAGGCTTGATCTCCATCATTGATCAAGTGAAGACAAATATTTGGTGCACAACTTAGGAAACATTAAGGCCAATAAATATTTGTCGGGCCGGTAAACATAAGGAAAGGGGATCGGTCCTTCAAATGACTCCAAAGGCTTAAGTCACAACTTAAGCTACCTGCAACCTGTGATAGGTAGTCAACGTCAAAATAGAATTTCTGTTCTCAACACCATGACAACAACCCTAGGGTTTAACCAGTAAACCCTAATTATGTTCGAGAGTAGACTTAAATAATTTTTGAGCATTGAACACATCATCCGAATTTGCAAATTATATTTTTGGAATGTACTCAAAAACCCACATCAAATCTGCTGCTTGTTTCACCTGTCTTCTGGAAGAATCCTCTACAACAGTATGCCAAAATTTCATGACATTGTTGCAATATTTGAGCAACTTTGCAACATTTGCAGATACATGCTCTTGACTTAATAATTCTGCACCAACTCTTCCAAACATAGATCCTTTGGTCTACATGACAATATTGTTAGAACAACTTTTGCAACGTGCACCATATCTTCTTGAACCAGATCCACATCATACCTTTTGACATCATGCCAACAGTTTCCTTTATAGGATCAGTTCCATCTTACCTTTGATTAATGCCAACATCTTCACTTGCAGGATCAGTTCCATCTCACCTCTAATCCCTCTTTTGACATCAATGACAACAATATGCCAACAATTTCCCCCTTTGTCATTGATGGCAAAACTAAATGCTCAACCTATAGCCAATGGTCTGATACCAGTTGTGGATAATATCTGAGCTCATTTCTCCTTTGCTCACCCTTATGAGCATTTGCATACTTTTCTCCCATGCTCTACTTTGAGCATTTGCTCACCTTTTCTCCCCCTTTGACATCAATGGCAAAGGGTCACACTCTAAACATCTTGTCTCAGGTCACCATGCTTCTGTAGCCTCTACTTCTCCTTAGCAATGGCAAAAAGGGACTTTTTCTCCCCCTTTGACTGATACCAATTTTTGCTCTCCCCCTTTGACTGCAATGACAAAACCAAATGCTCCAACCGCTCTGTACCAGTTAACACTATCTGATGCCAGTTGAAGTGCCATTTCATGCTCTAGACCAATCAAGTTTGATACCAATTGTAGATGTTTTAATTCATGCTCTGTATCAATTAACACACTCTGAACTACACTGTACCAAGTATACCAAGTAGACACTGATTTGATACCAATAGCAGCTCTCCCTTAGACTTTGCTCCATTCTCTACTTCCTGTATACTTGAGCCCTTGCTCCAATTCAGGCTCTGCAACAACTAAATTCACAATGGTCTGACACCAGTTGGAACCACTCAACACCAATTTTAACAAAAGTAATTGTGAGTGTATTTATAGAACTCCCCCTCAGACACATCTCCTCTTCTTGCCGACAAGGAGCATTTCAGAGCAACTACATAACTTTTCTCCCACAGCTGCAAATGTTCTTCCCCTTTGACAAGCATTTCAAAGAGAAGGAATGTAACCATAAGTCTGCAACCATCAAGTCATTAGAAATTTGTAAAACTTATTTTACCTGACTTGATCTTTCTTTTCATTTCCTGGGATGAATGAGATACCAATTAATCTCCCCCTGGACTCATGCCCTATCACTAAGAATTAGTGATGTGAGGCAGAATCGACCACATTTGGTGCCTCTTGTTGACCTTTCACTCTCCACACCTTCTTCTTCTTCTCTGTCTTGTCAGCCTTCTTATCAAGATACATGTGAACTGTTGTTCACTTTGGGGGATTGATTCTTTCTTTCATAATGTGCTATTGGTCTTACACAATTTAATCTACAACTCTTAGCTATGTGATCAAGATTATTACAATTGTAGCACATTACATTCATAATTTCATAGTCATTCTAGGAGCAAATGAATTCCTATACATATATTTTGTGCTCCTTCTTGGTGCAGTTCTACACTCTCTAGCTTTATGACCAAATTGATTACATGAATAACAGTAACCATAAAAGCATGAGAAGTGCCTGGTCACATCTTTCCTTTGTGTAGGATGAGGTGGTTTTCTTTGATTTGACATCTTAGCATGTCTCATCCTTGTGAATCTTTTTGCATCAACTCCCTTTGTATGTTGTTGCTTCTTCAATTTTCTAGGGACTGATTTCTCCACCTTTTTATCTAGTATAGGCTTCTTCTAATAATCAGGAATTGAATGGTTGTTCTTCTTCTTGTCTGTAGCGGGTCTCTTTTCTTCTTCAACTTTCTTCTTATCAATAGGGGGCTTCTTTTCCTCTTTTGTTTTTTTCACTTCAGCAGTGCCTTTTTTTGATCTTCCATTTCCAGCAGTGTACCTCAGGGACGCATCCCCCCCTAAATCCCGAGCGTTCCTGGAACGGGGACATCCCTGAGACTTGGGGACGGCGTTCCCAAGTTTCCAGCGGCGCCACCAGTTTTGGTGGCTCGCCGCCGGGGATGCGGGGACGTCCCGGCATCCCCGAGACGCTGAGGGGGACGCCTGTGCGTCCCTCGAGCGTCCTGGGGACGCCCAGGCGTCTCCCACGGTGGCAACTTAAATCACATGGTTTAAAAAAAAAATTAACACATTTTTTTATTATTTGACATTTTGATTTTGTACTTGTTTTGATATCATGCTACTCATTGTAATCATCTTTATGATCAGATATTTTTGATATCCTATAATAGAAATCTTCCATTTGCCGATTCAACAATTGTAGTATTGACTCTTGAGTATTCTAATTTCTAATTAGTAATTCGATATTGAAAACTTCAATGTTCATTGTTCAATGTTCAATGTTCAATGTTCAAGTATTTACTATTTAGTATTTCAATTTGGCATTTGCAATTTTGCTATTTTACTTCTTAATAGTCTTATACATCTTTTCATAACTAGCATTTTACGTACCATATGTATAGTATCTAGTATATACACCCCCTACCCCCCGGCCGCTGTACCCCCGCCGTCCCCCCACCGTCCCCAAATTGAGGCCCCTTTGTCCTGTTGTGACCATTTCACACATCGCCCCATTGCAAATGGGGACCCCCTATTTTCGCTTTTTGCCTCGGTGTTGCAACTGCTTATCACTTGTCTTTTTACAATGAGGTCATCATTTTGAGGGTTCCAAGTCAGTCAGTCTGCCGAGAATCATCTGAGCCAAGTCAAGAATCCATGCTTGAACCAGCGCGTAAACGTCACCATCGTGCTTAGAAGGCCTGGGAGGCGAAGATCGACTGTCGTTTCAGTCAAATCCGACACTTCCAAATTTTTAGGGTTCTCACCCCGGGCCCCCTATTTTTTAGGACCTACTTTTTGGCACTTTTGGGCAATTCTGGGATCCCTATTTTTTAGGGTCTATTTTTGGAAAGTTGCTATTTTTTGGAAAATTTCTATTTTTGGAAAGTTTCTATTTTTAGAAGGGTCCCGAGTTCTGAAAACGCACTCAGAAGTTCAAAAAACTCAATAGATCACTCAGAAAATCGAAATGAAAATTTGAAATTTTTCGAAAAATCTGGAAAAAACAAGTAAAAAGCGTGAAAAATCAGACCAAGAACACTCGAAATCTGGAAAAATCAGTCAAAACCAGTCCGAAATCAATCAGATCTAAGGACAAAACCATGGAAAATCAGCTCTCAAATCATGAAATTCATTTGAAATCTGTTCAAGTCTGAAATCTGCCATGGGAAATGAAGGAAAAATGAAGTTTGTGAAAATCTGGAAGTCATGAAGTTCGCCCAGCAGCAATGGAGAACATCCTTGGATCTTCCAAAGTCCGCCCAGCATATAGCATGCCCATCCTTGCATCTTAGAAAGTCCGCCATGCATCTTGAAGGCATATCCTTGCATCCTCCAAAGTCCGCCTAGGCATGTAGAAGAAGGAAAAATCAAAATTTTCACTAAGTATTAATGCCCAGCAAAGAGAATTTCGAAAATCTGCTAAGTATGGGGGCCTAAAAGGGTGGAAAATTGATCTTTGGCTAAACATCATGACATTTCCAAGAGGTAAAATGTTTAGACAAATGCCAAGAAGCTTTAAAGTCCGCCCTAGAAAAGGGGGACATCCAAAATGCTTGTCTAAGATGCTCATAAAGTCCGCCATACACTTGGAAGAGGTTGGCAAGGTATCAAAGAAGTCCGCCATACTTATCCAAGGCGCTAAGGAAGTCCGCCTAAGCACATGAAGGGATAAAATGATGATTTTGCTAAGTGTTGATGCCTAGTCCAAGGAAAAGTTCGAATATTTTCCTAAGTATAGAGGCTAAATGATGAAAAGTTGAGATTTTTGGCTAAGTATCCTGACACTTTCAAGAGGATAAGTGCCAAGTTTGAAAGGACAAATGCTAAAGAGGATTGGGATGTGGCAAGAAATAAAACGAAGTGTGCCTAGCACAAAAGTGGAAGAGAAGCTAAATTTTGCCTAAGTCTGGAGAAAATATTAAGAAATTGACAACTTTTGACGAAGAAAAAATGCACAAGGCAAGGAGAAAGGTAAGATTGCCTTTGCCCAGAAGGAAAGGGGAATTTGTCAACCGTCCAAGAAATTCGCCCAACGAAGACATCCGGACGAGGATTTTGCCTATAAAAATTCGACTGAGCAAGAGAAAATTTGACTTTGGCAGAAGAAAATAGGCTCAGTGCAAGAGAAAAGTTGGCTATGGCAAAGAAAAACAGGGATCTGGCATAGAATTTGTTGACGGAATGGCTTGAATTTTGGTTTGGCTAGACGAAATTGAGGATAAAATTGGAAAATACACTCTTAGCCAAGAAAAACGAAGAGGAAATCGAAATAGCCATGGGGCGAAGACGAACGGGTTGGAATAAATTAAAATATTTTAATATTTTAATAATTTATTTTCAATGCCTTGGACAAAATCAAATTCGCCAGACAATGTTTTGGAGGGAAATAATTTGTGCCGGCCAGAGATAAAATCCGAAGGGCAAAATTAAATTCACCATGGCTTCAGGAGAGAGAGTGGTAAAAATTCAGGAGAGAGAAAATCTGAATTTGTTTATTTTATTTCTTGCAGGTGGATGACGACGCGAGGCGAGTCTTCAAAGAAGAAGCAAAGGCATGGAATGGAGGGAAAAGGATGGCACCAGTATGAGAAAGTCTGACTTTGCCCAAGCACAGCATGTCCAAACCCTTACAAAGTCCGACTTTGCTTGGAGAAGGTATGTCCAGACATCCATAAGATCCGCCAAGTACAATGGCAAACATGATGCAAAGTCCGACCTAGACCAAGAAAAGAAATGTCAAAGTGTTGAGAAAGTTCGCCCCAGCCTAAAGAAAAGATGGTGAAACCACTAGCAAATCTGACTTTGCTCAACTGAGAAATGGCACAAGCATGATAAAGTTCGACTTCTCCCTAGACATGTTTGTCCAAAGTGGCCTGAAGTCCGACTTAGGCTAAGAGAGAAAACGTCCAAGCTCATGTGAAGTCCGCCCAAGGAGAGGATGAGAAGAATTCACTAAGTGTTGGACAGAAAACAGGAAGGAGGAAGTGGATAAAATCCTTGTCCAGAGATGGAATTTGTCCTACATAGCACAAGCCAAATTCAAAATTGAAGGAAAATCCACAGGCAAAGTTCGTTCGAGCATGGAGATGGCCAAAATCTTGGCTAAGTGTTGAATGGTCCAGATGAAGGTGGTACAAAATGAACTTGAATAGCCGAAATTTGGCTAAGTATGGGAAATACTTCACAAAGGAAATTCCAATTTCCTCCATCATGGCGAAAACACAGGGGCATTTCTTCTCCAAATTCAAGACACTTGAATGGATATCCAGACGTCTTGGAAGGATTTCATCTATAATCCTAGACCTATTGAAGCAATCCGGACAACTTCTTGAGGGTTTCATCTCCTGAAGAATTAAAGACAAGCTTCCAATCAGAATCAGATGGTGACAAGAAGAGTGTTCCAAACAGATCTCCATACTTAGACAATTTCTCGACACAAGTTGGAGAATTCAGAGAGGAGATCCCAAGGAATGGCATCAACCCAGTTCAAGCAGGAGGAAGTTCAAAGCAACCAACTTCAAGTCCAGACACTGCTCCCAGGGGAGACTTCGAGACTTCAAAGATTCCAATCTGAGGGTAAGAAGAAGAAATCAAAGTCTCAAAAGGAATCGGAAGGATCCACGGCTAGGAAGAGGACAAGCACAGCGGGGCCCGAGTCATGTGAGAGAAAGGAATCTAAAGGCAACTGCGTGGAAGAAAAGCAGCGACCAAGGAAGGCATCGGCCGCGTTGAGGTGGCGCCTGCGTCTCTTCCAACCAATCAGATTGTTCCAAATCAATATGCAGCAACATTCTATTTTATTGTTGGTTTTATATTTAGCAAAAAGGACAAGTGTCCTCAAATGGAAATTTTTCTCATTGGTGAAGTGACAAACCCTAATTAGGGTTTTATTTTATGTCGGCGTTGATTTAAATCAATCTTGGCCTTGAATGGTAATTGGGGAGGCTACTAAATTGAGCTAAGCCCCCTCATTTGTAAAGTGTGGAGACAGATTATGTATATTGTCGCATTGAGACTATTTTGAATGATAAAAGCTCTTGAGCATGATTTGCCTTGAATCACTTCTTATTGTTGAATAGTAAGCGAGGTTACATATTGCCTTCCGCCATAGATTAGAGTTAAAGTTAGATTAGGTAGAATTTGCTTTGAAAAGTTGTTAAATTGAATGAGAGATTGATCGTATTGACTCAATGGTGAAGTGTAGCTCATACTTTTTTCGAATGGATGATTTGCATTCGATTTGTAAAGTTAGCCTGAGCTCTTAAACGTGGAAGCTTAACTTCAACCTCATTCGAGGTTTGAAAATTATTCTCACAAACCCCTTGAAGATTGCACCCATTTTGTGTATGTTGTCATAGCGGGGAAATGAAACAAAAGTGTGGTTTTATTTCTCTTCACTAGGAGTCCTTCACGTCTCTTGAGTTCTTAAGGCTTAGATTAGACCCTCACAGGGCCTTGTCTTTTGCCTTTTTTGAGATCCACAATTGAAAGTCCTAATTAGAGCCCATAGCTACAAATTCCTAAATCTTGAACTTGTGGAAATTGTTCTCCGCGTAAGTCCCCTTGTTCATTACAGCAATCCTAGCGACCATTGAGTTTATCCACTGCGTCGAGACCCGACTAAAGAAACCTTGGAATCGCCATATGATCTTCTCGCAATCTTAGCATACGCGGTGATTTTTCAAGAGAGGATAGAGTGTCTTTGGACATTTTTATTCTGATGTTTGGTGGATGATAAAACACTCATCAACATGAATTGGCGCTAGAAGGAGGGCGAACATTAGATTGTTTTCACAAGTAGGGGAATTCAGCTGGAAGGAGCCAGTATGAGCTTTGAAATGCCAAATCAGAGATATGTTAGATCTCTTTTATATCGAAAAATCCAAAAAAAGTAAAAAAAATCAGAAATGGAAAATCCAAAAGGAGATTTCTCAATGGATGGGCGTCCATTCCATATTTCTTGCCCTCAAGACAGTCTTGTCCATATTGCTCAGATGCAAAAAAAATTGAGTGCACAGCTATACCCCAGGAATTTGTCCAAGTTTGCTTTGCCAGGAAGATGCCGGATTCATGAAACAACCAAACATGATGAAATGAATTGCTTGACATTCTTGTCAAGGATAGAGCTCGTTCTCCAAGGTAAAATTTTCTTTTGGGATGTTCCCAAGCCAGGAGTGTTGGATATAGAGCCTGATGATTATAGCATTCCAGAAGTTATATATGAGGCCTTCACAAGGTATATACTTAGAATCGAAACTCAGATAAAACTGGGTAATGTTCAATTGAATGGTGTTATGCTCCCTCGTTGGTGTCGGATTCACAATGCACCTCATCCAGAGTTCACTTGCGCATCATGTGAAGAGGCTATCCACCATGCTAGATGTCACCTCGGATTACCACAACTACCATATGGATGTTTCAAGGACAAAGGATGGATTGAATATGTTACGCGAGTATTTTTAGCACCAAATGAAGAAGACACAACAATGTCATCTAATGGCATGGAGAATAAGTCACAACAGGATAATGTGATCGAGCTTGGGGATCAAGTAGATGAAGATTATTCCTACATCACACTGGAACGAGAAGCCGTTGGAGTAAAGATCAAAGAAGAAATGGAATACATTCAAGCAAGAGGAACCACCCAAGGCAACTGTCAGCATACTGAGGTGAATGAATATATAAGATTGCAAGTTATTGAAGATCATCAAGAACCAGAAATGGAGGACTTAGCTCAAAGTAGAGATGGCGTGAGAAATTTCCAACGTTCATTCATCCAAGGAGGAGGACATGAAGAAAGAAGTGATTCCAATGCACTTCAAGAAGGAATGGTCCTTGATGAAGAAGTTCAATCATGCAAGATGGAAGAGATGATAAGCGGCTTGAGGCAAGATGATACATTTGACGATCAATGGGCTACCAGGATGGAAGCAGAATATGAAATACATTTCGCGTCGGCGCTTGATCCATTGTTCACGATCATGGAAGAATTGCTTGATGAAATTGAAGCAAATGGAAGGCTACTTGATAAACAAGCAACTGTGGCAGAGATAGAGAATGAAGAACAATTCAGGTTGGGGCTTGATCCATTGCTAGGAATTCAAAAGAAGCCAGTGCATGAAACACTCCAAATTCCCAAATTCCCTTTTGAATCCAATTCCCACCCCACTCCACCCAGTTTGAATCGGGATGTTGATCTGCATATTTCAGATGCAAGTGGTATGGTTCACCATCAACTCCGACCTCCTGATAAAGTAATGGATGACGAGCAAGAAGTCATGTCTGCAAATGAAGACCACCAGGTTGTATCTTTCCCTACTGTTGACTATAAGGAATATCATTTTGATTATGGAGATTCAGGAAAGATAACTTGTTTATGGATTAATCATGGTTCGGATGAGTTGCCCCAGCTACTAATCTTTCCTGAAGTTTTGCTTAAGTTTGAGATTTGTCCGTTGAAAGAATGTTTTTTCGAGTTTAAAGACAAGTTTGCAAAACTTCGCACTGTGACCGCTACTTTGTTGTTGTTACATATCCTGAGAAATCATGCTAGGAGTTGTATATACTTAGGTCTTTTGACTGTTGTTTGCTTAAAAATTTTTGTTTTCGTTTAGAGTAGGTTTCCTTTCCGTTTTGTTTGCTTTAGATTAGTTGCTTTGCTTTCTTAGTTTAGTTTGCTTGCCCGTTTTGTTTTGCTTTCAATAAAGGGGCTCCCATTTGTGAAGGGCGTTGTATCTTAAGAACTCTAGCGTCTGTGCTAAATCATGTTTAGTCCATTTCTTGGATTAATATTCGTGGAGAATCTATGAATCCTAGATTAATTTTTTCTAAAGTATCTTGAGGTTAAGGTTAGTACTTGACTGGAAAGGAAGTCATCTATTGTGTCTTGACACCGAGTCTTACAATTTTTATATCTTACACACTTAATGAATTCTCTGAGTCATTATGGTCTCCTAGGTGAAGTTGTTGGCTAGAAAGTAATCAAAAGTCTTGCTTCAGCGCCACTATAATGCTCAAGCCCAGGTGAGCTTCATTGCTTACAGGCCAAAGTGTGGAAATGTATGAAAAGAAAAGAATATCCAAAATGAATCAAAAGAAAAGAATGAAAAATCAAAACACTTGGCTTTTTGGGTGTGCGGAAATCTCTACAGGTGTACCAAAGAAATCAAAACACAAGAAAAGAAATAAATCGCCGGAAGTAGAGCAATCTCCGTGAGATTATAGCAGATAACCTCGCCGGGGCTATGGACGCTCGCTGGCAGCGAGGCTCTATCCAAGGATGCTTTTGGAGCTAAGACCAAAAATACACTGGAAAGCCATGATGGAACCAAAGAGTCATATTGGTCTTAAGAGACAGGAATAAACCCATGTGCACACACTTGTAACTGTAGGATGAAAGGTCTTGATATAGTTTAGGATTTCTCTTCCCTTTTGAGTACTCTTCTTAGTCAAGGGGTAAGTCAGTGAGAATTAATCTGAGATTCCGGGTTTGAAGTAAATTCTATCTTTGAAATGTTCAGGAACATTTTTTCAGGTTGGCGCTAGATGTTGTGACCATTTCACACATCGCCCCATTGCAAATGGGGACCCCCTGTTTTCGCTTTTTTGCCTCGGTGTTGCAGTTGCATGTCACTTGTCTTTTTACAATGAGGTCATCATTTTGAGGGTTCCAAGTCAGTCAGTCTGCCGAGAGTCATCTGAGCCAAGTCAAGAATCCATGCTTGAATCAGCGCGTAAACGTCACCATCGCACTTAAAAGGCCTGGGAGGCGAAGATCGACTGTCGTTTCAGTCAAATCCGACACTTCCAAATTATAAGGGTTTCTCACCCCAGGCCCCCTATTTTTTAGGACCTACTTTTTTGGCACTTTTGGGCAATTCTGGGATCCCTATTTTTTAGGGTCTATTTTTGGAAAGTTGCTATTTTTGGAAAATTTCTATTTTTGGAAAGTTTCTATTTTTAGAAGGGTCCCGAGTTCTGAAAACGCACTCAGAAGTTCAAAAAACTCAATAGATCTCTCAGAAAATCGAAATGAAAATTTGAAATTTTTCGAAAAATCTGGAAAAACAAGTTCAAAAAGCATGAAAATCAGACCAAAAACGTTCAAAAATCTGGAAAAATCAGTCAAAACCAGTCCGAAATCAATCAGATCTGAGGACAAAACCATGGAAAATCAGCTCTCAAATCATGAAATTCATTTGAAATCTGTTCAAGTCTGAAATCTGCCATGGGAAATGAAGGAAAAATGAAGTTTGTGAAAATCTGGAAGTCATGAAGTTCGCCCAGCAGCAATGGAGAACATCCTTGGATCTTCCAAAGTCGTAACATATAGCATACCCATCCTTGCATCTTAGAAAGTCATGCATGCATCTTGAGGCATATCCTTGCATCTCCAAAGTCCGCCTAGGCATGTAGAAGGAGGAAAAATCAAAATTTTCACTAAGTGTTGGTACCCAGCAAAGAGAATTTCGAAAATCTGCTAAGTATGGGGGCCTAAAAAGGTGGAAAATTGATCTTTGGCTAAACATTATAACATTTCCAAAGGATAGAATGTTGAGACAAATGCTAAGAAGCTAAGAAGTCCGCCCTAGAAAGGAGGGACATCCAAGATGCTTGTCCAAAATGATAATGAAGTCCGCCAAACACTTGGAAGGGGCTAGCAAGGTGTCAAAGAAGTCCGCCATATTTGTCCAAAATGCTAAGGAAGTCCGCCTAAGCACATGAAGGGATAAAATAATGATTTTTGCTAAGTGTTGATGCCTAGTCCAAGGAAAAGTTCGAATATTTGCCTAAGTTTAGAGGCTAAAAGATGAAAAGTGAAGATTTTGGCTAAGTATCCTGACACTTTCAAGAGGATAAGTGCCAAGTTTGAAAGGACAAATGCTAAAGAAGATCAGGACGTGGCAAGAAATAAAACGAAATGTGCCTAACTCAAAGGTGGAAAAGAAATAAAATTTGCCTAAGTGTGGGTATCTGGAGAAAATACTAAGAAATTGACAACTTTGGCCGAAGAGAAGATGCACGAGGCAGGGAGAAAGGAAGGATCGCCCTTGGCCAGAAGGAATAAGAATTTGTCAAGCGTCAAGGAAATTCGCCCGATCAAGACATCCAAACAAGGATTTTGCCTAGAAAAATTCTACTGAGCAAGAGAAAAAAGTTGGCTATGGCAAAGAAAAATAGGGATCTGGCATAAAAATTGTCGACGGAATGGCTTAAGTTTTGACTTGGCTAGACGAAATTGGGAATAAAATTGGAAAATACATTTTTAGCCAAGGGAAAGAAAGAGAAAATCGAAATAGCCATGGGTCCAAAACGAACGGGTTGGAATAAATTAAAATATTTTAATATTTTAATAATTTATTTTCAATGCCTTGGACAAAATGAAGTTTGCCAGAGATGCTTTGGAGGAAAATAATATGTGCCGGCCAGAGATAAAATCCGATGGGCAAAATTAAATTCACCGTGACTTCAGGAGAGAGAGTGTTAAAAATTTAACTTCGGATCTAGAATTTAGGAGAGAGAAAATCTGAATTTGTTTATTTTATTTCTTGCAGGTGGATGACGACACGAGGCGAATCTTCAAAGAAGAAGCAATGGCGTGGAATGGTGGCAAGTCTGCTTCAAGCCAAATGGAGTGAGGGAAAAAGGATGGGACAAGCATGAGAAAGTCCAACCTTGCCTAAGCATAGCATGTCCAAACCTTTGTAAGGCATGTTCAAGGCAAAATAAAGTCTGACCTGGATAAGAAAATGTCTTGAGCATCATGAAGTCCGACTTTGATTGAGGAAAAATGTCCAAGCTCATGTGAAGTCCGCCCAAGGAGAGGATGAGAAAATTGGCTAAGTGTTGATACCCTGGGGAGAAGAATTCACTAAGTGTTGGACGGAAAATAAGAAGGATGAAGAGGAGTAAAAAGGAAATGAATAAAATCCTTGTCCGAGGATGGAATTTGTCCTACATAGCACAAGCCAAATTCAAAATTGAAGAAAAATCCACAGGCAAAGTTCATCCAAAATATTGGCTAAGTGTTGAGTGGTCCGTGTGAAGGTGGTACAAAATGAACTTGAATAGCCAAAATTTGGCTAAGTATGGGAAATACTTCACAGAGAAAATTCCAATTTCCTCTATCATGGCGAAAGCACAGGGGCATTCTTCTCCAAATTCAAGACACTTGAATGGATATCCAGACATCTTGGAAGGATTTCATCTACAATCCCAGACCTGTTGAAGCAATCAGGGCAACTTCTTGAAGGGTTTCATCTCTTGAAGAATTAAAACAAGCTTCCAATCAGAATCAGATGGTGACAAGGAGAGTGTTCCAAACATATCTCCATACTTAGACAATTTCTCGACACAAATTGGAGAATTCAAGAGAGGAGATCCAAAGGAATAACATCAACCCAGTTCAAGCAGGAGGAAGTTCAAAGCAACCAACTTCAAGTCCAAATACCTACTCCAAGGGGAGACTTCCAGACCTTAAAGATTCCAGTACAGGTGAGAAGAAGAAATCAAAAGGAATCCAAGATCAAAGCTAGGAAGGAACAAGCACAACGGACAGAGTCATCGGCAGGGAAAATATTCTAAGGCAAGCACGTGGAAGAAAAACGAAGCAACCAAGGAAGACATCCACACGCTGAGGTGGCGCCTCGTCATCTTCCAACCAATCAAATTGTTCCAAATCAATATGCAACAACATTCTATTTTATTGTTGATTTATATTTAGCAAAAGGGACAAGTGTCCTCAAATGAAATTTTCTCATTGGTCGAAAGTGACAAACTCTAATTAGGGTTTTATTTTGTAATCTCGGCCGTTGATTTGAAATCAATCTTGGCCATTGATTTGTAATTGGGGAGCCTATAAATTGAGCTCGCCCCCTCATTTGTAATGGGTGGAGATAGAATATGAAATTGTTGCATTGATACTGTTTTGAATAATAAAAGCTCTTGAGCATGATTTGCCTTGAATAACTTCTTATTATCAAATAGTAAGCGAGGTTGCATATTATCTTCCGCCATAGATTAAAGTTAAAGTTAGATTAGGTAGAATTTGCTTTGAAGGTTGGTTAATTGAATGAAAGATTGATCGTATTGATTCAATGGTGAAGCGCAGCTCATACTTTCTTCGAATGGATGATTTGCATTCGATGCGTAAAGTTAGCCTAAGCTCTTAATTGTGGAAACTTAACTTCAGCCTCATTCGAGGTTTGAAAATTATTCTCACAACCCTTGAAGATTGCACCCATTTTGCGTATGTTGTCCAGCAGGAGGCGAAACAAAGTGTGGTTTATTCCCTTCACCGAATCCTTATTGTCTCTTGAGTTCTTAGGCTTAGACTAGATTCTCCTGAACCCTATCCTTTTGCCATTTTTTTTTGAGATTCATCAAAAATCCTAATTGAAAGCCTTTAACGATAAATTTCCTAAGTCCTGAACTTGTGAAGATTTTCTTACGTAAGTCCCCTTGTTTATTACCAGCATATCACAACGGCCATTGAGCTTATCCAAACGTCGAGACCCGACTAAAGAAACCTTGGAATCGCCATATGATCTTCTCGCAATCTTAGCATACGCGGTGGTTTTTCAAGAGAGGATAGAGTGTCTTTGGGCATTTTATTCTGTGTGTTCGGTGGATGATAAAACGTACATCAACAGAGAGCTTCATCCAAAAGTTCTAATTGTGCTCAAAAGAGAAAGAAATTCAACAAGGGTTTTGAAGGTTAATCATTGCAAATCTGAAGTGTTGATGTTCTGCTACAGTACCCGTGAACAGTGACGCTATAGTACCCATGAACAGTAATCTGCTATAGTGATTTGCTACAGTGCTGGGTTATTATTATTGGCTGAGTTTTCTATGAGCTTCCAAGGGGTTGGCATGAGGGTTTAGAAGTGTTGGGAAGCCGTAGCTATTGGTCTTTTAATCTGCTAAGAGTTTCCTGAGGTGTGTGGAGGTATATATGCCTTTTTTCTGGGTGTTGCTGTGCATTAGCAGCTGCTGGGCATAGGGGTTTCTGAGCATTCCTTTGGTGCTGGGCATTTATCCTTGCTGCTACAAGCATTAATCTGCTGCTGCAACCAATGTGGACCTCTGCTGTCAACTCATAATCATATTTGGGGACTATAATGGGTATTTCTAGTAATTCTATGTGCACATGTATGTCTGATGTAAACTCAGAGATTGCTGTCATATATTTCAGAATACTGTTTATGCATAAATCTGTTCATTGTATTGCATAGAATTGAGTATTCTTGTTACTGAAGTCTTTACTCAGCTATCAATGTTTGATCATCATCTTATGTCATGAAATCTATAGCTGCATATATATTCAGAATTATTGTATGCCAAGAGTCTTGGCTCTTCATTTCTATATCAGCATGGTAATGAGATAACTTTATTGTATTTGCGCAAGAGAGATAATCAGATTTGAGTATATATATTGCATTGGCAAACATGGTATAATCCTATTGGAATTGTTGCTTCATTATAAAGCACTTCTATTTTTTGCAACTGGTATAACTTTATTGGCATTTGTTGCATTTCTTGGCATTATATTATTTCATTAAGACAAGACAAACAAAACTTTGAAGTGCAAACATATGACCCACAAGCAGAAAAATTGAGCTAGCAGTTGTCCACTTGAGGTGGTACATTACAGTGGTATCACTGTGATGTCCCACCCCAAATGGGACAATCTCTATTCCAATTTTGCTTTGATTAATTTCAGTTTGACAGTTAGGGCATTTGGCAAACAATTGGCAACTCACATTCATTTAACTCAGCAACATATATTGAATGATTTCAATTGAAAACTCATACATTGCAGCAACAGAAAATAGATTCTTTTCAGATGTGTTTCAGATAAATAACAATGGCAGCTATAGACCAGTTCTAACTCTTTCCAAGGTATCTTTCAATTGCTAAGCTCACACAATACAAATGTATTTAGTACTGAACCATATACCTGTATTTTGAGCATCACAAGAGCTGATGTTCTCATTCAGAAAATTCTGTTATACAAGCAGCAGTTCTGAACTTGAATCAGATTTAGAAGCGCACAATAAAACTATGATAAATACCCATTTTTGTTGGCTTATCGTGGTTTTGAGACTTTAGCAGAGGTCTGAGACAGTTGCAGCAGTATAGGATTGACTATAGCAGCAAGTAATTGTGCCCAACACTAAGGAAACACTCAGAAACCTTCACTCCCAATGGCTGAAGGTGAACAGTAATGCCCAGAAGCGATGAATCAGGCAGTTTGGCAACATATACTCAAGTGCCCTTGCATCTAGTTCCCAGGTCTTCACTCTCAAACTTCCTGTAGCAGCCCAACAATGAGTGATCTTCAGCAAATACAAAAGCAGCAATGTCTTCCTGATTTTTAATGCTTAAACTTCAAACCCTTCAATGTCTTCCTGATATTCACATGTATTGTAGCAGCCAACACTAATTCTGATCTGGAATTGATTATCCTTTAAAAATCCTTATAGAAAATGTAAATCTTCTTCCAATGAAGCACAAGATTGTGTTAATGTTTATGACAGCGTCAGTCAGATTCTTCCAGCTGTCTTTGTATTTGCTATTTTGAAGCTGGGCCGACCTTCAAACTGTCTTATTCAAAACTGACATGCAGTGGAATCTTTTTGTAATGCCTCCTAAATTTAGTTGCATGATTCCTCTTGTGCGTCCTCTTGTAACTGTCTTGCAGTCACCTTCTGACATACAGAGGAATCTAACTTGCATGTAACTGACATGCTATGTTTAGAAAACCACTCTGTATTTACATTCTTTCTGTATTCAGAGGTGAGGTTCGAATTTTTGAAGTGCAGATTGGTGTAAGGTGCAGACTGTGATAACTATTGACAGTTTGGAGGTCACTCAGTTTTGGATGTGTATCAGATTGTGATGCTGTGTTTTGGCCTTCATTATCAGCCTCTATTGTAAAGGATTTCTCATTGTGATTCAATAATATAAGAGATATTATTGGCTGGGTTTTTCTCCCTCAGGAGGAGGGTTTTCCCAGGGTAAATTTTGTGTGTTTATTTGTTCTTGTTGTTGAATTTTTCTGTCTTCTGTTAGATCTTATTTCTGGTTCTTAAATTTAACAGATTGGACTTTTGAAGTAAAGCCCAAAATCAGCAATAATTTAGCTGATATCTCACAGCCTCAAAATTGCTCAACCAATGAGGGTTTTCATCCCCAAAGGTTCTCCAATGGCTGAAACCCTAGCTGGCTTCTCGACCACCAAAAGTCTTCAATTCAAATAATAATTCCTGGATGCAAAAGAATGAGCTCTTAAGATTCTTTTATTCTTTTCTTATGAGAACTCAAACACTTTCCTTGCCAATGTGGGATAAAAGATATATTTCCCACTTTAATTTTTCACTTAAAACACTTTATAAAATTAAAGTGACTTTATTATAATAAAGTTACATTATAACTTTATAATAACATTTAAATATTTTAATTATTCCTTAGTCACTTTAAAAATTAATAACTCCTAGAATAATTGTCTGTTTTATGAGCTGTTTGAACCAAGGAGTTAACCATTGCATCCATTGTGCCTCCAACTGCCTTACTAAAAATAGTAAGGGTCCCTCTCTATGAACCACTAATTTACTATAAATAGTAAATCCCTCATTATCTGATCAAACCAATGGTGTAAAGGATTGGCGCTGCAAATGAAGCCTGTTCAGGTGCCCTGCTATAGATAGAAACCCTGATTGTCCTGAAATGATCACTTACTATAAATAGTAAGTGTGCCAAATTGAGTCCAATGAAGGTCAAACCTGAACTCTCACTGATCATTGGAGGTGAAGCCATACCGAATACTGCCAAAGACCCCTAACCATCTACTCTAGCCTACGAGGGTCAGGAATAGACTAAACCATCCACAGTCATGGTCATGCTAAAAAGGGGACATTACAGTCCACCCTTCCTGAAATTGCTTGTCCCCAAGCAATCTTGGGAGCAAAATGAAACACAAGTCCACCCGGATCCCAAAGGTAGATCTGTGTAATGTCCCTGCAATCACCAAACAACCTCTGTAACACCAGTACTAGCACAACCTGTTGAATCATCTTAATCTCAAAACTGTGATGGTGAATCTGATGCAACCACATTGTTGGAAAGCCAATACCTATTGCTTCCTGTTGTGCCATTCTGATACCCCCTATCTCCAAAACGCAACAAGTCTCTGAGTCCTAAATCAAATGATAATCATCATGAGAGAACAAAGTAGGAGACCTGCCAAACCCGAAATCACCATCATGAATGCTGACTACTCCCTGGACAGAGGCTGGATCATCATGCTATACTCTGTCAACCTCAACACCATCAAAACTGTGCACCTGAAACAAGTTGTGTACTTGTGGGTCAAACATGAAACTGTATGTGCTTCGCATCGTGTACACATCAACAAACTCTTCTATGAGCTGTGTTTGATGTCTAGGTGCACTAGCAGGACTCCAAACATTTCTATTGCTACTCAACTCAAGACTAGGTTATAGACTGCGATCAACATCCAACTCAAAAAGCAGATTATCATAGGCCATAGTAACGTATGCCTCTAACAAAGGATTGTTCACAAAATGAACATCATCTCCAAACTGATTAGAACCATACATCTCACGTTCCATCTCCTGAACCACCTCTTTCTCCCCATCCAAATCTGAACTATAGCATGAGGCTGAATCAACATCACTCCCCTCATAATCAACTGCATCATGTGTGCTGTCATCAGTGAACATCAACATCTAAGGTACTGCTACTATGTACCTCATAGGATGTCTCAGAAAATGTTGTAGAAGCCATATCCTCGTACACTTCGTCTTCCACAATAACTACATGTCCATCCCAAACATTATCCTGAGATTCCTTGCCAACAAGTGAATTATTTGTAGTGTCCTCAGGAGACTCAACCAAAATTTCATCCTCTGCTAACTGTCCATTGCCAAGTGCTGGTTCAAGAGATGTATCATGTGCCATAATTTTTGTCCCATGGCTGCAATGTAAATTAGCATGTGTATAAGTCTCCTTAATCGCAATGGCTTCATCATGGAATCCTCTTTGTCCTTCCAAATGATGTGACTCATGAACCCCAACATCCTCATGCAACATGTGCATCTCTAAATCTGCCTCCTTCATGGCTTCCTCTTCAATGCATCCATGTGTCAAAATGAGGTCTTCCTCAAACTTCTTTACCTCATTATCTGTGCATTGGTGGTTAGGCTCCCTAAAACCTTTGCAAGTGAAGCATAGACCTTGTCTTCTCATTTCGTTTTTGCTCATTATGGGAGTTCCTGTAACCTGATCATTGAGTTTAGATGTAGAACCATCTTCATAATCGGATTTAGTAGTTCTACCATACCTGCTCACACTATGCTCGTGACTGAATTTTGTCCCTTTAGATGAAATTTTCTCCTTATACACCCTCCTAATATACTTTACCAACTCAATCTTTTCGGGCCTCGTGAAGACAACAAGGTTGAGAAAATTGTTAAGAGAGTATTGTGCTTTAATTTTATCTGGCAAACTCTGATAGTCCTCAAAGAGTCAAGGAGCTTCCTGTTCATAACTTTACCTCATCTTGATGGAATCCTGTTCGATCTCTTCCCTGGATTTCCCTACAATACTATAGTAACCCATAACTGAAACTTATGAGTGCCGGTCACCCAAATGATGCAATGTGAGCTCTCTGAATATTTAATCCGAACCCCAACAAGATGGCAAGAAACCGCTCTGATACCATTGTGATGTCCCACCCCAAATGGGACAATCTCTATTCCAATTTTGCTTGATTAATTTCAGTTTGACAGTTGGGGCATTTGGCAAACAATTGGCAACTCACATTCAATTCAACAACATATATTGAACGATTTCAATTGGAAACTCATACATTGCAGCAATAGAAAATAGACTCTTTTCAGATGTGTTCAGATAAATAACAATGGCAGCTATAGACCAGTTCTAACTCTTTCCAAGGTATCTTTCAATTGCTAAGTTCACACAATACAAATGTATTTAATACTGAACCATATACCTGTATTTTGAGCATCACAAGAGCTGATGTTCTCATTCAGAAAATTTTGTTATACAAGCAGCAATTCTGAACTTGAATCAGATTTAGAAGTGCACAATTAAACAATGATAAATACCTGTTTTTGTCGGCTTATTGTGGTTTTGAGACTTTAGTAGAGGTTTGAGACAGTTGCAGCAGTATAGGATCGACTGTAGCAGCAAGTAATTGCGCCCAACACTAAAGAAACACTCAGAAACCTTCACTCCCAATGGCTGCAGGTGAACAGTAACGCCCAGAAGTGATGAATCAGGCAGTTTGGCAACATATACTCAAGTGCCCTTGCATCTAGTTCCCACGTCTTCACTCTCAGACTTCCTGTAGCAGCCCAGCAACGAGTGATCTTCAGCAAATACAAACAGCAGCAATGTCTTCCTATTTTTAATGCTTAAACTTCAAACCCTTCAATGCACCTACAAACCCATTAACTTTAGATAACCAAGATAATCCAGTTGGAAGTAACCCTTCACTTTTTGATCACCTAGTTCCCAATGAGGGCAAGGTGAGAGCATACGGTGGAAAGGGGATCGTTAGATGAAATTGAATTGAAAAACAATATTGAAAATCAACCCTTTACTTTATGATCACCTAGATCCTAGTGAGGGCAAGGCGAGAGCATACGGTGGAAAGGGGGTCGTTAGCTGAAATGAACTGAAAGCATGAATTACACTATGTAGACGGCTCAGTCGATCAAGTATGAATGCAATGCAATTCGACCTCTTATTCAGCGGGAGTGTAATATAAAGTGCAAAAAGTAAATCCCTGGGCAGCTAGCCGACCCCTTCCACTTTTCAACGGGCAGTACAAGAAAGTAAAATGCTAAAAGTAAAAGACGACGAGGCCTGTCCCTTCCACTAAAAGTGGGAATACAAAAGTAAATTGTAGAAGTAAAATGATTGAATCAGTATTACTAATACCAGGCTTACAATATGAAGTAATCTGCAAGTTACAATGAATATTAGATGTCCAATACACTCCAAATTGATAAGAGATGCTCTCCACAACTAAGCAAAGTAATCTATTATGAAAAAACAAGCCAAAAAACTGAACTTTTACCAATCTGATATGAAATTGCAGCGTACAGAAAACTCAGACCAGCAAGCTCCAAACTCAATGAAATGCTCACAACTTTGCAGTGACACCTCCAATTGACATGAAACAAAGTGTAATCAGCTCCTAGGAGATAGGCGACCAAGCTCAAGCCACCAAACAACAAACTGCCTCAAATGTTTTATGCACACATCCCAAGGCAAGGATAGGAGAAGTACAGCCTCCAAGAGAGGGCAACCAGCAAGATAAAATCCAAATCAACCTTTCCCTCCAACTTTATTTTGGAAAGTGTCTAGAAAGTCCTTTTATGTAATATTAATTATTGATCTCATTCCTAATGACCTTTTTTTTGTCTCTTTATTCAAAGCAACCTTCTTAATAATAAAATACAAGTTGCATTTTTTTAAAAAAAATCATAAAGTTACTTTTTGGACAAATTAAGTTAAATTATTTAAGTATTTTCTTTGCACCACCCCATTAGTCTATGGGAAATTAAATAATAGGCTAAGGGTCTCCTTATGACATATGCTTGGAAAAGGGACATAATAGGAAAATAGGAATTAAATAAATTGGTTGTATTTATTTAATTTATTTGGAATGGGAATGCTGAGAATTAGGAACTTAAATAAATAAATGTTGAATTTATCTATTTAAGGATGGACATTAGGAAAGGGGTCAAATGATTGATTAATTAAATAAAGTGTCTTGATTTATTTAATTAATGCTAGTGAAATAGTTAGTAACTTAGTTTACTACTTAAATGAAAAAATATTAACACTAGTAGGATAATCAAGATAATTAATTAAATAAATATAATTTAGGAGGTGGTGATGTGAAGGAAGTTAGCAATAATGGATATGCCAAGAGACAATATTAGGTGTCTACATTTTGCCCGTTTCATGATGACACAACTAGAAGAAGTAATGTTGTTTCAAAGAAGAGTAAAATATATAGTCAGTTTTGAAAGTGATAGAACTAGTGGTAGGATGCCCTTGTTGTATGGATGAATGGGTGTTACGAAATGGATTAGGGATGCTCCCTAGAGTGAGTAGGCTAGTTTATAGGTCCCAAGCAGTCTCTCAAAAGGAGATTGAGGTCTAGAGGGATGAGGAATGGATAGAAGGGGGGAGATGGTGAGGGATATGAAGATGGGGATGAGATAAAATGATGTTGGAAATTGATATGATGAGGATGAGAAGAATAGTAGAAGAGATGATAAGGATGGTGGATTTTATGATGAATGGGTGTGATGAAAATTGGATTCCAGTATATGCTAAACATAGGATGAGCAACTTGGATTTGTTGTAGCACTTGACATTATACGCCAAGGCATAAGGGCCAAAATGACAATGGGTCAACTACGTGCAACTGAGATTCAAGGAGGCATATGACCTAATACAACAAGATATGGATGACCATGATGATGGAGGTCGTGAGATGCCTCAAGGATTTACTCACAAACACATGCCACAAAATAAACACACACAAGTCACAAAAGAAACACGCACAAGTAAGCAAGCAATCATGCACAAATGATAACAAGCAAATAAGATTTTACACTTGATCAAGCTAAAAACCAATGATTTATTGATTTGATAATGATAATAGTGTTGCTAATGTGGGAACGATATACTGTAATGTCTTTGACAAAAGATTAGCAAATATTACTTAAAGCCCTTTGCAAATATTAATTTAAATCGACAACTCTAATACCACTGTAGTATCTCTAGTTAAAATATTAATGCAATTACTTTCAAAAAATTCTTAAAAAAATATTTATTTTGTTGCTCTATTACCAATCTAATAGCCCCAATGGATATTAGTTGTAACTAAACTTGGGTTACTATTTTTAGCTAGAAATAAATATTTATAATGACCATGTTAAATATGCAACCTTTATTAATTAAAGGACCTTTCATAGACTTTATATTTTGAGACAAATTATTTAGGGTTTTAATATATTACAAGCCTTATAAACTTAGAATTTTCTCTTTTATTCTTATGATAGCCCAAACCCTAAAATTATTGTTCAAGATAACAAGCAAAATAATCTATAGATTCAAAACAATGATAAAATATGAGGAACACATATTGTAAATATTGATTTGCATTCATTGATACCTATTTTTAATTGGGTTACAAGCTCAAAGGAGTTATTAGCTCTTTCTTACATTCACAAAACCTTGAAATTATTACAAATGTTGCTACAATAACTTTTATAGATTGTGGACTCCTTGTCGACATTCATGATCCTTTGTGAATTGGTCGAGTTCAACTAAATTGATAGTTGCCACCATGGAAGCTTTTGAAATGATTTTTGGTGATGTAGTCCATTAGCCAAAGGGGTTTTGCCATTTTTTGTACATAAACTAGAAGGGTTCATGTCCTCTGATTGTTAACAAATTGACAGGTTTTCATCCTCAAATTCGAGCATTTGAACATAAGTGCTCAAAGCAATTTTTAGCTAGGGTTTTTGAATATTTTGTAATTTTTTTCTTTGTTTACATTCAAAATCCTTAAGAGCTCCCACAGGAAGGTTGAAATTGGCATTGAAATCCTCAAATACCAACGAGATGTACATGGGGATGTCCATATGTACTAGGATTGTTTTCCTTTGGATCACACACAAAAATTGCACCCACAATTAACATTAAAATAAATGGTCCAAGGACCTACAAATTCAAATCCTAACCATGACAATAATGGTAGCTAAGGTCATTTACTTAGATTTTGTGGCAGGAAGTACATGTAGATCCATGTCATCCATATACAATAATGTTTTTTGGGCAAAAGGAACCCCATTCTGGAAGCCACAATGTCAAAATCAAGCATTAAAGGCACTCTAACATGTTAGGCGGAAGGTGATATGAACAATGCAAAAAGGCAGGAGATTTGGACTCTTGGAGTCGGGGATGACAAGGTACTCATGCCTATAAAGTGGGCAGATGAAGGGAAGTTGAACTTCGATGAGATGAAGGAAACTATTGTGTGGGGTTTGATATGAGAAGGGTACTCGGAGATGGGGAACTTCAACACTTCGGTAGAAAGGGAAGGAAAGGCAAGTCCAAAAGTTCGACGCAAAAGGGACTTAGGGAAAATTACATTGATGTGGGAAGGCATGTTGGAACAAGGACTTTAGAAACTTTGACGAATGGTAGACACTTAAAATAATTGGCATGCCTCGACACATAGAGACTTTAGAAGCCTAGGAAAGACACAAGGAGAAAGAAGAGGAATAGCATGGACACAAAATCTTGGTGAGCGAAGATGGAGGAATATGAAATAGACATTTTGATACATGACAACATTATTACAAAACTAGGGGAACATAACAAGTCCACCCCACTCAAAATTGCTTATCGTCAAGCAACTTCAAATCAAGATGTTCCAAAATCCATGGTCCTTCCCATGAGGCATCTTCCACAAGAAGGTCGTTTATTGAACTAGACACTTGATGATTTCTCAACCTCTTAGCTTCCTTTTTCTTACATCCATAATCAAGTCTGGAACTGAAATTAGTTTGCCCTCTTTATCCTATGGAGACAATTCAGCTCATGGAACAATGTGTTTTCCAAGTGTCCATTTGAGACAAGACACATGAAAATTGCTGTGATTTCTATACTCCTCGAGTGACTCCAACTTGTATGCAACTTCACCAATCTTCCTCAAAATTTTGTAGGGTCTATAGAAATGGGGTTTGAGCTTTTCTACTCTACTTATCTTCAAGGAAGATTTTCGATCTCAAATGATCTTTTTGTCCTATGGCAGTTTGCATACATCTTCAGCTGGTTTTGTGTCTATTGGAGATTATACTTGAGCGACTACAAGATGTCTTGGCCTTCCTTGATTAAATCACTTGCTATTGGAACTTTGCTCTCTACCAACACAAGGTCAACAAAACTTCTGGCTTCATACACATACAAGGCCATGAAGGGTGTCATGTGAATGGACATGTGATAAGTGGTGTTGTAATAGTGCTTCCCTAGATGGAGCCATTTTATCCATGCCCTTTGCTGACTTGTAACATAATTTCTTAGGTAGTCTTCCACCCATTTGTTTACAACCTTAGTTTGCCCATTCGTTTGTGGGCCAGTAGGTAGTGCTGGGTGTTTGTTCGGTCCCTACCAATTGAAAGAGTTCTTGCCAAAATAAACTCAAGAATCAACTATCCTTGTCACTTACAATGCTTTTGGGCAGTGTGTGAAGGCTAAGAACTTCTTTGAAAAACAGGTCAACAGCTTCTAGTGCCTTAAAAAAATGGAGAGATAGCAAAGAAGTGTGCATATTTCGTGAGTCTATCTGCCATTACATATATGCAATCTTTACCTTGGACTTTGGGAAGTCCTGTGATAAAATCCATTGAGACACTCTAATTTCTGCTTAGGAATCAGTAAAGGCTGCAAAAGTATTGCTGGGAATGTTCTCTTTGCTTTAATTCGTTGCCAAACTACACATTCCCTCGTGTATCTAAGGATGTCATCATTGAGTCCTTTCCATGCAAATCTCTCATTGGTTTTCTTATATGTTTTGAAATTCTAGGGTGCCCTACCAAGGGAGTATCATGGACTGTTTTCAAAATTTAGTTTTTCATTTATGATTTGGCCACTAAATAAATCCTATGCTTACAAAAAATGAGTTAATGGACCATAGTGAATTTGTCATCAAACAACTTGCCTTTCAAGACGTCAGTATAATTTCAGCCTTCCAATTGGCTGAGATGTGTGACATTGAGAAGAAAGTTGGCATATGGACAAAGCATCAATTACTACATTTTTCTTTTCTTTAAAACAACTCAATATCAAAACCAAATGATTGAAGTTTACTTGTCCAATTTTGTTTCTGCTCATTTAGATCCTTTTGATTGAAAAGGTACTTTAAGATGTGATTTGTTTTAACCACAAATTTGCAACCAATCAAGTATTGCTAGAACTTAGTGTGTGGATAATGACTAACATCTCCTTGTCATAGATTGAATTTTTCTTTTCTGCCTCCTTGAGTTTGTGGCTCTTGAATGCAATGGGGTGTTTATTTTGCAAAAGCACAACTCCTACCTCTTGTCCAAATGTGTCACACTCTAAAATAAAAGGAAGGGAAAATTAGGAATAGCTAGCATCGGGCATAAGCTCTTTACCTTTTCCACTTTTACAAAAGCTTTTTCCAATGATTCACTCCACATGAAATCTCCTTTCTCTGTTAAATTAGTTCAGGGAGTAGCCAGTTGAGAAAATCCCTTAATGAACCTCTAATAATAGATGCAAAAACCTAGGAATCCTCACAGCTGCATCAAAATCTTTAAGGGAAGCCAAACCAAAGTAGCTTTGATCTTTTCCATGTCTATTTGCATTCCCTATGCATTGGTGATGTGCCCGAATTATAAAATTTTTTCCATGGAAAATTCTCATATAGACTCTTTTGCAAAAAGAGTTTGTGCCTTCAGAATTCCTAACACCTCATCAAGGTGCTTTATGTGCTCCTCCTAGATTTTGGTGCAAATGAGGATTTTGTCAAAGAAAACAAGAGCAAACTTCCTCAGTTGTTTAATGAACATTTGGTCCATGCATGAATGGAAAGTTTTAGGGGCGCTTGTCAAGTCAAATGGCATGAGCGAAAATTCATGATGCCCATAGTGGCATTGAAAGGTTGTCTTGTGAAGGTCTTCCTCCTGGATTCTAATCTAATGGTAGCCCGACTTGAGGTTGATTTTAGAGAAATAGACTACTCCACGAAGCTCGTCTATCAGTTCATCAATCCTATGGATTGGATAATGGTTTTTAATAGTCTTCTTGTTAAGAGCTCTATAGTTGGACATTCTCATTGTGCCTTTTTTCTTCTTCACAAGGGCTACAAAGGAGGCTGATGATTGATTGCTATTAGGTTTTTCAAATTGTTCCTTAATTTTGAAGTGAGATTTTCTTTTATTTACCGAATTCAAACAATTCACAAATATTTCTATAATTAATTATAAGTTTACATTTTCAAATAATCTTATCAACTATTTATAGACTATTATTAAGAATCCATGAACCAATATATCTTTGCCACCTAGTCTTGCCTAACCTAGGCTCAACATAGCTCTTAAGAATTATAATATAAATTGTAAATCCCAATAGTGAACATCTTTCAAAATAAATTTCAGTTATACTTATGCAAAGGTAAATAACCACTTTTATTTGATAATACAAAGCTACCCAACAGTCTTAAAATGATCACAACTTTCTCATATCACAATGAAATTGTAAAATTTAAAATGCTCTAGAAAGATGAGATAAAAAGGTGTAAATCCCAGAAATGGTTTGAGGAGATCAAAAATCATGAAAGAACAGTTCTTGTCATTAGCCTGATATGATGGTTATGAATATCCTGAATTGGTGTCATATCATAATATAATTAGTGATATTAAGTTTCAAGTACGCAGGTATATAAGAAAAGTGGATCAAAATTTATTGTCACTACAGTAAGTTGCTGCACAAGCTATGCAAAACTGTAATTTTTTTTTTAAAATCTAGAGTATGTTGTTGCACAACAGTGGAGGAGTTTTTAATATGAATTCTTATACTAATTGTACAGCCCTTTTTAAAACTCAAGCCAATGACATAGCTATGAATATTCACAAAATAACTAAAGTCATCACCTACCAACAAGCTTTATGAATTTTATTTAAAAACCATCTATTTTTCGATATGATTTCTTAAATTCACCGCTTATTATCTCTCTGTTTTTTTTTTTTTGCCAAAACCCCAATGGCAAAAAAATATTTAAAAGCAAAATAAAAAATTTGAGACCCCTATTTCTTCTCATTCTCTTTCTTTGCCTATTTCTCCTTTCCAATCCTACCAGTTTTTCTTTTTAAGTTTGCTTTCTTTCTTTTCTTTTTGTTTTTGTTTCTAAAACAAAGATGCATATCTTTAAGTTGCTAAATCATCATAAGCCAAAATTAGATTACGATAAGACAATAGAAGAAATTTCCAAGAATAAGAAAGTTCTTTTTAAATTATTATCTCAAAAATTATCCTAATTAGATAATTAATTAAACTAATTTCCAAATGACTTAATAATTAACTAATTATGAATCAATATTAATAATTTTGATTAATTAATTAAATTAATTTCCAAATGACTTTATAATTTAATAATTATGAAACTATTTAATTTTGAATATTAATTATTTTAATTAACTAATTAAGTTAATTTCAAAATGACTTCATTATTAAATAATTGTGAAACTATTTAATTATGAATCAATATTAAGTATCTTGATTGAATCATTGATCAATTAATTGATTAACTATTGTTCACACTTAGGAACATACCTAACACCACTATCATGCCTATGGATTCATCAAAACTGATAGCATATAAGCTAGTATATGTATCTGATGGTTCTCAATAGGCTCAAACCTCCACATACTATCACAATCTACCTCCCTCTCTTGTATGATGCTCTCTCTCTTGAAATTGCGAGGGTTAAAATAGCCATCATGCATCCACCTCAAGCCAACAGGCGGTCATATATTGTACTACAAATAAAAGTCAATATTTTTTACCAAAGTGAAGTCATAGGAACCAAAATGAAACCATACTTGAATTTTACCTTAAATCAGGTTGTAGGTGTATAATGGTCAATTTGATAAGATTGTCATTCTTAGAAATCTCAATCAAACATGATTATTAGTTCTAGAGATTAAGAGATAAAATACAGGATGTATCATAATGTGGATGAGAAGCTAAAATCCAATTGCTGAATTTGATACTCAATTCACACTTAGCAAATGAATGTGCAGTGACACTTGGTGATGATGAAGGTATGGCTATAACTAATGGGAAAACGTATCCTTGTCAGGAAAAAAGGATGTTTGGTCATTGAGTGAATTTTTTACATTTCTTGGTCTGTAATTTAGTGCTGATATTCTACCAACCTGATGCATTGTATTCATGAAATGCTTATGTTGGTGTTGAGCCTCCATTTAACACTTCGGAAAAATTGCATTTCAATGTTTTACTCAAAAGCAAGTTCATGATTTTTGTGAAACATATGCAGCTATGGTAGCCTGCTTGCAATTACTATATCTGTAGAATTTTGATTATTACAGATTGCTAGGAAACCTTGCAAAGATTCTTTATGATGTGAACTTCACATCCCTTGGAGACACAAAATTTTGTTCAGTTGTTGCTTGCATCTAGGTATTTTCAGTTCTGCATGCCATATTGAATGTAGGCAGTGTTATAGCAGCAAATCTTCCTTGGGAATAAATTGGCAAACCAAATATATAGTTCTTTTCAATTAATCAGGCAAAACTTGGGTTAGGGGAGAAAAAAAAAAATCTCTGGAAAAATAAGAAGAAACCCTTAACTCTAAACCAGAAACTGTAATTTTTTATTGCCAAATAATCACAAATTTCCAAAAATTGGTTTGACTGATTTTACTGAAAAACTCGCAAAGTTTTCAAAGAAAAAATCAGCCAGCAGACTGAGTTCCAATTTATTGCGATTAATTGATAACTGTAAAAAATTTCTGCATCTATGAGAAGCATTACTGACAGATATTATATGAAGTCATCTAGTTCAATACAGTCATCCACTACAGTAAGAATGCCTTTTATTGGGAACACTATATGCATGTACTTGTTTTGAATTGTTTCTGGCATTTAATAAAAATTATTTGTCTTGTAACTCACTGCTCATTGTAAAACAGGATTGCCTTGAGTTACTCAACAATCTTCTTCGAAATAATCCAACAAATCAGGTTTGTGATGCTGTTGGGATTAGCCCATCTCTTCATTGCCGCTTATCTTTGCTGCCAGCAACATTTAAGATTCTCATTCTTTTCTCCAGATTTTATTGAGAGAGACGATAGGGCTACAATCTGTGGTATCCCTTATAAAGCTTCGTAAAGGCATTGCTGATGGTTTCACACAACAAAAGGTGAGTTCTTGATCCTGAAATTTTTGTTTGACAGAGTTAACTGTTTTAGTTAATCTGCTGGCTTTCCCAGGGATGTACAGTATTATGAAAAATTGACTAATCAGTTCATTACTCTATCAAATTTCATCTCTAAATAGTCCATATGAAATGTTCTTCCTAAATACTTAATTCAATTTTAGTCATACTTGGTTATTGGTAAATTTACAGTATTCAATATATTTATAGTTTAGTTTTACTCATTTTTTATCATGTAAACTTATACTTCTCAATGTATCTGGAGACTGAATAGTTTAGTTTTACTCGTACTTGATTTTTTTTAATTTTATGCTACTCATTATATTTGCAGACTGTGAACTTGCTAGGAGCATTGGAGACTATTGCATTGCTTTTAGCTGGAAGTTCAGATGTGGAACCTATGAAGGATGCAAATAGAATAGCCAACCAGATGGTGTTTTCCCAGGTTATTTTCCATTATATCCTTGTTATTTTTCATTTTTGACATGATATAAGTTGACACTTCCTAGTTTGTATAATGTATTTGAAAATTTGATTTATGAATGCAGAATAAACTCTTGGACCATCTTTTGATGCTGAGTGTTGAAAGTAGATGGGCTGCAATTGTAGTTCGTTGTGCGGTAAGATTCGTATTTCTTGATTCGTAAACTTTTTTATATTTTAAAGCTTTGAATTCTATGGCTAGAGCTTTTGTAAATATCCATTTCATGAGATGAGCATATTAGTCCAATTTTTGCTTTAGTTTCTAAAGGGTTAAGGGGAAATGTCTATGTTTTTCATACTTTTTGATAAGATCTAGGATGCTTCTTTTAGCTCTAGTACATGCAGTGGTGAGTAGCATTAATTTTTCTTCTCTAGGTTTGCATAGTTCTTCATTTTCTTTCACTATTTTCTATAGTTGTTTACAGATATATATTTCATTATAATTCCTGTTTACGGTATTGTTTTTGGCTAAGTGAGCAAACTGAACTCTATAGGATCTTCAAGTTTTGCCTCTACCGTCATTTTATGTTCTACCATTTTTAAAGTGTTTGAATTGAAATTCTCTGCCCCTTGGGCTGTTTAAATAAAAATTATGGTGAGGATTGGTGAGTAGTCTATAAGGGTTATGGCATAAATGGGTGATTTTCAGTAAGGTGTTATCTAAGCTTAGGGAAGACCACAAAATAAGCTAAATGAAGTTGGACTTATTTGTCAGGACTTAGAATCAACAACAAAAGTAGATATTCTCAAGGTCATCAATATTGTTTTTAGCCTTGGGGACTGCAAGGGCTGCTGCAGATTTGTAGCTCCAAGCTCCAGTCATTTAAATTAGCCATTGTTTCTAGTATCTTCTTATGCAATACTCTTGTATAATAGTATATGCATATAGGAAGGTGTGGTATTTAACTCACTTAAGCATAACACACTTGACAATGCCAATTAGTGTTTGTTTGTTTTCTTGGTTGCCGGTAATTCTTCTTCACCAGCTATCAAAATTATTACTTTGGAGGAGTTAAGTTTTAGATTCACAGCTACTAAGCCAATTTATGTTTTCTTTCTGGTCAGCATAAACATAGTTAGGTCAAAGGAAGGAAGTCTTACAATATGGTCTCCTGAATAACTTGCCATGTTTGCTCCTGTCAGGTGATGTTTTTCTAAACTGCCACTCTCTAGGCAGTTCTAGATTGCCTATTGTTAATTTCTGAATGTAAAATATTGGTTTTCCATTCACTTTAAGATTTCTATTTGCAATTACTGTTCCCTTGAATTAGTCCTTTGTTGCAACATTATATCATCAGATTTATTTAGTTGTTTGCTTTGCTTCTAAATTCAATCATGATGTTAGACCTTGTGATGCTATCAAATAGTTCCCTTTGGAGTCGGAGGAACTCCGGACCTATCCTGTGGAATCATTGTAATCTTAAACATCCCTGGCCTGTGGTCAGTCCAGAAGATGGTGTCTGTACTACCTCACTGACCAAAGGGATGGGCAGAAGTTTCTTAACCACCTTGCATCTCCATTTCTTTTCAGAATTTGGTAGTGTGTTTTCATCCCTGAAGGAAACTTTTCTGGGTACAACGTTAAAGTGTATTAAAAAAAATTAATGTGTAAAGACAATGATCCATATGTCAACTCTCTCTCAAAAACATAGGAAGAACAAATTTCTATTTAACAATCATCCCTTGAATGGGCTTTATCTATAATGTAAGATCTTGGCACCATGTCAAGTCCAATGTAGCTGTATAACATGATTATCTGCTATATGGCAGTTAGCATAGTTACACGCATTATATAAATCTCCTACCTATTATCTGTCATATATTTTTGTGTATACCAGTCCCATTTGATGGCTTTGCTTATTATATGATTGAAGGTGGAAATTCAACACTCTCTTTTAATTTGGTGCTGAGTAATCTAAACTCTGCAGTATGGCCTGGTGGATATGTCTCAAATCCAGTTGATACATTAAGTATTTGAATGCTTTGCTCAGAAAGAGTTTATTTGAATATTTCATTTGTGCATTAACTCAATTTTGAACTTAATCTATTATCTTCCTTCTGCAGGCATTAAGGTGCATTGGGGACTTGATTCTTGGGCATGCTCAGAACCGTGATGCTCTTGGCAGCAAACTTCTTGGAGAGGATCCAGATGTAGAACCTGCTCTTAATTCCATTCTGAGGATATTCCTTCGCACGTCAAGCCTACAAGAATGTATTGCAGCTGAGTTTGTTTTCAAGTGCTTTTGCGAGGCAAGGTTTAAATGAACTTGCATTGTCTACTTTCATTTTAAACAATGAGTTACTTGCAAAGCTTTTATTTAACATTCTTATCTTAGCTCTGGTTTCATTTTGATTCTTAGAAATGCAAGTGTTTAAACTTTATATGAACATGAAATGAATCTGCTGCTCCAGTGTTGAACTTGCAAAAATTCATTTAGGAAAACCTTGTTTCAGAAAACTAAAAATTATAATTGTTGCAGGCAAAACACTGCAGGTCAAATTCTGGAAAATTCAGTCAGGCTGCAATATGCAGTGGATCAGATCTGCAAATCCAGGAATAAAATTTAGGAAAAAACATAATAGTTCGAATTGAAACTAATCACTGTATAGCCCTGTAAATAATTAACCTAAAAATTGCATGTTGAGATACAGTTGTGTGGTTAAAGCTTTGCTCTATCAATTTTCGCTTCAACAAAGTGATTTTTAGCAAGACACAAACATTCAAATGCAAATATCTGTTATATGGTACAATCCATAACATGGACCACCCCAAGCACCTCAGAGAGACACTCCTACACAAAGAAACCTCCAACTTCTCCAAAGAAAATGAAATGAACTTTTATTAATCTAAAATTGCTTTCTTAGAATTGATTAGTCATTTTTCTTATAGCATAGGAGGATAGATCCCAGCCCCAATGATGCCTTCTACATAAATTAGTAATTACCATAGTTCATATGGTAATTTTGAATCAAAACACGTTTTCTTTGTTCAACACTTCTAAATAATAGCATTGGGGACATTTCAACATAGTAAATTTTAAATGAATGAAAATTGAATGTGTTATATCTGGTTGTGCATATTTGACCCCTTTTAGGTTGTATCAACGATAAACTTGCACTATGTACTTGAGTTTGGGTGTACATCCTGCACACCCTTCCGCAGCTTAATGCTCATGTGCATTAGAGGAGTAAACTAATAAATAAGTAAATATCATGTGCATTAGGGGAATAAACTAAAAGTAAATAAATAAAATAATTAGGATTATATCCAATTGTAGAAATGGATAGTTTTAGAAAGAAATTAGTCTGCAACAAAATAAGAAGCTAAATTTTAGGAGTCTAGTTGGAAACATAGTTAAATTAACAAACACACCAATTAGGACAACACATTAAAGAAAACATCACAAGTAAAATGAAAACTTTAGGCATCTCTTTTTATTTGCCTTTTTCATTTACCTGTCTATAACATAAAAACATGAATAAATAACAAGAAGAAGAAAAGTGAGTTTGGAATTTGGATGTATCAACTCATTGCTGCGTGACAATGATGTGAATGAGGTTGCTTCGTCTATAAATTATTTTTTCGGAAGCTATTAAGTTCTATATATATATGGTTCTTCTATATAGGTCTAAGTATAGAAATTTGTTTATGGTCTAGGATTGAGTCCCCTGAGATGGACCCACACTTGGGGTGCCTGAGCTAGACCTTGGGTGACCACACCCTATTAAAATAATATTTATATTATCTATTTAATGGTCAATTATGTATTATAATGTAATTGTAGATAAGATCGTTTCTTTGATCTTCTTCGATTTCTTTTTAGAAACTTTACATTTTTGTAATCTTTGTAATCTGTTTATTGAGCATTTGCTTCTCATGTAAATATATCAAATTTTTACCAGCTACATTCATAATATGGTATAAGAGTAGCTCGACCTTGGTTAGCTAAAAGAAATTTTTTGAAGGAGAAATTTGAAAGAAAATTTTCGTGGACAAAGGAGCAGATTCAAGGGATTTTGTGTGCTGAATTTTGCAGGGATTTTTTGAGAAATTTCAAGGTTTTTTGAGGTGGATTTTTGTGAAGAAAATTACGTTTCTTTTTGTGCAACTTCATGTGACTCTTCTGAGGTTTTGTGTGGCATTTTGTTTTGTAAAAATCACGTCCTTCTCTGTTAGCACATGCGTGTCTTCTGTTCATGACTTTTTGGGCGCCGTTTTTTCCTACGACCTGAATAAATCGCGTCTGTATTTGCTGTGTGATTTCTGTTCTTGTCAGATTTTCGCACCTGTAAAAGTTGTGGATTTACCTTGTTTCTTCTGCGCGTTCTTCGCGATCTCTGCAAGTTGTTTTTTTGGATGTTTTTATGTACGTAGGTTCTTGGTTTTTTCTGGCCGATTCTCCTTTTTCATGGTGTGACATGAGAGTTTCTAAGCTTGTGTTTTCCCTCTGTTTTTTTTGGCAGTTTTATGTAGGGTTTTATGCTGCTTTCGTGGGTTTTTTAATATTTTTTGTCCTTAAAAAAAATCTATCGTGGGTTTTTAATAGTTTTTTCTCCCTTAAAAAATTCTATCATGGGTTTTTAATAATTTTTTTGGCCCTTTAAAAAAAAATCTATTTTGATGGGTTTTACAATTTTTGGCTCTTTCTTCGACAGAAGCAAAGTTTCGGGGAGTAGTTAAGGCAGCTTGTGAGGCAGTTTAGCTTCACCAAATGCTTGCGAATATGCAAATATCTCAAGAAGGTCTGACTCCCTTGTTTTGTGATAATCAGGGAGTTCTCAAACTTGCCAAAAATCTAGTCTTCCATGAAAGAAGCAAGCATGTGGAAATTCATTGTCACTTCATTCGGAAGCTTGTTGAAGACGGATTAGTTTAGTTGCTGTATGTTTCGACAGAGGAGCAAACAATAGATATTCTCACCAAGTCCCTCAGTCTAGATAAGTTTGTAAAATTCAGGGGGCATCTTGGTGTAGTTGATAGATTGACCATTAAGGGAGGGTATTAAAATAATATTTATATTATCTATTTAATGGTCAATTATGTATTATAATGTAATTGTAGATAAGTTCGTTTCTTCTATCTTCTTTAGTTTCTTTTTAGAAACTTTACATTTTTGTAATCTTTGTAATCTATTTATTGAGCATTTGCTCCTCATGTAAATATATCAAAGTTTTACCATCTGCATTTGTAAACACCCAAGCAAACCCACAGGGGCCTTGCAGTAAGCAAACAAATTCCGACATTAAAAAAACAACTCAACAAAAACCACAAATTTAAAACATAATTTAACCTGAAGTGCAACAATTTGACCTATTTTGCCCAAAGTCACTCAAACGACATTCATTTCACAATGACAAGAAAAACACTACTGTACCTCCGAGCTACCATTTTTCATTGCTAAAGGTTGTTGGTTAATTTTTTGAATGTGAAGGATTGACAAAGGGATTTTACCGTGTTTGTTGAGTGTTATGAGAGAGAAATAGCTGCACATATAAGATTTATCAATTAAAGGCTAAGTTGCCGGTTTTGGTACGGGAACGGGCATGTGTATGGAATATGGGTATGCCGGTACAGCGTTTTTTTTCCTTGGGTACGGTATGTTTATATATATATGCAAAAAAAATTAAAATATACAAAATTGTAAATACATAGAATCAATAGATGATGCATTTTCATTAATAAGATCAATAGTTAGCAATGTTTGCAAGTGTGGATATTGTGTATGATAGTTTTGAAATTTCATGGTGTGGCTACAACTTACACGATGCCAAATTACAATATATATTAAACATAAAATTAAATTCAGAATTCTTTCAAAAGAAATTAAATAAATCTATAACATAAATATGTCAACCTTATAGATTTCTCATTAAAACACATTAATATTATAAATTCCTCATATCGAGAATTAAAACAAAATGTAACAATGAACATTTAACATCGAGATACAAAATTCAAATTAGAAATTACAGGTACGCAACCAAATTCCAAAGCATGAAATACAAAAGTAGTACTAGTCTAGGCCCTAAAAGTATTTGATACACAAGCCCATAATCTTGATATCCTTATATTTAGAGCATCATACGTAAATGTATGCATGTTTTGATACATCATGCCTAGTTATGTATGCATGCATGGTTTAAAAAATTCTAATTATGGGTGATACACAAACTCATATAAATTTGGCATAAGCTTCATTTTTCAGGCTTATTATTAGCATGGCAATTTGGAGGCATTAAAAAAACTAATCAATTTCTAATGAGAATATGGCATAGCTCCTGATATTTAATTGGGAGTGAGCTGGGGAGCGGCTGGTAGCGCCTAGGGAGTGCTTGGGCACCCTTGGGTTCCCTGTGGGTTCGCTGATGGGAGCGCCCAGGGAGCGCTTGGGCACCCCTGGGCACTCCCCGGAACCCACAAGGAACCCAGGGGTGCCCAAGCGCTACCTGGGCACTCCCATTAGTGAACCCAAGGATGCCCAAGTGCTCCCTAGGCGCTCCCAATTGCTCCCCAGCCCGCTCTTGCTCCCAAACGCTCCTAGAGTGGGTTCTTTGGGCTTTTTAGAAGAACCCAGTAATAATTTATCTTGTTATTTTTCCATTTTTAATTTTTTTTTCAAGTTTATTATTTATTTTTTTTCAGTTTTTTTGTTTGTTTGTTGTTTTCTTTTTAATAATTTAAAAATGCTTTATTTTTTTCCACCTTTAAAACATATTATAGGGTTGTAATCTTGTTATTTTTTTGTTTGCTTGGTTTTTTAAAAATTATTATTTGTACAAAATGGCTGCTTGTCCTAATTTAGTTGGCAGAATGACAAGAGAGGTAGTTCAAAATCTATGTTGCAGGGTTCGTACCCACAAACCTCGAACCCGGTTCGGGTACAAACTTGATATGGGTTCGCCTGTGGGTACGCGCTGGGTACGCATAGGGTGCGTACCCAGCGCGAACCTGGCCCAATGGTGCGCGGACCCAAGGGTACCAGCCACATACCCGACGTACCTTGGAGAACCCATGGCCCAACACTTAAAAAGTGGGCCCAAAGTCAAATAAAAAACAATTTTTTTATTATTATTTTGCCTCTTAACCCTAAAACGACCCAATATGAGGCCTTTCAACACTAAAACATTTCATTTTTACCTCTCATTTTGCTCTCACCATATTTTCTCTCCATCTTAGCATTTTGAAGGGAGGTGATTGTATTTGAAGGAGATCGATTGTGGAGTGGCAAATAGCTTCTACAAAGGAGATTTAAGTGTTTAAGGTATGCATTTAAACCCTATTCTTTAATCTTTTGATGAATTTTTTTAAGTTTCTTAGTTTTTGATGGATTTTTTCAAGTTTGTGAAGAAGTTTTTCAAGTATATATATTTTTTTTCATTTTTTTTATAGATTGCAACAATGGCCAGTAGTCAAAGTTCAATGGGTGGGGAGGGAAGCCAAAAGTTCAAAATTGATAAAGGATCTCCTTTATGGAGTCATACCACAAGAATTTCACAAATTCTTGGAGGTGGGGGGTTTGTTTGGAAGTGTAATTTTTGCAATACACAATATAATAGCTCCTATTACCGAGTGAAACTTCATTTTATGGGCCTTGGTGGTAAAGGGATTAATATGTGTGAGGGCCCAGATAAGAAGGGGTTGTCTGCTGTACAAATAGCAGCATTTATAAAAGAACAAGAAGATGCTGACAAATTGGTTGCAAGAGGAAAACAAAGTAGTTATAGTTCCGGAAAGAAAAAAACAACAACATTACCCACTCAGACAGTTAGGCCCTCTAGACATCCCTTCTTGTCTATACCCTCTACGGAAGAAGAAGATGAAGAACCACAAACCACCACCCGCAAGAGAGGTCCATTAGAGAAGGTATTTAAAATGGAGGCAAGAGATATTGCTGAAGAAAAAATTGCACGTTGCCTCTATGCCAATGGTCTTCCATTCAACTTGGTGAGATCACCATATTGGCGGGACATGGTGTCAGCAATAAATAGTGCACCTCCTGGTTTCACAAGTCCTATGTATGAAAAGGTGCGTACCACCTTATTGCAAAAAGAGAAGAAATCTATAGAGGCCCAACTAAAACCAATTAGAGATTCTTGGGTTGAAACAGGTGTATCTATTGTTTCCGATGGATGGAAAGATTGCAAAAACCGTCCATTGATTAATGTTATTGCAGTGTCCCCCAAGGGGGCAATGTTTTTGAGGGCGGTTGACTGTGAAGGGAAGTGAAAGATGCAAAGTTCATTTCCAGGATTCTCATTGACTCCATAGAGATGGTGGGTAGTGAAAATGTTGTCCAAGTAATTACAGACAATGCAAAAGTTTGCAGGGCTGCAGGTGCTTTGGTAGAGGCTAGATATGAGCACATCTTTTGGACACCGTGCACTGTACACTCCCTCAATTTGGTGATGCAAGCAATTGGCAACCAAATAGAGTGAGTGAAAGAAATATACCAGGAATCTGAGGAGATTCAGTTGTTTGTGACAAACCACCATATGTCACAAGCAATTTTTCAGAACTTTTTCAAGATTGGAATTGTTGAAGGTAAATTTAATTTATTTAGTTTCATTTATGTCATGTTTTACATAATTGAACAAAATAATTTTTTGCATTATTTACATATTTTAAATGTGTTATTAACTTACTATTAACATGTTCGTAGGTTGTCGAGACCCGGTTTGCATCTCACACAATTGTTCTGAGACAACTTGTGAAGGTGAAAGATGCATTGAGTCAAACGGTTATTAGCAACCAATGGGGTATATGGAAGCAATCAAATTCAGAGAGGGCCCAAAAGGTCAAGGCATTGATCTTGCATGACGATTGGTGGGATCGTGTGAATTATGTATTGGAGTTCACCAAACCTATCATGTCTATGCTTTGGTTTGCTGATACAGATGAACCATGCTTGGGGGATGTCTATGATAGCATGGACACAATGTTGGAAAAAATAAAAATAGAAATACAAAAAAGAGAGAATGATCCTGAAGACACCTTTTACAAAAGGGTGGAAGCAATTGTTCTTCATTGTTGGAACAAGATGACAACTCCATTGCACCTCCTTGCATATGCCCTATCTCCGAGGTACTATACCACTGAAGTACTTTCTATCCCAAGGAGAATACCACCATATAGAGATTCTGAAGTTGCTAATGGGTATACAACATTTAGTAGAATGTTCAGTGATCCAAAAGTGTAGACAAGTGTCATGAGAGAATTTGGAATGTTTATCTCAGGAAAAAATCATACCCTTCTGTTGTTAGAGACCAATAGAAAATGGATGCTCTTACATGGTGGTACCTCCATGGTCAAGATTATATGTACCTCCAACCTCTTGCAATCAAGATCCTCTCACAAGTAAGTTTTTTTTTTTTTTTGCCACTTGTATTGTAGAATTTAACACTTAACATTCTTGAATTTATCTTGCATTTTTTATTTTTAATTTTGTTGGTTTTCTCTCCAGGTTGCAAGCTCTTCTTCCGCTGAATGGAATTGGAGTACATACTCCTTTATCCACTCAGTGAAGCATAATTGGTTGGTTGCAAAAAGAGCTGAAGACTTGGTGTATATTCATTCCAATTTGCGTCTTCTATCACGTAAGGATCCTCAATGCAAGCAGCGAGGCTTTGGGATGTAGCACCCGAGTCTACTGACTTGGATGCAACCATTCAGGATCTTGCTAGAGCCACTATGGATGATGTGGGTGATATTGATGACATATCACATGGTGTTGGATCCACTTTGGGTTCAAATGATGATGATTTTGAAGTTCAAACCGCTCAAAATCCAAGTCACAATGATTTTGACAATCCTTTTGATGATTGATGAGCACTTGAACAATGAACATTGAATCATGTTTCAATGTTTCATGAACTACATTTTGTAATTCAGTAATTTTATTTGAATATTTTTCAACTATCAATTGGCATTTAATATTTATCTTTGGCATTGATTAATGATCAAGTATCATACTATGAAATGATTTAGTTTTACAGTTCTCTATATTTCTCTTTTTTTTTGTATATATAATACATACATATATATATATATATATATATATCTACACACACACACACACACGTACCCATACGTACCCAAACCCCTAAAAAAAATTTGCCTGTACCCACGTACCGGGTTCTCGTACCCAAACCTGAACCGGTAACTTAGTTCAAAATAGATGCAATGTCATCTTCTTGGCAACATGTGACCATGATTGAGTAGCTTCTTGGACTTAGGTGTTTTCATTGGCATTGTAGTCAATATGGGAATAAGTAGAAGAGTTCGTATAGTTGAGTGAAAGCTCACCTATGTGCTATTATCAGTTTAGGGAGAAGAGCTTGTTTAGGTTGAACAAACTCTTCTTGGACTTGGGTGTTTTCATTGGCATTGTATTCAATATGGGAATAAGTAGAAGAATTCGTATAGTTGAGTGAAAGCTCACCTATGTGCTATTATTAGTTTAGGGAGAAGAGTTTGTTTAGGTTGAACAAAAAGGGTTGCCAATGGACCAAATTATGACACATCAAAGAACAAGAAGATGTTGACATCAAAGTGAGAGAACAAAAAGAAAAGCACATCCTTCATTGAAGAAAAAATTGCACAAGCCTCGAGTTGGCTCTATAGTATTAGCTACCCACATCCTTGCATTCCACCACCATCTTTCTAAGAAGATGATATCCACTTTGTTTCCAATAAAAAGAGTCCCATTGGAAAATGCTTTCAAGAATGAAATAAGAGAGATTACAAATCAATGCATGCTCATTACATTTATGGCAATGGGCTTCCTTTTAACCTTGTAAATTCACCATATTGGCAAGAAATGGTTATAGCTAATGTTTCTCCTAATCATATTAGTCGTAAGTATGAAAAGGTTCTTACCGCCTTATTGTCCAAGGAAAAGGATTTCAAGAGACATCATTGTAGGTAATCAAGGATACATGGTCCAAAATAGGAGTGTCCATTTTTTATGGATTGATGGATTGCCAAAGTAGACCATTAATTAATTTCATTATAGTGTTTCCTAAAGGGGCATCATTTTTGAAGGTAGTTGTTATGGACAAATAAAGGATAAAAACTTCATTGCCAAGATCCTCATAGAATCCATTAAGATGGTGGGCCTTGAAAAATATTTTCCTAGTCATAATGCTAAAAATCACAGGGCAATTGGTTTATTAGTGGAGGCTACATATGTACATTTTTTGGACATGTGCCATCTACTCTTTCTAGTTAGTGATGTAGAAAATTGGCACAAAGATAGAGTGAGTCAAAGAAATCTACGTTGAGGCTAAGGATAGTCAAATGATTGTGACAAATCATCGTATGTCACAGTCCATCTTTAGGTTCTTCTCCTACTTGGAGTTGTTATTTTATTTTTTGGAGTCCTATATATAATCTATTTTTTTTAATTTTTAATTTGTTTTATTTTTTTACATCATTTTAAGTCATTGAGACTCAATTCATGCCCCACACAATTATTTTGAGAGAAGTTATGAAGGTGTGAGAGCCATTGAGCACCATGATCATCAACACTCTTTTACAGTGCATGGAGGCAATTGAATACAAAGAAAGCCCAAAAAGGAAAAAGCATTAATATGAGTAGTGAACTTGTGTGGAATATGTTTTGAGTTTCATGTGCCTAACATGAATATGTTAGGTTTTTTGATATGGATTAATTGTGTTTGGTTGAAATTTATGTTGGCATGGACTCCATGATTGAAAAAATAAAAACCATAATAGAACCTAAGGAGAATGACTCCACATAAACATATTTCAAAAGAATGCAAAGGATCATTAATGATTGTTATAACATGATGACCACACCCTTGCATCTCCTAGCATTTGCATTGCTCTCAAAATAGTACAACTTAGAGATGCTTTCCTTGTCAAGGAGGGTGGCACCATATAAAGGTCAAGAGGTTGCTGGTGGGTACAAGGTCAGATTCAAAAGAATATTCCTAAATATATATGTATAGAGTATTGTCTTGGGTGAGTTTGTCCATTTTATATCTTCAAGGAATCATGATATTTCATATTTGTGCTCTTGTAGAGAAATAGAAGAATGGTGCTCAGGAATGGTGGCACATCCATGGCCATGGCTCTATTTACTTGAAACCTCTTGCAGTAAAAATTGTATCTTACGTATACATTTTTTATTTTTCAACTTACGTTTTCTTTCCTTCCTGCTATATATCATGTTTTACAATTGCAAATGATGTATGGAGTTTGTATGCAATTTCAATAAGTTGCAAGTTCTTGTATAGCTAAATGGAATTATTTGATTATATATCGTTTGACTGCAAAAGAAGGTTGAGGGTTTGGTGTATGTGCACTCCAACTTGCATCTCGTCACATAAGAAAGTTGATTACAAAGACGGGGCAATGAGGAATTGGGTTGTAATCTTTGAGCATGCCAATTTAGATGCTTCTATTGCACGACTTGCCTCAATCTCTTTAGATGAGGCAAAATCTGCATATGATATGGCTAGTGGGAGTTGCACTATGTCCGCTTGTCATTCAAACAAACCAAATGTTGAGTTTGATGCTCTCGATGTGATTGTAATTTTCATTTCGTATTGACATTTGATATTGAATCAATGGTTTATGAGTATTTTATATGTTTTCAACATATATGTATGGCTTTACCCAGCCATATTGAACTTGGGAAAACAATTCAACTACATTGGGAACCCAAACTTTGACCTTGTATTCAAACCTAAACACACACATATGGTTGAATGAAATTTGCAGTTTAGAGATTCATTAATCTCACACACTATTAAGGGTATAAGTATCATAGATCATTTACATCTATCATGATTTTCCAAAAATGTGTCGTAATCTGATACATGTAGGTTATTATTTTAAAAATAAGAAATCAAATGCTAGTAACTAGTATTAATAGTCACACAAATGAGAATGAAGCCATAGTCAGTACTAACACTACACAATGTCTTTTGATAAAATGTTATAATTAAAGTCTCAAAACTGAAAAATATTTGATGATTCAAGAACAATCAATAATTATGAAATTGTTCCTCAAGATATATTGGTCGTTTCTTTGAAGGTTTTGATCATATTTACAAGACTCGGGCTCGCCTCGGACTCGGCAAGCCAATTTTTGACTCGGACTCGGACTCGGAGCCCAGACTCGGCAAAGACTCGGCAAAGACTCGGCAAATAGAAAAACCCAAGAAATTCAGAGATTTTAAGGATTTAACACTTGTTTCACACACCCTTTAATAAATAAACCTTAAAGACACAATAACATCATCAAATAGAAATTACTATGATCTCATACACAAACATACATCGATCACATAAGTATAAACGCAAATTTTAGCTAAGGAAATAACACATTCAAATATATAAATATTGTCAAATGTATACAAAACTCATGGAATATGAAATCCATGGCATCAAAACAAATATCAAAATTAAAAATATAAGTCTATGGCTCAAAAGAGCTTGCATTACTCATCCCAACATCATGACAAGTTATGCGTTAGTGTCTAAGATAGGTCATAGATGATGATGTAGCCATGATATTTTCTTGCATCTCAATGATTGGTGTGTATATTCAAGTGAGGAATTTATTATTAAATTTTTATTGTAGCCTTCAAGACTGCATGCTTTGTTGTCTAATGTATGGAACAAGATAATCCTTGATTATGGCTTTGACTGCAAAAGATGCAAAGATTTACAACAGGGGATATGTATTTTGTAGGTTTAATGATCATGATTCATCATTGGCCTGTAACATGCTTAGACCTATAGTTTGATGAGGTTTTGGGGGAAACACCCCAATAGGATCAAGGGGTAGTGCCCTTCGCGGGGGTCTGGGGGCAGCACCCCTCGGGGGTCTGGGGGCAACCCCCAGCGGGGTCAAGGGGCCTTAAGCAGCGGGGTCGAGGGGCAGCGCCTGGGGCGCTCCCTGTCCTATCTGCGGGGGGGGGGCGGGCCCCACCAAGCAAATGAAGACCTTCGAAACCACACAAACCTTCATGGCGCGCACCATTTAATTAAAAAAATTGTAAATTAAAGACACTAATTACATATTTAAAAAACATCAAGGTCGAGATTTAGCCATTTAATTAAGCAGTTCTAAAACTTTAAAATGTGTTTTTTTTACACACACGCCCACAAAGTGACGGCCGAGTCTTTGGCTCGGGACTCGGCAAGTCTCGCGAGTCTCGCGAGTACTCGGCATCCGAGTCCCAAAGACTCGCCAAGCCTCACTCACCTCGGGACTCGCCAAGACTCGCCGAGTCTAGGCGAGTCTTGTAACTATTGATTCACTTAATTCTTAAGAAGTGGTTATCCTGCCTTGCCCTTTTTGCATTGATGATCAACATCCACCTCCATATAGGAGGGTCTCTACATTCTCTTAATGCGACTTAGTTGACAATTGACCATTGTCATCAACCTTGGTAGAACCATATTGGAATTTAGGGGAAGGTGCAGATTGAGGGTGTTGGGATAAAGGTGTCCCAACCTTAATGAGTCCCTTGATTAATTTATTAATTATTTGTCCCTAATTTGCTGATTTAATTTATTAAGTGCAATAATATTTGTTTCCAAATTGCTAAGTCACTTTGTGGGACCCGATGGGTAGTTGGCATCCTACATGTAAGGTGTGAAAAGGGAAAATTGTGACACATGTCACATGGGCGCTCCATTGGGAAAAGACAATTGTTTATACCTTTAAAATGGGTGCCATGTTTACATGTGGCTGTGTATTTTGGAAGCAAGCATTGGTGGGCTCCACTTGTGTAAGTGTTTATCTCTTCAGAAAAGCGGAAGCAAGGGAATGCAACACTTGTCACTTGGGCGCCCATTGGAGCATTGAGAATTGTGTAAACTTCTAGGATGAGCATCATAATGCCATGTGGGATCAGTTTGACTTGTCAACTAAAGCTTTGAAGGGAAACTTGTTTAATGGAGATTGAGTTGTCACTCAAAGTGACTAGGAGTTGTGGGTGAGTTATATTTTGGCAGTAAAAGTTGATTTTCTCTATGGGACGCCTAACATGTGAGGTTGCTTGATTTTTGGAGCTGCAAGTCTTGCATGTGTTTGCTTGTTGTTGCATGTACGTGCATGTTTGATAGGTTGCTAATCGAGTCACTTGGAACTCGTGAATGTTGTTGGTTTTAGTTTGCATGCATGTAGAGACTAAGAGATTGACACATGGCAATGTTCAACGCCCATGTATGAGAAGTGTATATTGATGCCTTAATGCATTTGTTGATTGTAATGTGATTGTAATATTTGTATGTTGTTATGTTGCCAGATTCACTCTAGAACTTGTATCACAGTGAATCATTACCTGCAAGAGCATAAGCTCTGAATATTGTATGTAATAGACTTGTTACTGTAATACAATTGATCTGTGCTTTGGTGTGAGTTTTTTTCCAAAAGGGTTTTTACATAAAATCTATGTGTTGTGGTTTAATGCTTTAAATCTGAAATAATTTAATGTATGTGCAATCTTAAACGAATTGTGAATGCTAAAGGATTTGAAACAAAGTTTTGCAACCCCTCTCTTGATTGATTTGCATTAGAGAAGCGTTTCTGCACTCGACTTTCCTTTTAGTTGGTATCAGAGCTTGACCAAATTTGTTATCCTTGGTGGGTTAGAAGGGCTTTTTGTGCTTATCTAGATTAAGTGGGAGTTCTTGCAGAGAGAGCTTTGTAACCTTGTTTCACTTTTAAGATGGCAAGCACATCTGGAAGAATAGAGATGGAGAAATTCAATGGTGGCAATTTTGAGTTGTGGAAACTCAAAATAGAGGATATGCTTGTAGATCGAGATCTATGGGCTGCAATATCTAGTATAAAACCAACAACAACCTTGCAAGAGGATTGGGATCTACATGATTGGAAAGCCAAGGGTGTGATAAAACTATGTTTGTTTGATTTTGTGCTCTTGAATGTCCATGAGGAGAAGATTGCAACTAGTCTTTGGAAGAAGCTTGGTGATATTTATCAAGGGAAATCCTTGGTAAATAAGCTTTTCCTGAGAAATAAATTATATTCTCTAAGGATGGAGGAAGGAGCATCAATTGTTGATCATTTGAATACATTTAATATGCTAGTGGCTCAACTAGGTTCTGTTGGTGTGAAGATTGATAACGAAGACCATCGCATGCTTCTACTATGTTCTTTGTCCGACTCGTGGGACCACCCGGTGATGGCTATTGGAAGCACAACAACCACCTTCAAGACGGAAGATGTGGTTGCTTTGTTGTTGTCTAAATAGATGCGAAGGAAGTCTTCTGAGATGGCCAAGGAGGCCCTATTTGTTCGTGGTAGATCGAAGGAGAAAGGAAAGAAAAAAGACAAGAAGTCTAAGTCCAAGTCTTTGGGGAGATCTAAGTCTCTTGGTAAAAAGTCCAAGGAAAAATCCTAGAACTGTGGGAAATCATAACATTTTTGGAAAGACTTCAAAGAGGAGAAAAAGAAGAAAAGTAATAAATCTGATTTTGAATCCTCATATGAAGATACAGATGCATTTGTTGCATCCTTGGCAACACATGCATTAGAAGATGTGTGGTTGATTGACTTAGGTGCTTCTTTCCACATGACCTCTCATGGAGGTTGGTTCTCAAAGTATGAAGAGTATGATGGTGGGAAGTTGTATTTGGGTGATGAATCTCAGCTGGAGATTGTTGGCCATGGAAGAGTTAGGTTTTGATTCCTTGATGGTAGAGTGAAGGGGATTGATGGTGTTTGCACATCCTTGGTTTGGCATGAAACCTACTCTCAGTGAGTAAGTTGGGTGATGTAGGAGTGCAGGTTGTTTTCTCGAGTGGTGGATGCAAGATGATTAGAGGTTCTATGGTGCTTGCTAAGGGTGTTCAGATTGGCACCTTGTATAAGCTGGATGCATGGACTATTCAATGCAATAGCTCTTTTGTGAAGTCTAAGCAAAGGGCCTTGAATTCTTCATCCTCACCATCAAATCGAGCAGAGAAGAAGACTATGGCGTCTACATTTTATTCTCTTGCTTTCTAGGTACCCAAGGGTGCCAATGCTTTGGAGATGAAGCTCCTAGTTGAGAAGACAATGTTGTGGCAACAAAGGCTTGGCCATTTTGGTGAGAAGGGTCTTAGAGCCTTGAAAAATAAGAGCCTTGTTGAAGGCCTTGATGATTTTAATCTCAAGTTTGATTTTTGCGAACATTATATATATGGAAAACAACACCGTGATTCTTTTTATTCTTGTTTTCATAAAGCTTTTGGGGTTTTGGATTATGTGCATTATGATGTTATTGGCCAATTAATGTTCCTTCATTGTCTAGATGTGTACTTTGTCTCATTCATATATGACTATTCTAAGACATTTGTATATTTTCTTAGAAGTAAATCTAGAGTTTTATGTAGGTTTAAGGAGTTCAAATCTTTGGTTGAAAACCAGATTGGTAGAAAAATCAAATGCTTGAGGACAGATAATGGTGATGAGTTTTGTTCTGCAAATTTCGATAGGTTCTGTAAGGACCATGGGATTGAGAGACATAAGACAACTCCATACACCCCACAACAAAATGGAGTTGCAAAGAGGATGAATAGAATGTTGATGGAGAGGGCTAGAAGTATGCTGAGTGGTGCTGGCCTTGAAGAAAATTTCTGGTTTGAAGCTATAGCCACTGCATGTTACTTGATCAATAGATCTCCTACTTTGGCTTTTGTCGAAAAGGCACCTGTTGTGGCATGGTTTGGCAAGAAGCGCTCGATGAGACATCTTAGAGTCTTTGGTTGTGAGGCATATGCTCATGTGCCTGATGTGAAAAGATCTAAGTTGGAGAAAAAGGTAGTGAAGTGTATCTTCATCGGCTATGGTGTTGTTGTGAAAGGGTACAAGCTTTGGGATCTAGTTGCAGAGAAGGTGCTCTATAGTAGAAGTGTTATATTCTGTGAGATGAAACCTTCCACAATTGATTTGTAGCCAAAGAAGGAAGAGAAGTAGAAGCAGGTAGTTCAAATTTCACCCACTCGTGAGAGAGATGAACTACACACTCTTGGTGGACTTGATGATGAGGAGAGCTCTAACAGTTCTGACAGCTTTGAAGAAGAGCCAAAATCTCAACCTTAGCAATTGAGGAGGTCTACGCAAGAAAGGCGACAACTAGATAGATTTGGGTATTCTATGTTAGACTCCAATTGCATTTTTGCTTTGATTGCTAACATTGATGAGCCTAGGACTGCTAGAGAGGCTATGGGTATGCATGATGCAGATTCCTGGATGGAAGCCATGAATGAAGACATGGTGGCATTGAAAAAGAATGCTACATGTGATGTGGTACCTTTTGGCTGAAGGACGAAAACTCGTTGGATGCAAATGGGTGTTCAAGAAGAAAATGGTTCCTAATGGTAGTGTTGAGAAGCACAAGGCAAGGTTAAATGTGAAGGGATATTCCCAAGTGAAGCGAATGGATTATGGGGAGATTTTCTCTCCAGTAGCTAAGTTGACATCTATTTGATTCTTGCTATCACTTGTAGCAGCTCATGACTTTGAAGTTGAGCAAATGGGTGTGAAGACAACTTTCCTTCATAGTGACTTGGAGGAGGAAATTTATGTCAAAATCTCCTAGGATGTGGTAGCGGAAGTTTGACACCTATGTGTTGTCCTTGGGATTTCTAAGATCCAAATCTGATCATTGTGTCTATTACGAGTCTGATAATGGTTGCAGTCTCATTATTGTCTTGTATGTATATGATATGCTATTTATTGAGAATGGCAAAAGAATGATTTCAGATTTGAAGTTTTAGTTGTCAGCATAGTTTGAGATGTAAGATCTGGGTGTAGCAAGGTATATTTTGGGGATTGAGATTAGAAGAGATAGAGCTAACATAAAGCTTTTCCTTATCCAGAGTAAGTATGTGAACTCTATGTTGGAGAGATTCAACATGACTACTTGCAGACAAATGGTTGTTCCAATTGTTCAAGGGACGAAGCTTTCTATGGAGGATTGTCCAAAATATCCTACCGAAATGGAGGGCATGACTAGAGTTCCTTATGCGAGTGTTGTTGGCAGCTTGATGTATGCTATGGTCTATAGGAGGCCAAACATTGACCGAGTAGTGGGAATCCTTAGTCGGTTTATGGCTAATCCTAGACGGCTGCATTGGGATGTAGTTAAGAGAGTGTTCAGGTACTTGCAGAGTACTTTCAACTTTCAAGTATGCCTTGTGTTTTCATGGTTATCCCACTGGACCTTGACATTCAGTGAGCATCCATGGATATGTGGATTTTGATTGGGTGGGTGACATTGACAGCAAAAGATCCACTAGTGGATATGTTTTCACATTGTTTGGTGGTGCTATTAGTTGGATGAGTAAGCGACAAGCTGTAGTTGCTTTGTCCACTGCTCAAGTAGAGTACATGGCAACTACTCATGCTTACAAAGAAGCCATTTGGCTTAAAAGATTTTGTGTGGATGTTGGTTTTGATGTAGGACATATTACTATTTGTTGTGATAGCCAGAGTGCTATATGTTAAGCAAAAAATCCTTCTTTTCATGATGTGCAGTTTCATTTTGTTTGAGATATGGTGGAAGATGGAAAAGTTAACCTGGAAAAGGTGGACACTTTGGTGAGTGTTGCAGATGCATTGACGAAGCCAATGAGCACAAAGTTTAGATGGTGTGTCAGTTCTATGTGCCTTGTGGCCTGAGCAGTGATACAAAAACTCTTATAAGGTCTTTGACAAGTGGGAGAGTGTTGGGATCAAGGTGTCTCAACCTTAGTGAGTCCCTTGATTAATTTATAAATTATTTGCCAAGTTGTTGATTTAATTTATTAAATACAATAATATTTGTTTCCAAATTGCTAAGGCACTTTGTGGGACCTAGTGGATAGTTGGCATCCTACATGAAAGGCATGGAAAGGAAAAATTGTGACACATCACATGGGTAGTCCATTGGGAAGAGGCAATTGTTTATACCTCTAAAATGGGTGCCATATTGACATGTGGTAGTGTATTTTGGAAGCAAGCATTGGCAAGGTCCACTTGTGTGAGTGTTTATCTCTTCGGCAAAGCAAAGGGAATGTGACACTTGTCACTTGAGCACTGATTTGAGCATTGAAAATTGTGCAAACCTCTAGGATGACCTCCATAATGCCATGTGGCATCATTTTGACTTGCTAACTAAAGCTTTGAAGGGAAACTTGCTTAACAGAGACTGAGTTGTCATTTGGAGTGACTAGGAATTGTGGGTGAGTTATATTTTGGCAATAAAAGTTGATTTTCTCTATGGGACGCATAGCATGTGAGGTTGTTTGATTTTTGGAGCTGCGAGCCTTGCATGTGTTTGCATGTTGTTGCATGCATGTGTATGTTTGACAGGGTGCTAATTGGGTCACTTGGGACTTGTGCATGTTGTTGGTTTCAGTTTGCATGCATGTAGAGATTGGGAGATTGACACATGGCAATGCTCAACGCCCATGTATGGGAAGTATATATTGATGCTTTAGTGTATTTGTTGATTGTAATGTGATTGTAATATCTATATGCTGTTATGTTGCTAGATTCACTCTAGAACTTGTATCATAGTAAATCAACACTTGCAAGAGCATAGACTTTGAATATTGTATGCAATAGACTTGTTGCTGTAATATAATTGATTTGTGCTTTGGTGTGTGGGTTTTTTCCTGAAAGGGTTTTCCTGCGTAAAATTTGTGTGTTGTGGTTTAATGCTTTAAATCTGAAATAACTTAATGCATGTGCAATCTTAAATGAAACTATGAATGTGACAAGATTTGAAACAATGTTTTGCAACCCCTCTCTTGATTGATTTGCATTAAGGAAGCGTTTCCGCACTTGGCTTTCCTTTTAGAGGGGTATGTTTAAAAGAAACACATGTAAGATTATTTTCCCTTTTTGTGCCTTGTATTTGACTAAATAAATGAAGGAACTTTCATATTGATTTTTCTTAGAGGGGGCCATTAGGACAATAGTGATTCAAGATATATCAATTAATTGATTGATTTAAAGTTATTAACTATAATATAAATAAATTATAATAAATTTGAATTCAATAACGACACATGAAATTTTTCATACATGAATAAAGACAAGTAGTTTTTTAGCATAGGTGTCATTGCCGCATAGTGCTTCCAAATGTGTACTGCACTAATAATATGCACTTAATTAAATGCCACTATTTAATATATCTTATGTAGTCTATTTTTATTTTATTATGATCATATCTAATATTACAAGACTTATGAATAGAAGTGGACCATCCTTTGCTTCTTATGAGTTATGCCAAGAAAGTAGGAAGGCAACAAGATGAAGAGGATTGTGAAGTATTTTGCACTAATTCTCTAAATGTGCTCTAGTCTTCAAAGTGATTTCCTTGTTTTGTTGACAGTTTCGTATATATAGTGTTCTCTACGGGGATGCATCTTGGACAGTTAAGGGACTTGGGGACAACCTTCACCATTTGTTGCTTAAAAATTAAAATATTAAAAATATAATTTTTAGAAAATAAATGCTAAAAATACCTAAAAAGCTAAAAATGGGAGGATTGTCATCACAAATTCAACACTTTGTATTCACTTTTTAAATTTTGTCTTGTTGTAGATTGTTTAAATTATTTTAATAGCCTCCCTACTCCCCATGTCCCTTAAATTTGTGATTTTTTTGCCATCCTTGCCTTGTCCTAGAAACTTTGAGAAACATTGCATATGCATCACCCATATGCAATTTAACAGTTTCAAATTGATTTGCATTAAGGAAGCGTTTCCGCACTTGGCTTTCCTTTTAGAGGGGTATGTTTAAAAGAAACACATGTAAGATTATTTTCCCTTTTTGTGCCTTGTATTTGACTAAATAAATGAAGGAACTTTCATATTGATTTTTCTTAGAGGGGGCCATTAGGACAATAGTGATTCAAGATATATCAATTAATTGATTGATTTAAAGTTATTAACTATAATATAAATAAATTATAATAAATTTGAATCACTTGGCTTTCCTTTTAGAGGGGTATGTTTAAAAGAAACACATGTAAGATTATTTTCCCTTTTTGTGCCTTGTATTTGACTAAATAAATGAAGGAACTTTCATATTGATTTTTCTTAGAGGGGGCCATTAGGACAATAGTGATTCAAGATATATCAATTAATTGATTGATTTAAAGTTATTAACTATAATATAAATAAATTATAATAAATTTGAATTCAATAACGACACATGAAATTTTTCATACATGAATAAAGACAAGTAGTTTTTTAGCATAGGTGTCATTGCCGCATAGTGCTTCCAAATGTGTACTGCACTAATAATATGCACTTAATTAAATGCCACTATTTAATATATCTTATGTAGTCTATTTTTATTTTATTATGATCATATCTAATATTACAAGACTTATGAATAGAAGTGGACCATCCTTTGCTTCTTATGAGTTATGCCAAGAAAGTAGGAAGGCAACAAGATGAAGAGGATTGTGAAGTATTTTGCACTAATTCTCTAAATGTGCTCTAGTCTTCAAAGTGATTTCCTTGTTTTGTTGACAGTTTCGTATATATAGTGTTCTACGGGGATGCATCTTGGACAGTTAAGGGACTTGGGGACAACCTTCACCATTTGTTGCTTAAAAATTAAAATATTAAAAATATAATTTTTTAGAAAATAAATGCTAAAAATACCTAAAAAGCTAAAAATGGGAGGATTGTCATCACAAATTCAACACTTTGTATTCACTTTTTAAATTTTGTCTTGTTGTAGATTGTTTAAATTATTTTAATAGCCTCCCTACTCCCCATGTCCCTTAAATTTGTGATTTTTTTGCCATCCTTGCCTTGTCCTAGAAACTTTGAGAAACATTGCATATGCATCACCCATATGCAATTTAACAGTTTCAAATTGTGAAAGGACCTTGACAATGGTTTCTAGAGCATTTTATCAAAATAAATTAGTCCCTATGTCTATTATAATACTAATGATTTTGTTTGTTCCACTACTAGTACCAAGATGAATCCTCCATCACTTCCAATTGGTGGATATCACCACCTTCCTAAATGAATGCTTGCTTCACTTTCACAAAAATATTACTTATGATAAAAGTACAAGTTATGTTTTTACATAAAACAAACCAGCTGCAAGGAAACTTATTTTCTATATATTGTTTGAAAGCAAATGATTAATCCTAAACTTTTGTAAATTTTAAGCATTCCAATGCATGTCCCTAATCCAAACAAGCCCACACAAATCTTTAAGCATTAAAATCATAAGTTATTGAATTGGCGTAAAACCTTAGTGATTTTGGGTACAAAATGTTTTTGGAATCGGAATCAGAATAGATTCGTTTGTGGTTTTGGGCAAGGTATGAATCTTGAAGCTGAAATTGTTTGAAGTTGAAGCAGAGCATACTCAAGTGATTCCAAGTCCATTGTGGCAATTTTGGGATGTTTCTAGATAGTAAATGCTGTTTTTAATATGTTTTGACTTATCTTCTTTAAGTTTTGACCTTTAAAAAGTCGCCCTAGACTGTAGTTGATGTTCATAACCAATGCAAACACATAAAAACATATTTTCAATTTGTTGAACTTTTCTATTCATTCTTGATTTCAAGCTTGTTACTTCCATGTTGACTATACAAATATTTTGCATGGCTCAATTTCAAATATTTTGTGATATTATAAAGTTTTTAGATTTAAATTAAAGATGTGGTCTCCATGACTACAATTTGTAGTTTACAAAGTCTTTTTCTTTGATGCATTTCGTTAAATAAATAATCCTGAATCATTTGGCCTTTAATTACTTGGGTACCTCATTTTGAAACCAAAATGGCGGAGACACAAAAAATAGAAGTATATACATTTGTCACTGTTAAATTATTTGTTTAGTTTTTAACTTTTTCATTCTTGTACATTTATAGTTTTAACATTTTTAAATCATTAAATGATTTAGCCTTTTAAGATGTATATATATATAGGGGAGAGGGCCCAATAGTCGTGCAATCAATTGTGATTATAATACCCAATAGTTGTTTATATAATGTCTAGTAGTTGTGATTTGACTACCATAACTAAACAAAATGTATGCTTTTGATCTAAAAAGCAACCAATCATGTGATACCACATCAGCGCTCAACTACCCATGATGTAATGCACGAGTATTGGTCTCACTATTTTTTGGGGCCTTTTTGGACACCTTGACAAAAAACATGCTGATGTGGCATCATATTTGATGATGTGGCCCTGAAACCTTAGTTATAAGCAGAGAACTTGCCAAGTAAGTTGTTGTAAAAAATTGGGAGTGATTTGAAATTTCGACGTAGGTTAATTAGAAATGCGAAGTTAGGGTGCACGACTACTCAACCCTCTCCCCTATATATATATATATATATATATATATATATTTGCTTGGATTTAGAAGATATTCAAGTTTGTTTCCTTAACTTGTTGCCTTAGGGATTACAATGGCATCTAGTTCTAATTTCATGGACCAACCATGCTTCAAAATTGACCCAATTTCACCTTTATGGAGGCATGAAGAAATAATAGAGTAGATTCTAGGTGGTGGGTCATACGCTTGTATATATAATGAGTGTGCTTAGAGGTATACAAGCTCATACAATTTGGTGAAAGCCCAATTATATTGAATCCTTGGCATGGAAATCAAAGCATGCTAGAGGAAGAATGGTGTAATTATCCCAACTAATAAAATAGAAAAATATATCTAAGAGTAGGAGGAAGCAAATGTACTACTTATCCTTAGAATGGGACATCCTCTGAGGAGAGGAAGGGGTTCATGAAAGTCCCTTTCTTCCCTATCTCCTAGGATCATCTTTGAAGTTGTGGTAGAGAGCCACCTGTTTTTGGGTAGGAATGAAGAAGAGCCCACTAATTGTGAAGAGAACAAAGGGGCTATTAGAGAGGGCATTTCAAAATGCTGCTAGAGAGATTGTTAATCATATCATCACATGATGTCTTTATTTAAATGGTTTTTCCTTCAATGTTGTTTGGTCACCATATTGGCAAGATATGGTGAGATAAGTAAATGATGTTCCAAAATGGTACATGGGCCTAAGTCATGAAAAGGTGTGGAACACTTCATTGTCAAAGGAGTTTAAAATTATAGAAACTTCATTGGATCCCATCAAGAATTCGTGGAAACATACAAGGGTGGTATGTTGGTTGAGACATAACATTCACATATATTTTTAAAACTATCTCCGATCTTGTAAAGGCAATCCCTCGACCAATATTCTCTCGGGAGATTGTACATTTAGATCCAAATTGGACCATTTGAAGGGTCCATCGCTCATGGGTTGAAGTTTGGTACTCATTTCTGCACATAGATGCAATCCCCATCGATCTCCTAGATGCCATAGTTCAAAATGTTTTCCTTGTCCTTTGTATCAAAATCTACCACAAAAAACCCTTTTGGAAAATAGAAGATTTTTGCAGCCTCGGTCTAGTTTTTTTTAATCTATTTACACATGGTTTTCCTAGTCAAAGTCTTTCCCAATACACGGCCAATGATCGCAGTCTACGATAGGTCCCTTGTATCTTTATCCATGATAGCCGCAACATTCATTGATCCTAAGTGTCTGCACCAGTACTTCTTCGAAAGTCTTACCATCGCCATCCTTGCTTTGCGGAGGTCACATTTTTACTCTAATCCATATATATATGTATATACATATCTATATATACATCAAACTTTCTTCTCATGCGGTTCCTAAGTGATAAGAGCAATTAGCATAATCATTTGATTCTCTTTTTCTTGTTACCTTCCTCATGTATGTATAAGATTTAATCTATTCAATTAATGGAAAGAATCACTAATCTTTAACTTTCCAAGGAATCCTTAGTGGTTCTTATGGTAAATCTTCTTTTCTTTTTTTGAATACTCATCTTAGAGTAATCTTTTTGCCGACGAATGTGTTTTTCGATGAGCACATGATTATATTAAGAGGGGGGAGGGGGAAGGTGAATCAGTATAATTCTATCTTTTTAGTTTTTCAATCTAACAACCACAATGATACCAATCGCACAATATTAGTCACATAAGATCTAACAATTATGTAACACAGGAACACATGATTTACATAGAATCCTTTGCGAGAGAAAACCATGACAAAATATTTCTTTTATATAAATATCTTTTACAATCTTTGTAGGCAACAACCTACAGGAGACACTAATCCCCTCAAATTCAATTTGTGAGCACCAACCCACTGGAGACACCAATACCCACTTGTAGAATTTGTAGGCACCAACCTCTCCAATATGAGGCACCTATCTCTTCAAAATGAGGCACCAACCTTTTCAATAAAATCTTGTCTTCTTGAGAATAAATCTTCTTTATAAATAGCCTTTAATGATCTTCTTTTATATTTTCCTCCTCAATTATCTGCATATACATCTCTTTTACATCTACATATATTCTACTATAAACTCTTCTTACAAATCTTCTATGAATTCTTTGTACAAATCTACCTTCAACCTTTCTTTAATGATCCTCTTTTTATCTTCTCATTTGCTGATCTGCAAGTGTTATTCTGATATAAATTCTTATTCCTCATACACCTTCCTCTTATTTATCTTCACATTTCACACTTCTCACTTCTACTTTCAATATCTTTTATATCTTCATAAACTAGTGAAATGATGCATCTCTTAGAATAGATATGTCTCTTCACATATATATTATTTCTTTAATGGTCATAGCTCTTCAACATGTCTCCTATTCTTAACCAAATCTTCAATTAATATTCATTCACTTCATTCTTCTATATTCCTCTTATTTACTTCATGCTACATATTATAATTCCATACAATTCTTTGAATGATAAAACCTTCTCTCTATTATTCTTCACTCACTCTTGAATGATAAAACTTTCACACACACTTCATCTCATGGAATGACTTCTCTTATATATCTTGTCTCATCATGAGACACAACCCTTCACCATACCCTTGTGACTCTTGGTTAAAAACTAATCTTTATTTAATTAATTAATTTCCTTATCTTCACACACTTTTTCTACTCCTCTTCTTATTTAATATTCTCACATCTCACTTCTACTTCTTCTTCAATTCTGCCTTTACTCCTTACCGTCTTTTGCATATATTCTTCATAAAGATCTGCACACATTTTTCATATATCTGCATATATTCCTCATATATATCTGCACATATTCTTTATAAATATTTGCATTATCCTTTCTTCTATATCTGCATTAACTCCTCTTCTAATATGCAGATCAGTAGGTGTTAGATATATCCTTTTTCTCACTCAACTTCTACACTTGCTTCCTTATTATTTCATGCACATCTCCTTCATACCACTCCACACATTTCTTTTTCATTTTATATCTTTATACCTCCAGGAAGAGATACACCTTTTTGAAGAGAGATGATGTTTTAAATAGTCCACCTTATTTAACAAATCCTTTATAGTTTTCTTTAAATGTTACCTCAAAGATAATTGTTGTCTTGGCACCTTTTCACTTAACATTAATCGCTGCCTTCACAAATTACTAATTTGTAATCGCTGCATTTTTATTAGTTTAATTGCTACTTTTATTAAGGCATGATCGCTGCATTTCAATTATGAAACGCCAGTCTTATATTTGCTGCCTACCTTATGAAATATAATTGCTGTTGTCATACATAATATCTTCCTTCAGTCACTGCACTTCATAATATGTTTTCTGCTATAATATATTAGTTGATCCCATCATTATAACCACCATAGAAGTCGAATAGTATAGAGTTTGGTTGGCCTAGCATTAACGAATGTTAATTTAACTAGCATAGCAAAGAGGGTCGGCCCATAGTAGAAACTAAATGCCTTCATATAGGGAACAAATTTGCTGTTACTTATTCTTTAATCGCTGCATATACAGAACATAATTGTTGCTGCTTTCTTTTGATCTATTTTAATTGCTGCTGCTACTATCTTTAATCACTTGAGTGCTACCATACATAAGTGAAGTCGGTCATCATAGACATTTAAATGGCTTTGCCTCGGGCTATTTAAATATATGTAACATGTATTTTTCATAGACTTGGTTGTTATAGACTGAATTGAACTCTTATTCTTCTTGTCTTCAATCAATGAACTTGTCACACAGAACCACACACCTTTGACATCAATGAAGATCAATCTTCTCACCTTTGATAATGTTTCCAACAATCTCTCGTACTCTTTTGACATCAATGACAATATTCCTTATATCCTTCCTTTGACATCAATGACAATATTTCCAACATTTTTTTTACACACGTAGTTTTTGAAGAATAAAAACCTACTATGCAGCATCTACATTAAGAACAAAAATATTGTACACGTCATTAATCTAATCCTTTGTAAAAACTTCTTGTAATAACTAACTTGTAAAACTTATTTGTTTATTGATTATTTAATCAAACAATATAGTTTGTTTCTTACTTTGCTTTACCTCAATCACACCAATTCAATTCCTCCGTCATGGCCTGATAAAAAGAAATTGAGAATAGAAGGGCAAAGGGCAGAGATAGAGGAACCTAACATTCAAATTTTGGCTGAAACTGTCTGGTCAGGGGCATCGACACCCTAGATTGGGAATGGTGCTTTATGGAATCTTTGAAAAGGTATCAGTGAGTTACAATCTGCAGGTGCTTCCTTGTCGGACTCAACTTCGGAACTTTGTTTGTTGATGAATAATTAATCTTTCCCTAATTTGATGAATGAATGTACTCGAATGTTTGATCTTGATATTAGGTCTTCAATCTTCTCCAAATCCACTTTATATCTGCCACACAAGAAAGAGAGGAGAGGAAGGTTGTGCCATATAGGGGTTTGCCTAAGTCAAACCTCGTTTTTGGTGTTCCCACCTCCACAACTGCTACGATGATGTTGGATAAAGAGTGCTTACCCTAGGTCGGGCGAAGGCAAATGGATAAAACAAATGATAAGTCACAAGTGCTGCAACTTACCACTCAAATCTGCTTTCCTTGATGGACTAAAGTCATGTCACACATCTCATGCAAGGAGAATTTGATGGTTGCTTGAAGGTCCTACAAGTGTTAGTACTCACAAAACAATGAACATAAAACATGAAACAAATCTTATATGATGCATTGCTAGCATGAATCTTGACAAATGAAAATGCTGTAAAATAATGCTTATTTTGCTTTTGAATTGCCTTGACTGCTTTTTAGGATGCTCAATTGATATTCAAATTGCCTTCTAGTTTCAAATGGTGAAAAAGACTTATATTCATATGCAATCCTTGATTTTCCACAATAATTATTTTGAAAAGCCAACAAATGAATTTGAATTTGTAAATATAAAAATACGACAATAAATTATTAAAAATTGGGCCAAAATAGGGTGGTCAAGGGTGAGGGCGCCCTAGACTAGACTTATTTTGGGGCTTTGATTGTTGTTAAATAAATAAATAATTTTAATTCCTAAGTTTATCTTAATTTTCTGAAAACAATAATAAAACGGGTAAATAATAAGCATAATTAGTTCCAAGCACATAAGGGGGAGCCAAACATAGTGTGAAATTGTTAGGGTCAACAATTCACGCTGCTAATATTTTTTGAATTGTTTATTTTAAAGGATGCAACAATTTGGGAAAGACTACTGTTCCAGCTGTTATTTCCCAATGTTATAGGCTTAACTGGTCAAAAGTGGTTCCGTAGGCCCTAATGACCCACAATGGTAGGAAACAGTTGTTTTTCCTACACTGTTGTTGTTGGCATTTATTGTGCCAAGGAATAAGACAAAATATCAAGAATTGCCTATTCAGCTCGACAACAAGTTTCACAGCTCAGCGAACTGCTATATTGTCAATCAGTTGTGTTCCATAATATATAGTGTTGATGTTTTAGTAGCGTCGGGCTGCTTCCAGATCCGTATTTGGAGGTAATTCAAATATAGCCTAAAACAGCTATTTGAATTATATTTATAATAATCAATCTTGGCCGACTCAAGACGCATGAAGAGATATGTCTTTACTAAAAATATTTAATATTTATTATGTGGATCGATTATTGTTAAGGCCGACACAATTAATGAAGACTCACAATATTTTGTAATTGCTGACCTTGAGGTGGTGCGACTCTACTTGAGGCCAACTTATTTGTGAAGAGACACCTCCCTCCCTTCAATTGTGTATAGATGCTCGATTGGATCTCATTGTTCATTATTCAATTCAGTTCTTACATTCATTTCTAGTATGAGTTCTCTCAAGGCAGTTCGAGTTTATTATCAAAGGGAAATTGATATAACTACTGGCTGAGATTATCTTTGTATTGCTTCAGATTGAAGAGCTTGTGTTAGGCCTTTCATAATCGGCCTCTATTGTAAAAGAGACTTCATTATTGTTCAATATATAAGTGATATATTGTTGCTGGGTTTTTCTCCCTCAAGAGGAGGGTTTTCCCAGGGTATCTGCTGTGTCTTTGTGTCTGATTTTGAATTAATTTTCTGTGCACTTAATCTGATCACTAAATTTAACACATAGAGATAGAATAGATGAAATGAAAGTTTGAACAATGTAGAACCAAGTATTCTAGTAAATGCTATCTTGCATTGATTAGAATATGTGTTTCATGTAACAATCTTCCTTGAAGAATGAGAGTGAAAAATGACTTCAAGATATAAATTTTAGGATTCCTCTATATAAAATAGATGAAGAGTGTTCCACCTATTTATAATGATGTGAAAACATCTTATGTAGTAAATGGAATGACACATTACAAGGGAGTTGTAAGAGAAAATAAATAAGAATTTGAAGAAGATTATTCCTCCTACACTAAATTACAAGTATATAAGGGAGGACGTATTATAAGAGGGAGAAAAATAAAAATGGGTAAAAGAAATACTTCTAGCATACAATGTCCTCATGACCCACATAACAAGATTCTATATTGTTTCTAACAAAGAGAACATAGATGGCAAGTCTTGTTGCCTTGTTCAATTTAGCGGTCTCTCTCAACTTGCAAATGTTGGGAATATTCCCTTTGTGAGAGAAGGGGAATCCAGAGGCTGCATAACCAATAATGTTGGAAACAGCCAGGATGGATGTAACATCCTAATCTCATCTTCTGATATTAACTACCAATTTTCTGCTGAATATAACTAACTTGCTTTCTTTCAAGAATATCCAAAAATGGTTTCATCTGAATCAATTTAAATTTCAACTAACATCTAAGTTTTCGATTTCAGCTGAGTTGAAACAACTAACTGTTTCCACCAATTGATTCACGAAAGAACAATAACTAAATAATTGTTGAACTAAGGTTTCCACTTTTCATTTAAACGGTAAGAACTTCAAAATAAAGTAATTTACATAACAATCAGTTATCTACTATTTTCAAACTTCAATTCAGCTGAAAAGAAATAACTAACTGAATTAACTGGAAAGAGCATTTACTAAATTCCAAAAACAGGAATGAAATGAACTTAACTAACTTTTCATTTATTTCAAAATAAAATTACAACTAATCATTTTACACTAAGTAATCATTGCAAACGCTTTAAGAGAGAGACTAGGGTTTCAAGAGTTTATAGTTAAGAAGCTGAAGCACTTGACCTTGACACAGTCATCATAGGAATAGAAGATATCATCAGGGGCTTTACTGCCCAACCGAAGACCTATTGGTCTCCCATGTGCCTTCAACTGAAGGAACCCATCGCTTCTCAAGGGTAATCAACAAGGATCGTTTGGCATCATGTCTCTGAGCCTGGTGTCAAGGACCTATACCTCCTGATCGACCTTACTATGGGTACCTCCCAACTAGCTGTTGATGTTATAGCAGCTTCGGGCTCATCCTTCCAGCCTCAATTCAAGTCATAAAATTGCATATAGCTATCAACTATTTATTTTATTGAGACATCCGATGATGGGGACACGTCACTTGCATATTAAATAATGTTCTATTTATTTGCTAATTCATAATTGTTCATTGAGGCTGACTCTTCCTGATTGACGATTTTATTGAAGAGACATTTCATTTCATTGATGGCCGACATATACCTTGAAGAGATACATCCTTTGAAGCCTTCCTCAATCAAATAGTATAAATAGAAGATGCTGTTCGATCCTTGATTCATTCATATTCACATTCATTTATATATTTGTAGAGCGAGTTCATAGAGAAGGACGAATGGCTTCAAGTGCAGATCAAAGGTTTCAAGGAGGCTGAATCTGTTATCAAAAAAGTGCGAATTTCTCTAAGAGCAGATCATAGTCTGAAAGGAGGCTGAATTTCTCACTGAGGGAGTTTGATATTATCAGCAGCAAGGTGTCTTATATTATTCCGTGTTTGCATCATTTGTGGTGCTGTTGATTGGCCTCATATTTGGCCTCATTGTAAAGGAGACTATTGTTCTATATTCAATATATAAGTGATATATTGTTGTTGGGTTTTTCTCCCTCAAATGGAGGGTTTTCCCAGGGTATTTGCTATGTTATTGTGTTTGATTTTGAATTAAATTTCTGCCTTTATTATCTGATCATAAAAACTAACATGGTATCAGAGTGGGTTCAAGAGTTTAGATTAGATTTGCTTAAGTCTAAATTGGAGATATTGGAAAAAAGCAAGGAAGTTGAAGGTATTTAGTCAGTATGATGTGTTTATATATTGACCGACTTCAGGGTGCCGTCGCCACTGCAAGGGTGGAGGCCAAGGCTAGAAATTGTCTACTCGGCAGAGACTTGGAATGATTCTCTTGATCGAAGATCTGAGAGAATGTCGCTATTGAATTTTCCTAAGAGGGAGTGTGGAATTTGCAGTCCACTATTCCATCAGAATAATTCAGACAAGAGGTTTTTAATTAGGTGCATATGCTCACCTATGGAATCTGGATCCTTTGTTAACCACGCAGCTCTAAGTCACGGAAGCCAAGTTGATTGGACTTAGCCTTTGACAGGTGTAAGTCACTCAACCCGTGCATCGGGTCTATAGAGTGAAGGTTTTCCTTTTTTGAAGACCAATATCACTTAAGAGTATTGGGCAGGCAGGAATAGGAAATCAGCCTATGCTCAGTCGGAAATTCCATCATCGAAACACAACAACGAATAAGTATTGCGGGAAGGTGCCTAGCTTTGAGGACCGTCATCAGATTTGAGGGTCATCTATTTGCTACTGCAGGCCCGTAGTTCCATCATTGTTTACATTCACATTCTGGGAATGAAGGGTGTCGATGATGATCTTTGCGTTCCTCATGCCTAGTGTCATCCTTTCCTCCTTTATGCTAGAGCCTATCAAAGCTTGATTTTTTTTTACTCCTAAGGTGATTGATTGTGGGACAAGTCATTCTCTCAGCTTTAATATCTCTTGCGAGCTGTATAAAAGAAAATTTGGAAGTTACTCTGATGAGCCTTTGAGAGGAGAAACAAATTTCTGTGCCATGAGAAGTTTGTAGTGTACCAACATAGAGAGATAAGTATTTTTGTTTGTACCCTTGAAATCATTTTTTTATGGGCTGAAATTCAATCTGCTAAGTTGTGCAGATCTGACATTGTTTATTTGTTTTGTGTGTTTCTCTTGAATAGTGATCACTAGGATGAGATCCTTTGGAGTCACCATTCATTCATTGTGAATTGTTTCATATTGATTGCGAAGATTTTTGAGTGTGACTTAGAGATGAAAAGAGAACTACAATCTCAATTGTGATTGGTTAATCACATCGATACCATTCTCTTTGTGCATGGACTGTGATGGTGCCTTGAGAGGCTTGATTCTATATGCTGGCTGCATAATACGTCTAAGAAATCTGAGTTGAGCAGATTATCTTTTGTTGTGTTGAGATTAACATTCTCGAGAGGAGTAAAAAATGGAAGAAAGATATATCAGAATCAACTAAGATAAGTCCTATTATTTCTTTACTTTGATCTTTTTGATATTTGCTACATATTTCACTTATAGGTTGATTCCTATATATAAACTATTAAGAGACAAGCATTTCATGTTTTTAATATTGTTCATGAATTCTTATGTATTCGTGCTATAACTTGGGATAGTAAACCTTGTATGATTCTAGCCTTGATATTTCTTTGGATAGTTATAAACTGTTAGTAATCTCTCTCTAAAATGCTTCCAGGACAGATCGAGGAGCAAGAAGGTAATGAGAGATTGCACGAGGAAGAGCTTCAGGCATCGTGTGAGGAAATCATGCCAACCAAAGAAATGATCAAGCATGGAGTCACAACTTATAGCCATGGGACTGAGTTGGTGGCTAGAGACATTTTTTGAAGAGAAAGAACCTATTTAGGTTGTCATTTCTTCGAAGAGGGAGTTAAAATCCGAGGATTCAAGGTTCGAGTTGAGAGCATGTCCAAGAGAAGGATTGAGATTCTGTCAACAGAGGGATTTCCCTTCCAGAGGATTTCTTTGCAATCTCTGAGGCTTGATGAGATCATTCTGAGTCAAGGGAAGTATACTATTGATATCTTGAAGAGATTTGGTATGATGGATTGCAAATCCATGTCCACACCTATGGAAAGCAATTTTTCAAAACCTTAAGGAGGCTGCAGCTAGTTCAGATCTGGTGGATCGTACTATGCACAAATAGTTGATTGGATCTTTGATGTATCTAGTCAATACTAGACCAGATATTTGTTATGCAATGAGTCCACTTAATCAGTTCATGTGTGAACCAAGGCAAATACATCTAGTTGCAGCGAAGCTTATCTTGAGATACTTGCGTGGCACAGTTGGGTATGGCTTGAGATATTCTTATGATGTGGACTTGAAGCTGCTTGAATATACTGATTTTGATTGGGAAGGGTGTGTCACTGATCGGAAGAGCACCTCTGGATGTTGCTTCAGTTTGGGGTCTGCGATGATATCCTGGTGTAGCAGGAAGCAGTCTTCAATGGCACTAAGCACAACAGAGGCCGGGTATATTGTAGCTTGTGTGGCAACTCTAGAAGCAGTGTGGCTTAGGAAGCTCCTTGTAGGATTGTTTGGACAATTGATGGAGCTGACTGTCATTCATTGTGATAATCAAAGCTGTGTGAAGCTTTCTGTCAATCCAATGTTTCATGACAAAACTAAACATGTTGAAATCAAATACCACTATATTAGAGATATGGTATTGAGGAAAACAGTTCAGTTGAAGTATATCAACATTGATGAGCATACGACAGACATTCTCACCAAGCCTCTTGCCAGAGTAAAGTTTGTGTACTTTTGAGACAAGCTTGGAATTGTGGAGAATGAAGCCCTAGCTTAGAGGGAGACTCAACTTCAGTGATCTTCTATGATTTTCTTTAATGTATTTCTCTTTGTGAGAGAGATTTGAGGTGCAAGCCCTTGTTAATGCATTTCTCTCTGTGAGAGAGATTTGAGGTGCAAGCCTTTGTTAATGCATTTCTCTCTGTGAGAGATTTGAGGTGTAAGCCCTTGTTTAATGCATCTTTATCTGTGAGAGAAATTTGAGGTGAAAGCCCTTGTTTCCACCCTCTGGGAGTAGCCATGGATGTCATGTGTGTGACTCCATGACATCACGTGAGAGTCCGTGATGATTTTATTGTACTTGTGATTTGCACCCTCTGGGAGTAGCCATGGTGAACGTCATGATGAGATGACGACATCACGTTGAGTGATTCCGTGATGGGCACTAGTGCACATTTACCATACATGGGAGTAGCCATGATGGTTGATATCACGATGAGGTGATATGCTTCTTTTTCCACATATGGGTGCAGCCAGTGTGTGTGATATTTCTTATACAGCTAGAAGGATTCCTCCCTAGCTGAGAGGGAGTGTTGATGTTATAGCAGCTTCGGGCTCATCCTTCTAGCCTCGATTCAAGTCATAAAATTGCATATAGCCTATCGGCTATTTATTTTATTGAGACATCCAATGATGGAGACACGTCACTTGAATATTAAATAATGTTTTATTTATTTGTTAATTCATAATTGTTCATTGAGGCCGACTCTTCCTAATTGGCAATTTTATTTAAGAGACATTTTATTTCATTGTTGGCCGACATATACCTTGAAGAGACGCATCCTTTGAAGTCTTCCTCAATCGAATAGTTTAAATAGAAGATGTTGTTCGATCCTTGATTCATTCATATATTTGTAGAGTGAGTTCATAGAGAAGGACGAATGGCTTCAAGTGCAGATCAAAGGTTTCAAGGAGGTTGAATCTATTATCAAGAAAGTGTGAATTTCTCTAAGAGCAGATCATAGTCTGAAAGGAGGCCAAATTTCTCACTGAGGGAGTTCGATATTATCAACAGCAAGGTGTCTTATATTATTCTGTGTTTGCATCATTTGTGGTGCTGTTGATTGGTCTCATATTTGGCGTCATTTTAAAGGAGACTATTGTTCTATATTCAATATATAAGTGATATATTGTTGCTGGGTTTTTCTCCCTCAAGTGGAGGGTTTTCCCAGGGTATTTGTTGTGTTATTGTGTCTGATTTTGAATTCAATTTCTGCCTTTATTATCTGATCATAAAAACTAACACTAGCAAGGCCACTTTGATCAGTGGTATATCTGGTTCTTGATAGCTGACAAATGTTGAATCTAGCATCGTACCTTGGCCAAGGATTTTAATATTTTTTGGCACCCTTGTGCCAATGTCTCTGGCACTATTGTGCCGACATCTCTGGCACTCTTGTGCTGTCAGCACTCTCACCCTTGCTAGACAGGACAACTCTCTGATCAAGTTTCTTATTTAGTGCAACCTCAGGTTGGGTTATCAATCTTCTCTTGGTTCGAGGTTAAACTTAACCTTAGGGTTTATTGTTATTTAACTTGTTTGGTTCCACTTTTAGTTCGAGGTGATATCTTAACCATCAAATGAATGCATTGAAAATGAGAGGATTTCAAGATCTCAATAATTATAATTTATGTATATTCAGAAGAACTCTGAACAGCAGGAAGAATGAAACTAGGACAAAATTCAGTTTGTTGATTAGTTTGAGATTGACTGGAAAACTTAATCCGTATTTCCTAGATTCCCTTATTATATTTACATTCCAACTTCATCTTGCAGTAGGGTCTTTTAACAGAGACATATTCTTTAGAAAACAGTGACAATCTTCAAAAAAACAAAGATGGAAAAAGATTTATAAGCATGTTCCTCTCGAGATAAGGTAGGCATGAAATTTCATTGACAGAGAACTCTTAATCCGTTCTCTATTCTGTTCACATGGTTGATGGATTTAACAGGTCTGATGGAAGTTTTCAAGAAAAATTGAAATCAAGAAACAATATGAAAGGAAGCTATTTCTAGCTTCTCTTAGCTATCCATGACAGATTAAAAGAAAAGACTAGATTGAGCAAGACACGGTGAGAGAATGTAAAAGTGTTTTCATATGAATTAATCTCAGACTGAAAAAGTTTTCCCCAGACGAGATTAAGAAGAAAATTGAGATTACTTTGAGTCCCAATTAAGTTTATCCACAACTAAATCGATGCCATTTATCTCCAAACAAACCCAAATTCCACAATAACAAAAATATAATAATACAGATTTTCATTTTGATATATAAAAGAAATTGTCAAACTACAGATTATGTTTTAGAGTCTTGACGTACCTGGAAGATGAATTCAACAAGATATCCTTAGCCTCCTACTCTACAGAAACGTGTTTGCAACCTCCCCTGAAGAAGACGCGGCTAAGGAAATAATAACACCTCAGGTGCAAGGATTCGATTTGGAAAGCAGATGGAATCTTTGTCTCACACACAGTTTCCTCTAGACGATAAACAAAAGAAAAGATTATGAGAGTTTGCCAGTGAGAAGAGAGAGATCGCAAAACGAAAGAGAACTCGGATGGAATATCAGGCACAAAAAAAAGGGTTCCGATGATGATTAAGAAAGGATATGAATATGGCCGTGAGGACTGAAAAACAACTGTCATTCAAATTTTCTCCCGAGCAATATAAAGAAAACGACTCTAGAAGTAAGCCCAATGACAATATTCAAAGAAATCAAAATGTGTGTCTCCCTTGACGCTGGTGATGATTGAAGAATGAATTTCGATGGAAACCCACTCTTCCCAAAAACCTCTCAAATTCTCTCCAAGAACACTTCGTCGGTCCACGATCTTGGGCGTTCAAAAATGAGGTGGCAAGAGAACAGAATACATCACTTTTTCCAACATTTCGATCCCACCCAAAATAAAATTATTCAATTTCGATAAAAACCTTTCAATGGTTTTGTTTCAAAAAGACGATGAAATTTTATCTTTATTATTAGTTTAATATATTTTACATCCTCTTATGTTAATAAATATACATTTCCATAATTTGGTTTGCTTGACATTAAGAGGATTAAAATGAATATTTTAATTTTAGCAATTATTTAATAATCATTTGAAATCTCTCATTAGATGGTTATTTATTAATATATAATTTAAATTGACTTATTTAATAAATAATTATATTAATTTATTAATGGCCAAGTTACAATTTTGATTCCATGTCTTACATAGGCTCAAGATGAGATGACAATTTCCGATCCTCTGTTAACCACTACCTCTCCTTGATGACATCTCCTTTTTCGTCGCAGCGTCGGCAGTCCTACATCCACTGATAGGAATTATGGTTAGATCATTCTCAACGGCTATATAAATATGCATTTAAATTTATTCAATTTCATGTGAACAAGAATTTCACTTGTAGAATAAAAAGATCGTTAACATTACAGTTACAATAAATAAACAACTATTGCATCCTCAATGTCATAATCACATGAAAGCAGATGCTTGCAACTAACATTGCATTTGAGATACATAACTAATCACATATTCTCAATGTAAGGGATGTAACAATGGATGACGTTGCGATTGACAATACAGGCTCAGGAGCATGCATGGACTGTTCATTCCTATGTTTTTTTCTTTTGGTCACTTTGTTCATAAGCTTCACTTGCCTTGATATTTTGGTCCATATTTGTGCTGCCCTGTAAATGGTTGTCGACTAGCACTACCTTGAAATATGCCGATAGTTGTTGATATCTCAATATTAGTTTTGTGACCACTCTAGAATGTGGCACATTTTTTAACTTCATTAGACTAACACTACAATAAAAAAAGAAGCTTAAATGAATAGTTGTTTTTAAGTTTGATAGCATATGTGTGCTTTGTCATGCGCTAAAAAAGTAGTTTTGCCTAATAGTTCTTATCCTCACATCCAAATGTGCGTTTCATAATTTCATGATAGGAAAATTGATAGATTATTAGAATATAACTTTAACTCAATCTATTTGGATGGCCTAAATTTTTAAAGAGTGTCATGTCCCCAATCTGGGACCTAATCCAATCAGCGGGAAAAAGCATTTTTAAATGCTGATTTAAAATGATATAATAATAATAATATTAAATATTAAATAATAATAATAATATTTAATATAAATTTAAATTATTGAATAAATAATATTTAAATTTAATAAATTCTCTCTATGGCCGACCTTTCCAAAGACTATGTATTTATGTAGATCTTGGCTTCATGGTTGAGGATTGTGGAATGAAGATATTGGAATTGATCGCATAGGGGGTCTTGCCTTGGAGGACGTAATCCCTTGCCAGTGATCTTGTATCTTTGTTCTTCTAATTCGTCCACCTTTTGGTCCATCATCTCCACAATTCATATTCATAGGAATTCACGAGCTTTGGAGGCAAGAGTTCATTTTGGGAGGTTTCACGAGAGACACAATTGCAGGCCGCATCACATTTGAGGAAAATTCGTCTTGGACATTTGTCATATCCATATTCAGCCTGGTTCAATAGTTGCACCTGGTCGACATCATTATTTCGGTTCACCACAATTACCTATGCGAGAAATACCATTTCCGTGATCAATCCGAGGAAGCAAAGCAGAGGTTCTAGCACACACACGACATGAGACATTGACAACACACTCCTGGAAGGGACAAAAATCTCTCAAAATCCGACAGGACTTGTTGCTCCTGGAACCAATCGCAGAACTAGAGGGAGGTGTGTAAGCTTGCATCTTGTTCTGGCAGATAAAGAGAGGAGGCAACAATCAATCATTAGACCTTGTCAGGTGTTGCAGCCATATATCGAGTGTCCATTGCAGCTACAGGGAAACTGCATCCAGACTTGGGCGAGCATTCACAACAGTGCCTTTGGCATCCGCTACATTTAAAGCTGCAAGTCCCGTGCGAGCCTTATGAGAGAGTCCATTCTGATGTGAACTAGGGAGTCTACTTTATAATAACGGCCCGTGATTTCTTAGTGATCTGGGTGGGACTTCAGGATTCATGGCTGAGTGGTGTGATTTTTGTGTGAGGCTAGTTTTTTGAGTTTACGCCTTATGTGATCTTGATTTGTATTCATCCAGTTGGCAGTTTTCAATAATATTCAATCTCTATTAGCATTCCCTGCGGTTGCTTACAAGTTGTGGTTGGTATAATCGATGTAATTAGTATTTAGTATATTTCAGTATTTGGTCAAATTGGCACATTTAGTATTGGGTTTCTTACAGTGGTATCAGAGCCTTAGGTCCCGCCAGCCTAAGGGAATTTATGCAAGCAAGTGGAAGGGAACAACAACAAGGGAAGGCAGCAATAAAAAGAAGATGAAAAAGCAGAATAACAAAATCAAATCTTTCTTAGAGAAGCATGATCAATTAAATCAGGCGTTGATGCAATTGATGCAAACCCTCAGTGCTACAATAACTGGCAACAAATTAGGGCCTAGCAATGCTGATAAGGACATAGCTCTTGTTCAAGAGCAGTATGAGACTGAGGCATCCAAAATTTTGAACGAATACCAAAGCCTGCCATATGATGCAAAGGCTTGTATTCTCGTCGATGTGTATTTGAGAGCACACGAGTCCCACTACTCCCGCAAAAAGGGACTTTATGACTACATAAGGCGAAGGAAGAAAGAAGAGGAAGATTCAAAAGCCGCCAAGGAAAAGATCAAAGGGCCGGAGCCATAACAATCAATCTTGAAACAAGAAGAGCCCCAAGTGATGGGATGTGAGCCAAACTTAGAAAAGGAGGAAGTCGTAGAAGTGATTGAGTCCTTTGAAGACGCTGAAGTGGAGCTCGAAGAGGAGGAGATTTCAACTGCTCATAAGGAGGTCAATGAAGATGTGGTGATAGTAGAGCAAAAAGAAGAATCAGAGATTTGAGCTATCAAACAAGAAACGTTTACACTCCCTTGTTCCAAGATTGTTAAGATCATTGGAGTTTGGATGTCAGATGTGTGTCTTGTCTTGTGGTTACATAGTGGCATTCTTCAACAGAGCATGGGAAATGGTATGATCGATGAGATGCCTTACGAGACACTGTAGAAAGGCAAACAAAATAGTTTAGATTGATCTGGGATCCTAGTATACGAGTGCGAATTGCTTGGGGAAAAGCAAAATTTCAGGACAAAAGGACTATCATGTCCCCAATCTAGGACCTAATCCAATCAGCTGGAAAAAGCACTTTTGAATGCTGATTTAAAATGATATTAATAATAATATTAAATATTAAATAATAATAAATAATATAAATTTAATAAATTCTCTCTATGGCCAACCTTTCTGAAGGCTATGTATTTAGATAGATCCTGGCTTCATGGTTGAGGATTATGGAATGAAGATATTGGAATTGACCGTGTAGTGGGTCTTGCTTGGGAGGACGTAGTCCCTTGCCAGTGGTCCTGTATCTTTGTTCTTCTAATTCGTCCACCTTTTGGTCCGTCATCTTCACAACTCATATTCATAGGCCATTCATGAGCTTTGGAGGCAAGAGTTCATTTTGTGAGGTTTCATGAGAGACACAATTGCAAGCTGCATCACATTCGAGGAAAATTCATCTTGGGTATCCGTCATATCCATATTCAGCCCGGTTCGATAGTTGCACTTGGTCGACATCACTATTCTGGTCCACCACAATTACCTGTGCGAGGAATACCATTTCCGTGATCAATCCGAGGAAGCAAAGCAGAGGTTCCAACACACACATGGCATGAGACATTGACAACGCACTCCTAGAAAGGATGAAAATCTCTCAGAAGCCGACAAGACCAGTTGCTCTTGGAGCCAATCACGGAATTGGAAGGAGGCGTGTAAGCTTGCATCCTGTTCTGGCGGCTAAAGAGAGGAGGCGACAATCAATCATCAGACCTCGTCAGGCATTGCACCCATATATTGAGTGTCCATTGCAGCTACAGGGAAACTGCATCTGGACCTAGGCGAGCATTCACACCAGTGCCTTTGGCATCCACTACATTTAGAGCTGCAAGTCCCGTGCGAGCCTCATTAGAGAGTCCATTCCAATGTGAACTAGGGAATCTCTGCTTTATAATAACGGCCTGTGATTTCTCAGTGATCTGGGTGGGACTTCAGGATTCATGGCTGAGTGGTGTGATTTCTGCGTGAGGCTATTTTTCTGAGTATACGCCTTATGTGATCTTGATTTGTATTCATCCAGTTGGCAGTTTTCAATAATATTCAATCTCTATTATCATTCCCTGCTGTTGCTTACAAGTTGTGATTGGTATAATCGGTGTAATCAGTATTTAGTATATTTCAGTATTTGGTTAAATTGGCACATTTAGTATTGGGTTTCTTACAAAGAGTGCCAATTTTAGTTTGTCTTTTAACTCCCCCATGTAATTGGCATGCTGCAATTTTGATTTTGTAGATTATTAGATAATAACTTCAAATCAATCCATATGGATGGCATGATTTTTGAAGAGTACTAGTTTTGGTTTGTTTCTTAACTTTCCCACATAATGAGCATGTTGCATTCTTGTGTTGCAAGTACTTTCATCTCCCAAATGTGTAGTGGTATTATTTACCACAACTTTAACAAGACCAATAATTTTTTGTTCATACATAATTGTTTGATTCTCTAATTTTTTTGTACTAGATAGCTAATTAACTATTACAGAGTGTTCTCATGCAGCTGCTTAGCTAATTTTATTTAACTGTCACTGCTCAAATTTTTTAGGAGTTAGTGGTGTTGTTTTTAAAACTTTTCTGCTTATTTTAAGCAGTTGTCAAATTGTAATGTTTTTAACCATATAAATCTAAGAAAAGGAAATATGTGCAAAAAAGGAGGTAAGGAAATATGTGCAGCCATGTTGCACATTTTGCATTATGAAGTGGCTGCATATTTTCAGCCCCCCCTATTTATTTATAGCTGAAATTCTAATCTTTAAATTCTAGCAGCTCCATGTTTATGTTAGAAGATTCCAAATTATCTTTTGTGCTTCACAAAAAATTTACATAGGACCATCTCTACTGCTAAAAATGAAGTAGCAAAGTTTGTTAAGCAGCTGCATGGGACCACTTTCTTAGTGAAATATTCTTTTTGAAATATATGTTCATTAGGGTTTATACTAACTAGATCAGTGATTGATGCTTTAAACAGGGCAATCCAGATGGACAGATGATGCTAGCATCCACTATTACTCCTTTACCACAATCAAGTTTGCATGGTGGAAAAATTATTGAAGATGCCAATCGAGTGTCATTTGGAAGGTTGCCTTCAAACTTTGCTTGTTAGTTAAATTTCACGTTATCTTTTATTAATATTGGTTTTGCTTCTTTATGATACATGGCTTGATGCCAGGGCCTGATTTAGAAATTTCAATCTGCATCCTTTTTTAAGGTCAACTGTTTTATTTAGCACGAGGATGAAATTTCAGCTTTACTGTGGTATTTCAATTTGCTTGTAGCAAATTCTTAATGTTTGTGAGGACTGGCTAATATAAATCCTTTTTCTTTTACACAGTATCCTTGTTCAGGCCATTATTTCAAGTGAAGGTCAAAATGATCTTGAGGTAAAGTGATGAAACCTCTTATGCATTGATATAAAGGAAAGGATTATATTTGGCATAACAAGAACTGCAATAGAATTCTGGAATTGCTTACAGGAAGAAAGCATCATATAGGAACTGCCTGAATCAGAGGATGCTGATTTATGAAGGCATGCTGCCTTTGGATCATCAATGTTTTCAGTGGCAAACTAAATATGTATATGTATAGAAAATTGTTCCTGCTATAATATTTCAGTAATCATCCCAAGAAATAAGACTTTGCATTGTTTTACTCCTTAAGGTACTTTTCTGCACGAGAAAATTCCCTTGAAAACCATTGAATCATGGCAATATTTTTTTCCTGCAAATGTTGTTCCATAACATTGAAACTGTCAGAAAAGGCCTATTTGTATGCTTTTAGTTTTCTTATATTGTCTTAGGTAGCATCAAGTAATCTTGACTCTTCCTATTTAACTACACGTGCACATGTCTTCCTTATTCTTGTTGCAATAAGACTGGCATAAGCTGCATTTTCATTTTCATCTGCTACTTTCTGCCAGGGATTATTCAGTTCCTATTTTTTATCTTCTGCTTCCTGTTGATGTTTTCCTTCCATAATGGGAATTGGACTTATCCTGAAATTATACTCTGGTACTCTTGTTCTCTAGATGAGTATCCTTAACCAGCTGCAATTTTTTCTTTCTTTTTAATATTTGTATACACCCCCATTTTCTATATCTCCTTGAAGATCTCCCTAACAAGTTTTCTTTATAAACTTAGGTGTATACTGTATTACTATCCATTTTCTGCCTTTTGTCTCAACCTGTTGGACCCTTGATTTGTTACATCTCCTGTTCATATGCACCTGTTTCTTCCTGTAGAATCTTTTGGAAAAATGTGTTCATTTTAATTTTTGGCAAATTTACAATGCTTGTTTTGGACCTTCTGAAACTGCTTGCACTTGTGTACTGAGTTTGCATTGTTAGAATTCATAATTTAAAATTGTAAATAAGCCTTAATAGGGCTTTTCAGCAACGGACATAAAATAAATATTTAATATGTTTTTCTCTTATCTATAATGATGTAACTTGATGAATAATGCTTTGAGAGTGATGATCTGGTAGTTACAAATATAAAAAGTTATGTATCACATTTTAGCCAAGCAAGGGAACTGCATCGTTGGTTAAAATCTCTTTGCATTTCATTAGCAAAATCATGTCTTAGTATAGATGTATCATTCAAGAGTGTTTATTTAGTGTAGACAATTTATAATTGCACTTTTACTTTGCTATTATCACCATATATCCCTATATACTACAATTTTGTAATACAGAATGGTGAAGGTCAACGAAATTACTGTAGAATTTTTGGTTGTTAATAACTTAATATTAATATTGTAAGGAAGAAGAAAGAGTTCTCACTTGGTTCTTTGCTATTAAAAGAAAATCGGAGTCTCACAAGGTGTATGATTTATTCATCATTTTCTATTTATGTCAGGCCAGCTGCCGGGCTGCAAGTATTTTATCTCATATCCTGAAAGACAATGTGCAGTGCAAAGAGCGGGTATGTAAATGAATGGCCTATTTAGTGCTTCACTTCCTACTATTTTGCTTTGCTAGAATAGTTTATTTTTTGCACAAAAATGATAGTTTATCAACATGGCTTTCTTTGGATTGGGATTGGATGTGAATCTTTTGGAAGTCTTTATCTTCTCCCCAAAAACATTTTTCTTCTTTTAATTGTGTGGTCTCTTCATCTTTTATCTCTACATGGTACCAAAGTTCAGTGGAAAAATGATCACATTGAAGCATATATGCAAAGGTAGTGAAAATAGGAGGATATAAAAAGTCCAGGACATCAGTGTGCCAACATGGAGGGGTGATGTTTTTTGAAGTTCAAATACTGAAGGCGTAACAAACAAATGAAAATGTTTGAATGCGATAGTTGAGTGCATCAGGGTTTAGAATATGGTGGGGTGCCTATCCCCTAAAATCTTTCTAGTGAGCATGTTGTTATGCCTAAGTTCTAGTATGGGGTGGTGCATTTTGGGGATGGCTAGAGTAAAATTAAAAAATCCCGGGCTCAAGCATCAGCTGTATTAATCTATAACTACTTTTTGTATAAACGTTGATTCACTATGTAGAAACTGATGCACAATATATGAATAAGTGCAGATTTAGAACATAAACTCCTTGACTTGTCATTGGCAGATCACACATTTGGACCTAGCCAGTGAACATTTGAGATTTTATCCATCAAAATCATAGATTGGTATAAGTTTCATAGAACTAGTATCCTATGACGTCAAAATTTACTGACAATAAGCTCTAACTTATGATCCTAGAAAACATATGGCTGTCCAGGTCTTGTCTGCTTGGTTACAGTTTCCATGGTTGCAAGGGTTACATCTCAAATATTAATCTCTTTAAGCAGTTTATTCTGTTTATATCATATGTGGTAATTGATGAGAAATATTTCCACAAATAGTTGAATGTTTGTTGCTGGCTGTCTTGATATATTTCTAAGGGATGATGATGAAGAATGTCCATCTTTCTAAGGGATGTTGATGAAGAATGGCTGTCTTTTATACTTCTGGCAATGTTAGATAGTGTCATTTTCTCAGCATTGGCTAATTAGTGTGAATGTCTGTTTATGATCCACCTGCTAATACTTCTTTCATATTTAAGATTATGTCGGAGCATGGAATATCAAGAATTGGGTGAGGCACTTGCGGTTATTATGCCACATCAGACTAGTTATAACATTTTTCTGTTTCTTTTTGAGAAGTTAAAGCAGCTGGAGTAGCTCTTTGAGTTACGGAATAAGGATTTATCTGGTAATATCTTTCAGACCTAAAGCAGCTGAAGTAACAAAGGAGATTCAATTTACTATAATGGTTAAAAATGTAGCTCTTTTTCATCTCATTGGTAACAGCTTTTGTCAATTCAGTTAGATGACACCTACACTAAAGAGTGTATGGGGAAGCAACAATATTGACCTGGATAAATGAAGGGGATTGTAACATTAATTTTTTCCCAAATCTATGTGACATTGCCATTAGCTTGATTCATAAACAATAGCAGACAGAACTTATGCACTAATATTAAAGGTTACAAGTTTAATATTGTAAATATTTTGATATCTCAAAATTGAAATTGCCTTATTCCTCCACTATCACTTTTTGATGTGAATAGATTGTTGAGTTAGGTAATTGCATATTGGCAAACACGACGCTGATTATTTTAGCTTAATCTTTTTAAGTTTCCTAATAACATTTACTGCTTTGAGTTGTGCTTTGGGAGAGGCCATTTATGTTTAAAGTAGCACTGCATTGTGGGTGGCTTGTCATTTGAGTTGAAAGTTCCTGAAGTAAGGATCCTTACGTTTTTCAGGCTCAATACAAAGGGGATGAGTGCCTGCAGTCACATAAAACAGAAATTATGTATGTTTATGACTAATAAAATCTGAAGAATTACTCATATGTTCATTTGTAATTGAAGTTTCCAATGGGGCCCTCACCAAAAGATAAAATTGAAAATATACAACATTCAACCATAGATGGATATACATATGAGAGCAAATCACACCTTTTCACAAGAGAAGCCTGACAACAAAATGATATGTGTCCATTCAATACAAACAACAAAATTACAAAAAAATGGCCTAAGTCCCATATCAGCTTTGAACAAAAAGCTTAAATCCACTATCATGGGGACTTTATCAGCCCAACCAGATCAAGATCCGTTAGAGGAATTTTATTCTCTTGCTGCCTCTTGTCAAAACTCCTGCCATACCTACAGAAGCACCAGCCCCATCAGCCTTACCTCGCAGAGATATAGATGGGCAATCTTCATGATATAGAAACTTGACTCCCAACACCTTGGTTTTTTTGGCAGAGTGGTACAGTTTTCCATCTCCAAAAGAGGGCAGGCTAAACAGATCTGTAGTCCTAAACTCCTGCTCTTGTAAGTGACAGCAATATGCTTAACAACCATTGCCAGGTCTTTACAAAATTTAGACATCTCTACATGTTGACAGAAAACTGCCAAAATATTTTTATGGAGAACACTGATATCACCCTGCAAATTCTACAACCAAGGGCCCTGAGCACTGTTGGCAGCTTATGGAGAACACTGATATCACTCTGCAAATCCTACAACCAAGGGCCCTGAGCACTGTTGGCAGCCTGCTGTACCTCTTCACTTGGAGACACAGGACAATTGACAGCCAGAAGCAGAACATGAATGATTCAGTACTCAATTCCTGACATTGTTCTTTGGCTAAAATTCTGGAAGAACATGGCGAGTTTACTTGGCATCTCTGCCGAAGTTTCAGCTCAGTGATTCATGGGTTGATTAAAATGACAGATATTGAAATGGAGGCTCTAGAGTGCTCATCTCATTTCTCCAGAATTTCTCCTCTGGCTTGTCTGGAAAGTGAAATGCTAGAATCTTTGACAACACTTGGCAATTGGCCCATATTATTTTCTGGTGGGTCAAGGCTCAGATCCTCAGTGCTGCTGTCATCTACACTTCATCAACTGCAGTAATTTATTTGTCTTGTAAATGGAATATCCTTAACATTATAGGCTTGTACAGTTTATGATAAGTGCACACTACTTGGGCCCCACTTACAAGATTGAATTAAAACTTGATGGAGCTACCCAAAACAATCTTGGAAAGACAGAAATAGGAGTGATCTGAAACTATCACCATCTTCTCACAGAACATAGGACCACAAACAAACGACTCTGCCACTCTTGGCTCTGCATAGAGGAACACAATAAGCCATTCAATATGGAGTCAACTGGCTGCACAGGAGGTTGCTCTAGGGTTCTTATTAGTCTAGTTGAAAAAGTTTGCCAAAACCATGAAAATCACCTGTTTTAGGCTTTTAGCCATAGCAGCAAGGCAGTGAACTGTTTGATAAAATGTTTTGGTAGACTTGTATGAAAAATGTGATAGCATAGACAAGGCAATGAACTGTGAGAAAAATGCCTCAAAGAAATGTGGTCTCATGGAAGGCCATGACAAGCAAATGCAATTGGCAGCTGCTCCTAGTTATTAGTTATGCAATGTGAAGTAATTGCATAATTGCTTAGGTTGACTTTGTAAAAAACTATATTGTAATTGAAATCTTGTCATCTATTAGCATCCAGTTATTAATTATGCAATGTGAAGTAATGCGTTGAGTTTGAAAGATGTGCAATGCAATGTAATCAGTGATATGAATAGAAATTACAAAAATCTATTTTCTACAATTAATTAGTTAAACTCTTTATTTAATTTTCTCTCTATATCTCTATGTTAGGGAAATGCCTTTCAATTTCAAAAACAATGGTTTTTATCTCTTGTTCTACAATTTTTTACGTTTTTTTTTAAATCTGATTTTTTCAAAAAATCTTATACTTTGTGGTTTGCCAATTTTTTCCCCAAAAGATTTTTGCTACTATGCCGGTCTCAAACAAACAACCATGCTGAAGTCTTGGCTCTACATAGAGGATCTCAACACCCATTAAATATAGAGTCAGCTGGCTGCACATTGAATGACACTCTAGGTTTATCACTAATTCTCAAACAACCATGCTGAAGTCTTGGCTCTACATAGAGGAACTCAACACCCATTAAATATAGAGTCACCTGGCTGCACATTGAATGACATTCTAGGTTTATCACTAATTCTTGATGCATCTGCATTCAGCATTTGCAGATATTCTGCTTGGAATTGAGTGATAGTTTTAAATCTGACTGGTATCCTACATTTGCACAATGGTTGGCTCAAAAATCAGACAAGGGCACTCTTTGAAGGGTGATAATAGTTGTTACATGTTGTCTACTCACACAAGAAAGGGCATTGCTCATCAGCCTATGTACATTGTTAACTTCTCACAATCACTTGTTAAAATCTGAAGGTGTAATGTCCCCTATCCTAATTTGCCCCAAAATTTTCCTATTGATCACAAATTCCTGCAAACTAGGGTTAGGGTTTTCACCTTATTAAATAAATATCTCTTTATTGATGTATTCTTGGATTGGAATCCTGCATTCACCCCATGAACAATATTTCCACACATGCACATATACGTTTGTTAGCATTAGTTTATGTCATCACACTTATAGATTGATCACAAATGCAACTATTATGAAGTAGGAGGAGCAACTTGGTGTGTTCGCCTGAAGCCTTTTGCCAAGCCTAAGAGGTTGTATACCACAACCCTCCCTGTTGGTGACTTGTACCTGCTTGCCCTAGCCATGTCACAACCCCAAAAGACACTTTGCCTTCTGGAGGAAGCTAGTGGAGCTTATAGTGGTCTAGGCCTACCACCCCTCCATGGCCCTTCCCTTCTTTGGTTTGAGCGGACTTGAGTGGGACATCCAACCCTCCATGGCCTATCCCTGCCTTTGGACAGGGCGGATCTTAAGTGGACTCTCCACTCATCCATGGCCCCTCCTTGCATTGGGAATAGGCGCATCTTAAGCGGAGTCTCTAGGCACCACTTTCTCAGGCCCGTCCTCCTGAGTAGGTTTTCAAACACACAATTTATCTTTAGCCATAAAATGTAATAGCCCTATACGTAACAAATGTAACTATTATGTACTAAGAAAACACTTCGCCTATTGGAGGAAGCTAGCGAACCTTATAGTGGTCTAGGCCTACCACCCCTCCATGGCCCTTCCCTTCTTTGGTTTGGGTGGACTTGAGTGGGACCTCCACCCATCCATGGCCTATCCCTGCCTTCGGACAGGGCAGATCTTAAGTGGACTCTCCACTCATCCATGGCCCCTCCTTGCATTGGGAATAGGTGGATCTTAAGCGGGGTCTCTAGGCACCACTTTCTTAGGCCCTTCCTCCCGAGTAGGTTTTCAAACACACAGATTCAAATACTCAGATTTATCTTAGGCATTAATATTCAGTAGTATCCATACATGTTATGGCATTCTCAAGAACAACATCTAGATCCATGCCTACAGAACAATGCACATATTAATACTAGAAATGATATGCATGTCTTTTACCTTCATTCCCAATCGATCTGTTCTTCACATCTAGAAGATATTGTTGGTGTAGATCAAGCAAATAAAAATCTATTATTCATATTCATATTAAAGAACCATGCCTACTCATAAGGTTCAATAATTGCTGCAAGCATCATTATTGTATAATCATAAATAATATATCTTCTATATAAACATATACATATTACTATTTCTAGTTGGTTCCCATTACAATGATTACTGTGGTATACATATATATGTATACAATTATAAATAGATATCCAATAACATATTAGCAATAATATCATTATTGCCTCATTATTTAAATCCATATTTAGTCATTCAATATCTACTTTACTAATGCATCCAGCTTATTATTGTTTTATTTCCTAAAGCATTGACTAAGTACCTTTTTCCAAACCTTAATATTCATTTAAATTGATTATTTATATTATACTTACCTGATCCTTGCCGATCTGCAGAGTTCTCCTTTATTTCCTTCCAGCCATGTAATGTAGAAGACTTTCTTCTTTCAGCCAGCGATGACAAAGATTTGTTCTCCTTTTTTTTTATTCCTCTCTCCATCAATCATAATTTTTTTTTTGAGATTCTTTCTCTTATTTACTTTTCCTCCCTCCCTCCCCCATTGTTTGGCTTAGTCTCTTCCTTTATAAGTCGACGCCCATCCCTTTGACTAGGGACGTGACTTATGAAGTCACTGTTTCTTTGCATCGGTTCATTGCTAATCATCACCTCATAAAAATAGTCGCTGCTGTGTTAGGGACCGATCCTATTTGGCATTTATTTATTTTATTTGTTATTTGTTATTTGTTTAGTTTATATTTTATATTTTATATTTAGTCTATGAATTGGGCTTGGGTTATTTTATATTTGTTATTTATGGTATTGATATTATAATATTTATGAGTCATTTATGCTCATAATTATAATATTATTTTGGGTAATCATAATTGTAATGGAATTGTTATATTTATATGTATTTTCTATTTATTTGTATTTCATGGTTTCTATATTTCAATGTTACAATTTGGGGGGACATGACATAAGGGCTATTTAAGAGGATATTCCAATGTTCCACGGAGTTTTCTGACGTGGGGATGGGATTCAGGGACGGGGGGTTCAAGGGCCTAAGTTTGGGGACGACAGTGGGACGACATTGATATACATATAGTACTTGAAAAACTAGTTATAAAAATATGTATAAGAATTACATTTCAAATGAAGCTTTGGAAAATTAGTAAAATAGCAAAATTTCAAATGCTAAATACTAAAAGTTTAAATAATTGAATGCTAAATAAAATTTGTCAAATGAAAATGTCAAATTGGAGATTTCTATTATATTGAAAATATCATAAAGATGATTACAATGAGTAGCATGATATCAAAATAAGTACAAAATGTCAAAATGCAGTGAAGGGAGGCCTCTAATCATCCCATACTCCTCATCATTGGAACTACTAGACTCCTCATGGTCAAGCTCCACCAAACTAATACCAACCAGCCCCGCATCTGAACTCGTAGCATCCTCATCAATCTATGTTGGCTCCTCTAGTTCTACATCCCATAGGGCTACTAGACTCTCTTTGTACACAAGTGTTTTGCGGTCAATGAGACACAAAGCACTATGTACAACCACAAGCTTCTCCACTCTCCTAGAGGTAAGTCTGTTCCTCTTAAGAGAATGGGTGAAGCTATAGGTTGACTAGTTCCTCTTAGCAATTGAAGAACTAGAAACCTGAGATAGCAATCAAATGGCTAGAGTGGTAGTCAATGATTTCGATACATGGCAAGTCCACCACAAAATTGGGTCGTCCTGTGTCATAGTTTCCATATTCATCTTGGCCACATCAGAATAACCCCTAAGAGTGGCAAATTTGGTCCATGTAGTATGAACCATGGTGACATCTATAGGATCATACATTTTCTCAATAGCCCTGAAGAACCCTGTGCAAGGGAGTGTTGAGCTTCTTCCATCTCTGATGAATGATTGGTTGAATGTGCTCATAGTAGAATGCTAATGTCAGGTCCTTCTCTTGCATGGAAGCCCTCATCTAGTCAAGCATAGAATCAATGCACTCATACACCTCTCCAAGGTTAGGTGCATCCACATCCCCATATCTAATGACTTGGAAAATTGGAGCAATGATGGAGACTATATATCTTGCATCACTCCAAAACAGATCACTCTTCACTATATCCTTCACTGTCCTCCCCTGCTTTGTCCTAGACTCAGCCAACCGATTACAATCTGTTGTCATAACCATGAGTTGTAGTGACTCCTGCAACTCAATCATTCTCTCCAAGAGAATGAAATAGGATGCATATTTGGTCTTAGTAGGTTTCAAGAACTCCTTAGTGAAGCTCTTGAAGAGTGCATGTGATGTGTGTTGCTTGTAGATAAACATCTGCACATCTCTAGCATCACTAACCACTGTTCTGATCCACTCAATCTTCTCCACATCCTTGAGTGCATTGTTCATGGCATGCACACAACACAGAGTCCACCAAATATGTTTGTAAGCTGCCTCAACAAGTTTCCCCCCAATTTTGCACACATGTGTTGCATGTGTCACTACTTGGACCACATTTTGTGGCCCAACCTCCTCGATAGCGTCCTTGAGGACCCCAAATTGAAAATCAACATCTTTGCGATGCCCTACACAATCAACTGCTTGAAGAAAGTGCGGGCCCTTTGTTCATGTAACCATGATATTGATGAGTGGATGATGGCTAATATCCGTCCAACCATCCATGACTATACTACATCCAGTCTATCAACACATTGATCCTGGAATAGTTCTTATCCAAGATTGTGGTCCTCAATTTTGTTTCACCTGGTGGCACATATGATGGTCCTCCCCTTGCTACCATTGACTCCATCTCCCTGTAATAAGAGATCGAGCTACATGAAATGGGATACCATTGGCAAAGAAGAAGTTTCCAATGGCATTATCTATCTCATCCTTCAATTGCACATTGAACAAATCAGCTATGGGGTTACTTTGAGATTACAATTTGTGTTTCCCCTTACCCTATCCTACATGGGCACTGGAAAAAGAACCTAGCATCACTCTTACTCTCGCTACAAAGTATGACTAGAACTTTGTGATTGGCTCTGTTGAACATGTACCTTATGAGACAGTACTAGGCATAGGTGTAGCTGCATTGTCATCAGGAACACCTCATAGCTTATTTATCTCAGCTTTGTATTTGAGGTTTGCTGGTTGTGCCAAAAAAGCACATGTCTCCACACCTTTTCCTCGAATAAAAAGGTGTTCATTAACTCTATTAATGCTGCCATACCATTCTAGATCACAAAAGTGGCACTTCCACCTCCTTGTGCCACCAAATGTCCCTAGTCTGATTGAAAATTTTGTTGCAAACTGTCTGAGAGGAGACTTACGATCAAAAGGACCCCTAGCATACTTTATTAGTAATGTGGAGGGGCACTCTATAGTACTTGCTGCACTTGCCATGGAACTAGTTTGGGCTTCAGGCTTAGCCCCATGGTCACCCCCCTCAACCTCAGGGTCAATATGAACCTCTATCTCATCCTCACTCATGTCATGAGAGCTCACTGTAACACTGCAATAAACAATATAAATTCTATAAGTGCCTAGTTTCACCCTAGTTTAACAAATTTGAAAATAAAATTTAAAATTTGATGTTGAATCTTGACGAAAAAATGAAAAATGAACAATGAGCATTGAAATCAATATATGAATATGCATTTGCACCCATGCTTATTAATTACTTTTTAATCATAATTCCATAAACATGGCAGCAAATGCATATTCATAGATTCATTTCAATGTTCATTGTTCATTTTTCATTTTCTCATCAAGATTCAACATCAAATTAGGTTTTGAAAATGAAACTTAGAAAAAAAAATGAAAAAACTTCAAAAAAAGTCATAAAAACCTACCTTGTGTTTGAAAAATCCCTCCAAGATGATGTAGAATCCTCCTCTTCTTCTTGCTTCTTCTCATCCGTATTGCACTCGCAACACCTCAATGATGCTCAATCTCACTCCACTCCTTCAATCACTCTTCTCACTTCTTCACCTGGCTGTTAGAAAACATCAAAAACCAAATGTGAGGAAAAAGTGAGGATTTGTGAGTGTTTTGTAAAGTTTAGAGGGCATGGAGGGGGCCCACTTGCCATTAGGGCTTGTCCCTTGTCACAAAAATCAACAAAAAAAATGAAATAAAAGAAAAAAAACACTTTTTCCACACCCAGTTCGAGAGACACCTAGATGCCCCGGGACGCTTGAGGGACTCCTGGGTGTCCCTGGGACATCCCAGAGACATCTTGGTGTCCCCGGCGAACCAACAGTGGTGGAGGTGCAGCAAAGGGATGTCCCCGACCTATCCCCACATCTCGAAGACATCTTCGTCTGGGAAATATAGAGATTGGGGGGGGGGGAGGAGGGATGCATCCTTGTGGAACATTAGGATATTCAAATCCTTCAAATAAATAAATAAATTAGCAACTATCTGCACAGATGTACAATTTATGCAAAAGGATTGATAGATTTTCTCCATGTATCTCCACTCAAGTGCTATCTGTATCAAATCAAGTTATAATGATTCCTAGGTGAAACCCCATATTTGTGGAAATAGTTATGAAAAACATCCTTGTTTTTTGCAATTGCAAACATGACATAAAGAAGTTAAAAAATTGTGGTGTTGTTGGACATAGAAGCAAGCAATCTAAGAGTAGTGCTAAAGCAAGTCTCACTAGGGTTTATCACTAAGTTACCGGTTCTTCTTGTGAAACCCCTCAGTCCTAGTCCGAGTCCGACCTGGCTCTAGCCCACAGCCTGTGGGTTTGTCCTTGACAGACCCAAACCGAACCCAAGCAGAATTTGGGCGGATTTTGCAAATTCATTTTTTTTTTTTTTGACTATTTTTGAACTCTAAAAAGTCTCATTTGCCCCATAAACCTTAAAATGATGTGTGCCATGAAGGTTTGTGTGGCTTTGATGGTCTTAATTTGGGTCTTATTATGAATGCAAAATGATGTACGCCATGAAGGTTTTTGTGGTCTTGAAGGTCTTAATTTGGGCTTGGTGGCAAGGGCTTTTCCCTTTGACCCCACCTTGTATCGTGACAGGGAGCGCACTAGGGGTGCTAACCCTGGACCTTGCGAGGGGCATTGTCCCTTGACCCCGCTGGGAGCATTGCCCCCAAACCCCCACAAGGGGCATTGCCCCTCAACCCCACGAAGGGTGCTGCCCCTTGACCTCGCTTGGGGCATTGCCTCCAGACCCCCACGAGGGGTGTTGCCCCACAACCCCGTTGGGGGATTGCCCTCAAACTCCCTTTGCATTCATTTGATTTTCTAGGTACTGTCCAAGTCCAAGTTTCCAAGTTTTCCTAAAGTCTTCATCTATAATATCATCATCCGATTGGACAATCTTCCTTGATGTTACTTGATGCTTACCTACAAGGAGAAATGCAACAATGTAGTTAATTTTAATATACAATATATATCATGGCATTCGAGTTTGACTAATTGACATTCTAATATATATATATATTTTATGGTGGTTTTGTTTATCATACAATATATGATGCTATGTGTAGTATTTTGAACTTAATTATTGTTGTAAAATTGTAAATATGTATATATTTTTGGTTTTTATATGTTCTTGTATTAACGAACCCAAAATGAACCCAACCCCAAAATTTTTTTTGCCCAAACTTGTGAACCGAACTGTTGAACCCAAACCCAAACCTGAAACTGAACCGGTAACTTAGGTTTATCAGAGGAGGGTCAACCTCAGCAGTATGCAGGGTTACAAGTAGAACAATCAAGGCAGAGTCAACTTCCAGCCTCAGCTGGAACAAGATTGTGGAATGAATCAGCCATGAAAAATTGATCATGATGAGTCCACGTTGGCTTTTTTATTGGGCCAGGTTGTCACCACACACGTTGCTGGTATATGCAATTCTGAGTTACATCTATCTGCCTAGAATACTCATCTGCTTTTGGTTCCTTCCAGTCTCTCCAAATTGCTTCTGGCAGGGTCCGGCACCCATGTATCCCCCCAAAAGCATCATCAAATAAATTTCAAGGCATGGGAACAGAATGAGGTTCCACATTCTGCTTTTTATCCTTGAAGTAGAATCGGCATGCACTAGAAATTTTATGTTTATTGTCATCATGGATGATCACAGCTCTAGGCTTTCCATGAGCTAGAGTTTGGCTTTTGTATTTTTATTGCCTTCTCCTTCACACACACCCCCACACACACCTACTTGACTCCTTTGATGTTGTATGAAGCTTCATATATTCTACTCACTGGGGAAATAAACTATAGTAGGGGCTCCACAGAAGTTTTGTTTGGTAAATTGAATGCTCCTCCCACACGCTCCTACCCCTGCCACTGCCCACACAGATCCATCTCTCCACCCCTGATTCATCCACACACACACCGGTACCTTTTTTTTGCAAAAAGGAGGATGACAGATGTAATATCCAACAAATGAAAATATGGATTTATAACCTGTTGTGTATTAACTCATTTATATTAATTTTTTTGATATCTTATCTATCTTGCATGTTGTGTTGCTTAGGTGCTTCGTATCCAACTCGAAGTTCCAGTTTCAGCCTTATCAACACCAGAGCTTCTCATGCCTCGTATAGTTAAATATCTTGCAGTTGCATCTCCAATATCATACAAGCAAGAGACCTATGACCATATGATATCCGATAAAAAATCAATATGGCTGCAGCCCGTACTTTTGAGGCTCTTGGTTACTTGGCTTGCAGATTGCCCAGATGCTGTGAATTGTTTTCTTGAATCACCTGCACATCTAACATACATGATAGAGTTGGTTTCAAGCCATAGTTCTGCAGCAAGTGTTCATGTCGCTGGCTTGGCAGCTGTTCTTTTAGGTGAGTGTATTGTGTTCAACAAAGCAGCCAAGGACAACAGAGATGCCTTCATGGTGGTTGATGCAATCAGCCAAAGGATAGGACTCACAGCCTATTTCCATATTTGGGAGGAAATGCAAAACAGTCCATTGTTTATATCAGCAGCTTCTGAATCGCGGCTTCCAAAACCATTGACAAGATCAACAGCTGCTGAAGCTGTTGGTGTTTCAGAAGTGCAAGATGGAGAACTGTTTGAGACTGATAAAAGCAGAGCAAGCCCTGTTGATCCCTTGTTGACTTCATTTTATGATGCAGCATTTGTTAACTTCATTAAACACCTGGAACCATTTGTTAGAGAAAAGATTGTAGAGCTTTTCAGCCGTCCCAAGAGTAAGGTTACAATAATTCCAGCAAGTTTGGAGCAGAAAAATGGAGAAAGTGACAGTGACTATATTATACGGTTAAAGTCATTTATGGAAAAACAGTGCCACGAGATGCAGGTAAAAATGCAAACATTTTTGAAAACCACATAGTTGTGCTTTTTGTGTACGCTATACTTAATGTTTGAATTTTTTTTAATTGTTTTATGCTTGCATGCAGGAACTTCTTGGCCGAAATGCTGCTTTAGCTGATGACCTTGCAAAAACAAAAGGCGATTCCAACTCATTTACAAAAGGACATAACATTGCAATGCAAGGGACTGCAAATGGGATCACTTCAAGACTTGAAGCTGATAATCTTAGACAGGAACTTCAAGAAACTCGAAATAGAATTGAAACACTGAAAGCTGAAAAAAGGAAATGTGAAGATGAGATCTCAACTTATAAACAGCTGGCTGGGAAATATGAAGCAGATCTGAAGAGCTTGTCTGATGCATATAACAGTCTGGAGCAAGCCAACTATCGCCTTGAGTTGGAAGTGAAGAGTGCGAGAGGTGGTAATGAATCCATACTACCAGATCTTGAAGCTGTTCGTGAAGAGGGAAGACAGGAAGCACAGAAGGAGAGTGAAGCTGAATTGAATGACTTACTGGTTTGTCTGGGTCAAGAACAGAGTAAAGTGGAGAAGTTAAGTTCAAGACTGGCAGAATTAGGTGAGGATGTTGATGCCTTACTTGAGAATATTGGCGATGAAGGTGAAGTTCAAGGGGATGATGACGAAGAGGACTAAGATTCAAATGAATTCTTTATTTGTTTCCTTCCTAAAAGTGTCATAAGGTTGCTCAACTGTCTCAGCTTTCTTCAACCATTGAAAGTTGGGTTCAATTGTGATATCTTTTATCATACCCGATCTTATGCCTATCAGGCTCATGTATATTAGGTTTGCCATTTGTGTTGAACATATTTAGAAGCAAACATCTATGAATGTACCTTTACATTCTTGATTCTTTATTTATGTTGGTACAGGCCTTAACCTACCAAAGTTTCATTGAGTCCTGAACAATTTGTCTAATTTAAACACTCTATAAGGTTTTGCCATTTTGCCTCTTGTAAATATGCAGAATTGTCAACTAAGATCATCAACCATGTGCCAAATCAGGCTTTCTACCACCTCTGTGATGGTTTTATTTACCCTCCCAAATGACATGGTTTGGTGAGTGTCGGGTATTTTGACTGATTTTTTCTCATTGCATTTAAAATAAAAGTGAATATTCTGTTCAGTCCAGTTTATACACCCCTGAAAAAGCCTACAATAACAGAACGGGAACCGATAAAGCAAGTTTTCTTTATTTTAGATGTCATGTTTAAATTGATCAAGAATAGTGATGTTTCCTATTTCTTACCATTTTCGAGTATTTTATTGCTGCATTATAGAAGCTAAAAATGACTCTTCGGCCCTTGCTTAGCCATCATGCTAATCGAGCCCTGCTGCTTTGCTTTCTCCTCCAGTCAATATTCATTGCAATTACTAATTATTCTGGATGCTATCATCTATTATGCATGTTCAAATAAGAAAAGAAGCAAGGCTGTTATTGGATGCACACCAGGCAATACAATAATATGCCCATGCTGTTGAAATTTGAGAGCTTTGATAGATTTTCTCTATGTTAATTAGGGATCTAAAGATCCTTTAAATAGACAAAATTTATGGACAGATTTGTCTATATGATAGATGCTTCTCTATGTAACAGATGCTTAAGGATTGTGATTAATTATAGTTTATATTTCCAACACTAATCTGTACATTTAATTTCATCACACAAAATGACTAGATGGTGGGAGCTTCCTAGAGGCTTATTAGCAACCCATGTACAAATAAGAAGATAACACCAATGCTCTCTCAAAAGTATACAAACTTATCTTTGCTCAAAATTTTAGTGAAGACATGCAAGCTACTCATTGGCTGGTGTATAAACTAGCTCAATTTCCTTATTGAATACATGTTCACAAAGGAAGTGATGATGCACTTCAATATGCGTGTGTGAGCATGAAACACTATGTTTTTGGACATCTTCAACATACTTTGATTATCACAACATATAATTGTGGGATCAAGTTGTGGGTGTCAAATTCCTTAAGAAGTAGTTGAAGCCATATTGCTTCACGTGTTACTGCAACAACTATCTGATTCTTTGCTTCAGTGGATGACAATGCAACAGTTGGTTGCTTCTTACTACATGAATAATGGTGGATCCAAATTGAAGCAATAATTAAAGGTTGATTTCCCAAAGTCTATGCAACCTATCCAATTTGAATTTGAAAATATAACAAGTTTGAAAACTTCATTCTTTGAATATTTCAATCTGAAGTTGTGTTCCTTGAAGATATCTCAGAACTCACTATGCAACTAACCAATGATTTTGTTTGGATGAGTTATGAATTTTCACAAGATGTCAACTGTATAAGATTTGTTAGGGAAAGTAGTAGTCAAGTAAATCAAGTTTTCATTAACTACTCTTCCATCTAGGTCTAGTCAACTTAGTTATTGTCTTACTTGGCATTTATAAAGCTTTGGGATCTTGCATTTTGAATAGTAAGGATTTCTTTGGTGTACTTAATATGAGAGGAATATTTTTCTAGGTGCTTGGAGCACTTCAATTCCAAGAAAGTAATGAAGTCATCTAAGATCAGATGTATCAAAACTAATCTAAATGTCTTCTTTCACTTTATGTATAATCAATTAAGCTTTCCCAATGATGATGAGCAAATCATCAACATACAAAACAGTGAATAGTAACATGATTGTAACTCTTAATTTTGGATTAACATCAATGTTTTGAAATCTCCTTTGAAGAAAGTATTTATCAATTTTTGAATACTAGGTTTGTGGAGCTTGTTTCAAACCATATAGTGCCTTTTATAGGCAACATACGATATGTTCCTTCAATGTTTCAACAAAATCAAGAGGTCACACATACTTTGTCAAATATTCCTTCAAAATACACTTTTTATATCTATTTAGTGGATTTTCCACTTGTGCTATTGGAAGTGCTATGAATATTTTTATGGTGGCCATCTTTGTGATTGGAGTAAAGTTTTCCTTATAATCAACACCATAATGCTCCAACTTTTACATTTAGACATTAGTAGACAACATGTCTATACATGTTATGAACAATTTTTTTTGCATTCCAATTGAAACACGTATCACGACCTCATACTTGTACACATGATGTTGAAATTCACTAACATTAGGACCCAAGCACATGGTGACACCATGGAGTGTATAACATGTCAATAAACACAAACACAAAAACAATAGTGGAAGACCTGAACAAAATCATGCATTGGCATCGACACAATGAAAAATAGAAGAGATATAGCCTCTTCACAACTTACAATAGATTGCAAGTCTTATCAACACAAACAAAAGATGAGGATGGAAGAAACTAAAGCCCATACTAATGTTCACCCTTTTCATTAGTCACAAGGGAGATGCAACAACTTGCCTACATCTCATTAGACTCTAACCAAACACAATCAAGGACACTAGCACACCACAAAGAGGATTAAAAATAACAAGGGTAAAAGATAACCCAAAACCAAGAAGATAGGTATTCAAAGAAAACCCTAGGGAATAACCTTTCTTTTGAAAACTTATTGAAAAAAGGTTTGGAAGCTCTCGTTGCCACCAAATCGCTCCTATTGAGAAAGAAACACCCTTGTTGCTAGTTAGTATTTTCCTAGAGAATTTCAAATTGCCCAGGTTGCCACTCAAATGACCCTTGTGCCAAATATGCCTTTTCATATATGAAATAGAACCAAGAGAGGCAATGGGTTTCTTGGAACACCAAAATTGGTTTCAAAGGCAACACAAAAGGCCCCCAACAAGCCTAACAAAAAAATTAATCCCCTACACAAGAACCAAAAATTAAATGACAAGAAAGAAAGGCACAAATCTTGACACAAGTGAAGGAATAGGCCATACAAGCCTAAAACAACCTACACAAAGTAAGGTGTAACTTTCATCAATTTAAGAGGTTATGAAATGATCAAAGCCATTCATTTATAAAAATATTAAGCTACAAAACTATGCACAAAACTCACAAGATGCCAATATTCAATTTCATCAGAAGATGCTATTGTTCAAGTGCAAACATTTACTTACTCAAAATGTGATAATAATACTTGCAAATCACATACAATTTCCAAAATCAAGATATGTGAACCACAACATAACATGCCATGAGAGGTTGGTCACAAGGGAGATACAACTCACTTATGTATAATTAGGGTTTGCTCAAGCACCCTTAGGGACACAAACACAACACAAAAGGGACCAAAACCAACAAAGACAAAAGATAGCACCAAACTATGAAGATATACATTTAGAGTAGACCCTAGGGAATTAAGAAGTGCTCACTATCCCTAATTGCACTTTTTCAGGCAAAATTACCCTTCTTGTTGGTTAAGAATTACCTTGACAAATTTGAAATAGCCCAAGTGGCCATTCAAGTCACAGTTGGGACATATATGTATTTGAGATAAGAAACATGGCCTAGGGAGGAAATTGGCTTCTTAGAACACCATAAATGGTTTGAAGGCAACACGAAAGATACCCAACAATACAAATAACAAAACTAACCCTTGACACAACATTTAGAACTCAATTGACAAGAAAAAAGACACAAAGCTCAAGGCAAGTGAAGGGCTAGGCCATGCAAGCCTAAAGCATCCTACACAAAACAAGGTGGAACTTTCTTTGATTTAAGATTTGTTATGAAATGATCAAATTCAATCATTTTAAATGAGCTTAAGCTACAAAACCATGCACAAAATTCACAAGATGCCAATATTCATATCATCAAAAGATGCTACTATTTCAAAATGTGTAAATGACACATGCAATCACATGCAATTTCCAAATTGATATACAAACCACAACATAATACCATTGAATTCCACATATACATACACATCTCAAATGAGGCATAACATGCATAATCCATCATTTTATCACAAGATCAATCTCACAATCATAATATTTTGTGCCAAATTGATATTTAATTTACATGATTACAAGGAGAGATCACATTCAAACAATAATTAATCACATTTTAAGATAAAGGTGAGATACACATACAATTATCACTTTGCTAAGCTATTTCAAAAGTTCACTAGTAACCATATATTACTATTTATAAAAAGATTACTATGATAAGATGATATAATAAGAAGCCATCAAAAGCTACGAGATCCTTGTGGAAACTCCATGATGTTATATCATGATTCCATCACGAAATTGCAATAGTGAACATTACCCAACCATATGGGACCTTGAGAACCATCCCTCTAAACTAAGAGATGAACTCCATGGTTATTGGAGCCGACTAACTCCTAGACAAAACACACCTATGCACATAACATATATAAAAAACATGAATAAAAGCATGCATAACATGATGGCATGATATAATGCGGGGCCAACATAGAAGTCATTGAGGCAAGTGAAAGTTAATGGAGGAGATAGTTTTTAAAAGAAAGACAAATAAGCAACTTGGAACAATTTTAAAAATAAGCGGGAATTTTTTTTCCCAAACAACTCTGTCCTTATTCTTAATTTTTGCCTTCGGTTTTGTATAAAATTTAAATGTAATTTATTTAAAAAATAAGATTATATTTTATTTTATTTTTTATTAAATATATATTATATTTATTATTATTATTATTAAATTTCAATATTTAATCATAATTTTAAAATTATAAAAATATTTTAAATATTAATAAAATTAATAAAAATTTAAAATTTTATTTTAAAGTACATTAAATATTTAGTATTAAAAATATTTAATTTTTTTAAAAATGTTTCTATTCAATTAATTTAAATATTAAAATTTTCATATCTTTAATATATATTAATACTAATTTTTTTTGATAAAAATAAGTTTAAAATTTAATATTTAAATTTCTATATCTTTAATTTATATTAATACAATTTTTTTTGGTAAAAATAAGTTTAAAATTTAATATTTAGTATTTAGTATAAAAAAATATTTATTTTTTAAAAAAAAGATTTAAAGATTTATCTAAGTATTAAAGATTTATCTAACTCATTTTAAACTTACATAAATCTTTAAATTTTAAACTTAGGTAAAAATTTAAATTTAAAGATTAAAATTTAAAAATTTACCTAAGTTCAAAATAAGTTAGGTATATCTTTGAGACTTAGCTAAACCTTTAAATTTTAAACTTTTTAAAATTTAATTTTTTTTATACTAAATATTTTACATTAAAATAAATCTTTAAAATGAGTTAGGTAAATCTTTAAATTTGAACTTTTTAAAAAAATTAAATATTTTTTATACTAAATATTAAATATTAAATTTTAAGCTTATTTTTATCAAATTTTTTTAGTATTAATATATATTAAAGATAAGAAATTTTTAATATGTAAATTAATTTAATATAAACATTTTTAAAAAATTTAAATATTTTTTATGCTTAATATTTTATGCATTTTATATTAAAATAAAATTTTAAATTTTTATTAATTTTATTAATATTTAAAATATTTTTTTATAATTTTAAAATTATGATTAAATATTGAAATTGAAATTAATAATAATAAATATAATATATATTTAATAAAAATAAAATAAAATATAATCTTATTTTTTAAATAAATTTCATTTAGATTTTATACAAAATCCAAGGCAAAAAATAAGAATAAGGACGAAGTTGTCAATGTCTGTGAATGTGTGACGGTTGAACGGTCATGTGAGCGTAATTATATAATGAGACAAATAGTAAACTTGATCCATTGACAAGAGCTTTTCTATTTGTTCCAATTTGGGGGACATGTTTTATGTGCAAATGTGCAAATCAACAACTACAATAACTTAGTAGGTAGTTTTTATTGCTTCTTGTGATTTTAATGGTTTGTTTTTTTTTATACTATTCTCTTTCATAACATCCAATATATTCTAACCTACAATTTTACAAAATAGTATAGATGTAATTAAAATATTTTTTATTTAGACAATAAGAATGTAATGTAAGGTGCCTTCAAAATTTATAACAATTGTTAGTTACAGTAAAATTGTGTTTCAATTTATTCATATGATTGAAAAATAAATGCACAAAATAATTCCATGTTGAAAAATACAGTGTGGATTTTTTCTTACTTCATTTTGGATGTTCAAAGCTAAATGGTGGAGAGCACGAGAAGGAGTTGCATTTTGGGGATACATAAAACTAACCAAATTGAGGTGAGGGGTAACTAACCAATTGGGTTGTTGTGTGTTTACAATTTTAAAACAGTATGTGGGTTGTGTTTTCCAACTTGTTGTTTTACATAACATTATGAATGTAATAAAAAAGTTTTGTTATTTACATAGTAATAATGTAATGAAATTTACCACAACTATTAGTTAGAGTGAAAATTGTATTTCATTTTCTTTATATGATCAAAAAATAAATGCAAAATATAATTGGAGGTTGGATAACACATTGTTAGTTATTAGTTAGTTCATTGTGCGTGTTCAAATCTCAAGGTCAAAGTGATCGGGGAGGATTTATAGGTGGGGAATACACAAAACTAATGAAATTGAGCCAAGGGATAACTAACCAATAGGGTATTTACCTGTAGAGGGTTTTACAACAGTACGTAGGTTGCATGTTTCATAACACATAGTGTTTTCCTACCTACAATTTTACAAAAGAGTAAGAATGTAATGAATTTTTTTTGTTATTTACATAGTAGGAATGTAATGAAATTCACCTTCAAAATCTATAACAAGTCTTATTTAGAGTAAAAATTGTGTTTCAATTTCTTCATATGTTCAAAAAATAAATGCGAGATATAATTGCATGCTGGAAAACACAGTGGGTTAAATGAGTAGATGGTTTATGAAGCCTGCAACCAATGCATTATTTATCTCATTCACTTTGGTTTGCATCTTTTCAAGTGTTTTTAGAGAAAATTGTGTTTTCATTCCATACATTCTAGTACCTACACAGAATAGTTGCATGATGGAAAACACAATGTCAGATGTCCATCATTTCATTTTACATGTTCAATTTAAACAATGGAGAGTACGAGGAGGAATTTTATTTTTGGGGATACATAAAACTAATCAAATAGAGCTGAGGAGTGACTAACCATAGTCTAAATATACTTCCTCTAGTTTAACCATAATTTCTTATTATTTATATTTCTATGTATCTATATACCAAGGATGAATCTTATAGCACCTACATCTTTCATCTCAAACCAATAATCCAACTAAACCTTGAGTTCTCTAATGAACACTTCATTATTCCTAATGATTAAGATATCATCAATATGTAAAACTATTATTAACTTATCTCAATTCTTTGGAAAACCTAATTCTAATGCATATGGATCAAATTTTTGATACAACATACATGGTGACTACTTTAATGCATACAAAGACCCTTGTAGTTTACAATCGAAAGATTCTATACCCCTTATTTGAAATTATGTACCCTTTTAAGCCATCTCCTATTTATAGAACTAATTTTCTCGTATGACACATAATTTGATTCAAGGATCTTGTATCTCCCCTTAAGCCACCCTCTTAGGATCCCTTAATTCATTGTCTTAGCTACCCTAAATTCATCCTCTTGCATCCCCTTAAGTCACTCTCTTAACTCCACTTAATCCATCCTCTTAGGACCCCTTAATTCATTGTGTTAGCTACCCTAAATCCATCCTCTTGCATCCCCTAAAGTAATTATCTTAACTCCCCTTAATTCATCCTCTTAGGACCCCTTAAGTCATTCCCTTAGCTACCATATCATCCTCCATCTATATAATATTCATCTATTCTTTTATTTCATTATGAACTACTACTTCCTCTTTCTTCAATTTCTTCATTATAAGGCCTTTCAACACCATCTTTATTTCTTTCTTTGGATTTATTTGTACGTCATCATCATCACGTTAATCCATTAGGTTAAACCTTAAACTCTAAACCCTAAACCCTAAACCTAACATCCATCACCATTGCATTAATCCATTAGGTTAATTTTAGGCTAATATAAATTTATTAATCTAAGCATCTTTCATCTATCATAGTCCTTTCATTATTCATGCATTTTTTCATCCTAATCATTACATATCTCCCATCTCATTATCCAAATAATCTTGAATCCAAAAGCTTTATTTTGAATGGAAATGATTCTTGTACCTATTCAACCATATTATTTTGATCTAATGGAATAAAAGGAAAGCTTCACTTGTATGATGATATCTAGAGATAAGGTGGATGTGCCTTAGCATAGTAGGTTGAAAAAGTACTTAATTAACATCTTGGATTAATGTGTATAATGTTTTGTGACAAGTATTACACCCATTTTATTGGAGATAGGATCCTCTAGTTACACATTAATTTAGAGAAATAAGTTCTTCCAAACTATATTGAAACCTTTTTCTTGTAACTCTTAATAACTAATTTGTAAAGGATAAAAATGGAGGGGATTTTCATATGGAATCATATCTTATTAATGCAACCAATTCTTTCATGAAATTCTCATCTCCCCTAAAAACTAAAGGCTAGGTACAAGGTTCTAGTACATGTTATTCCCCACTCCAAGATCACCACCTACTATCCCAATTACCTCCCTCTTTCTCTCCCTCACTCTCTCTACCTACTAACAGGGGATAATAAGAAGGATAGAGGGAGGGAGAGAAAGAGGGAGGTAATTGGAACCTAGGTACAAGCTTCCAGTGCATGTTATTCCCCTCAATCTCTCTACCTACCTCTCCCTCTATTCCTTCAGCCTTACCTCTCTCTTCCTACCTTTCCATATCTCTCTCATTTCCTCTCTCCCTTTATCCCTCCCATGCCACCTCTCTAGATCTCTCCCTCCACCCATACCTCTATACTTATTTGTATCTCTCATCTCTCGCCATCCCTCCTAACCTTTCTCTCCTCCCTTTGTCCCTCTTTCTCCCCTCTCTCTTTCCACCTACCCCTCCCTTTATCTCTCACTCCCTCCTTCCCTCTCTCTCCCTCCCTCCATCCCTCCCACCCCACATCTCCCTCACTCTACCTACCCATCTCTCTCTACCTCTCTCTCCCCTCCTCTATCTCTCTCTCACACGCCACCTCTTTCTACCTCTCCCACCCTACATAGATCCCTATCTCTACCTACCTCTCCATATCTCACTCTCTCTCTCTCTCATTTACACACACAACCTCTCTCCACATATCCCTCCCATTATCCCTCCCTCCCTCCTTCTCTCTCTCACTCTCTCTATACATAGGTATCCCACCCTACCACTTCCTATAAGAAATAATTTTAGATAACATCAAGATCAAATAGAAGCTATGAAATATTAAAGAAGAAAGTGATAGAGCAACCAAGTCAATTTTATTAGTTTTAGTGCAAGAGAAAGTACATAAGGAGTGCATGGTGAAGATGAATGCAATATAAAAATAAATAAAATAAAATTAATTTATTGGATTGATAGAACTAACTACTATATATGTACTCATCATGGTTGAAGGTACTCTCATTGGTCCTCATATCTTTCCTATCTACATGTGCTCCTTGGGTTGCCAAATATGAAATGTATTTTGAATTTTCTGATTCAATTGATTTTATTGTGTGAAATAAAGATATGAAGATTCCTATCACTCCATCCAAAATGATGGCATAAACTTATAAATTTATGTAAATTTCAAATATTGGAGATATAATTAGATCTTTTGGTTTTGATAAATTACCATAAATATATTACAAATAATAGGGTAGAACTAGAATTTTAATCCTACAAAAAAATATTAAGAAGATTTGATATAAACATGATGAAAAGCTATATAATAATAATTATAAATGGGAAATGGTATGGAAACAAAAAAATTAATATCTTAGACTTAGTAGGATGGGGAGTTGGGATGGTGGATTATGGGACATAGGAACCCAAATTGGATTTATAGCGTCAAGGAGGGATAGGGATAGGGATAACATTTTTGGGCTAGTATAATGGAGGGGGATGGTGAAAAATAGTTTGGAAGAATGATAACACATAATGTATTGACTTAAGAGATTCTTCCTTCTCTTGAGAAGTTGAAATGGAAAAGGAATCTATAGAAGCAGACCAAAATGAATGAGATAGATAGTCTATTGAATGAAGAGATTCTTCCCACTCTTGAGAAGCTGAGGAAGGTGCATGTGCAGTATGTGCAATGGTAAAATGGCAATGTAGAAGTGGATAAAGTCAAGAGGTTTTGCATTGCATATGAATTTGTGCAAGTAAAGAATGTGAGAGATGATGCTATAAGTGGAGTTGAACAAATGAACTTAAGAATTCCATGGAACAAATAAAATTTGAAATAGATGGCAAGGAAAAGAAAAAGTCAGATCTAAGTGAAAAAAAGAGAATTAGTTGAGTGGAGGCTTGAAAGTATTATCTAAAAAGGTAGAAAATTCTTGTGAAGAACTTGATAAAGAAACATCTACATTCTCTAATCGTAAAGACACTCTCAAAGTTGAGAAAAATGTGGCTACAAAGCTACATAAAAGTATTCAAGACATTGAAAACTATATCCAAGAAAGGGATGTATCTATGCTAAGGATTGATGAAGGAGCAACTGATCTAAAGATACAAGTAAAAGATATGAAAAAAAAAGTTAGAAGATCATGACAATGAATAGTAGGGGTTGTTAACAAGTAAGAGCAATGGAGATGAGGAAAAATTTGTGTCACATCCTTTCCTCACTCTCTCTACCTACCTCTCCCTCTATTCCTTCAACCTTACCTCTCTCTACCTACCTCTCCATGTCTCCCTTATTTCCTCTCTCCCTTTATCTCATTTTTCCTTTTCCTTATCATTTACAACCAAATTTGTCGCCACTCCCTATCTCCCTCTTTCCCTCCTCTCCCTCCCTCTATCCCTCCACCCTACCACTCCCTATCTCCCTCATTTCATCTTTGTCTCCCTCCCTCTCTCTCTCGCACACACACACACAGCCTCTCTCCACCTACCCCTCCCTTCCTAACTATCTCTATACCTATCTCTCCCAACCTACCACTCCCTATATCCATCCTCTCCCTCCCTCTCTCCCTCCTTCCCCCTTTCTCTCCCTCCATCTCTCCCTCACAAACACATACAACCTCTCTCCACACCCCTCCCTTCATTCCTCCCTAACACATTCAACCTATTCTTTAAGAGGATAAAATTTTGTACATGAAAAGTTTATCTATTGATAACATCAACCTTACATAGATTAGATGTAATAATCTATGATACATGGAAGGGTTTTTATCCCCAAATATTTTATACAATTCAAGGTCATAGAAATGAGGAAGATGGTCCTCAAATAGAAAGAAAAAAACCCTAAATGATAGTGATCCATTCTCTACAATGAGATATTTTATGCATTTACAATAGTTACAATAACAACTACTCTTCCTGAGTGCTCAACATTTTCAAAGTTGTCATTTTCCTCTCAAATATCAAGCAAGGCTTTCTTTATATTGTGAATAATTTCAAGTGTTAATTCTACTCCCTCTATCCAAATTGGAGTGTCAACTTGCTAAGACATCCAAAATACACATCAAATTTATATAGTTGAATAAAAGGCTTTGAAAAAAAGATTCATAATTGTAACCATAAGCTTTGAAATTTGAAATATATAACCTCTCCTCTAGTCATATAGATCACTTTATGAAGTATCTTCTCTAGTCATGCTACTCAATTTCTATTTATAAGTCTGCTCTCTACACCAATAAAATAAACACAATACCAAAAGGCTCAAATAAACATGAATTATCATTTTGACATTTGATATAGATAGAATAGAAGATGCATATATTGGAGCCAAAAATTGGAGAAAAGTTTTAATAATATTAAAATTCAAACATTAGTTTGAACTCATGAGATTGAGGACCAAGTGTGTAAAGCTTCATGGAGCATGAACTTGTAAAACATCCTAGTAAATAACTTTGGATTCATAAGACAAAGAATATACTTGCCTTGAACACATGGGCATATAACCTATCTTATGAAAATATCTTTCATATAGATGTGATGTGTTGTGTGATAGACTATCTTGAATAAATAAGTTATTTTCTTATGATTAGAGAATGCATATTTTTTTTAAACAATTTCCTTACAAGACTTGTCTACCTTTTTAGATAAGAATTTCATGTCTCCACCCAACTAATTCTCTTTTTCTACACTTAGATCTAATTTTTCATTTTCCTTTTCCTTATAATCTATTTCCAAATGTATTTGTTCCATGGAATTCTTAAGTTCAAGAATGTTTGAGTTCATTTGTTCATTTCTAATTATAGCATCATCTCTCACTTTCTTTGCTTGCACAAATTCATATATAATACAAAACTCTTGATTTAATCCATTTTTCAATTGTTATTTTCCCATTGCACATACTGCATACGCTCCTTCCTCAACTTCTCAAGAGCAGCAACAATCTCTTCAATCAATACATTATCTATCTCATTCACTTTGGTTGCTTCTTATCAAGTGTTTTTAGAGAGGATTCCTTTTCCATTTCATACATTAAAGTACTTGTTGCTCTAGTTCTACATTTCCATATTCCAATTGCACATACTGCACATGCACTGTCCATAACTTCTCAAGAGCAAGAAGAATCTCTTTAGTCAAAACATTACCTATCTCATTCACTTTGGTCTACTTATTTTCAAGTTTTTTTAGATAAGATTCATTTTTCATTTCATACATTCTAGTACTTGGTTCCTAGTTCTACATTTCCATTTTCCCATTGCACATAGTGCACATCCTCCATCCTCAAGTTCTCAAGAGTAGGAATAATCTCTTTAGTCAATACATTATTTATCTCATTCACTTTGGTCTTCTTATTTTCAAGTTCTTTTAGAGTAGATTCCTTTTTCATTTCATACATTCTACTACCTACCATGAAGGATACCCTATGAAATCCCTAACAATTATGTGAAGCAATTTCTTATATTAAGTAACACACACTTTGGTCTTCTTTTGCATAATGAGAAAATTTTGGTTGTTGACATTGAGCAATTTCTTATATGAAGCAACATGTATAGTGCGAAGTGTGCACTATGAAGGACACCCTATGAAATCCCTACTAATTATTTTCTATAAAATGTTGGTCTCCTGAAATCCATTTTGGGTGCCTATTTCCCACAATACACCATCACATCTCTCCCTCTTACTAAGTCCATTTTGGTTCCTTCTATCCCTCCCACCCTACCAATTCATATCCCTCCTTCCCTCTTTCTCTCCCTCCCTCTATCCCTCCCACCCTACCACTTCTTATCTCCACCCCCCCTCTCTCCCTCATACACATACACAACCTCTCTTAACCTACCCCTCCTTTCCTCCCTCCCTAACTCTCTCTATACCTATCCCTCCCATGCTACCACTCCCTATCTCTCTCCTTCCCTCTATTTCTCCCACCCTACCACTCTCTATACCTATCCCTATCTCTCTCCTTTCATATTTCTCTCCCTCCTATCCCTCCCACCCTACCACTTCATATCTACCTCCTTCCCTCTCTCTCTCTCCCTCCCTCTCTCCCTCCCTCTATTATGATCTAGTCATAGCTAATTTCAAATCTAGGTCTTGGAAAAATAGTTTATGACATTCAAATAGTTTATCAAATCACCATCCCTAAAAATAGGAAGCTTGGAATCTACACCACTTGAAATTATAACACAACCATACGAATCCATTAGCATGGATTTCTTGAACATAATACCTACAAAAAATCACCAACATGAGTAAATATGCATTAATGTTGATGGGTTCTCCATGTTGGAAAACACACTGTCCCCTGTGTTGGAAAAGTGTGTATTCCAATAGGGGACAGTGTGTTTTCCAATAGGGAACAAAAAAATGATCACATTATTTGTAGTGTTGAAAAACACACTATCCCTTGTCAATTATTTCCTACACAAGGGACAGTGTGTTTTCCAACACTACAAATAATGTGAGCATTTCTTTGTTCCTTGTTAGAAAACACACTGTCCCTTGTTGGAAAACACATTGTCCCCTATGAATGAGAGTCTGAAATATTCAAATTCCTTATCAAAGCTATGAATTATTAAAGAAGAAAGTGATAGAGAAACTAGAGTTTTTTTAAACAATGATGGTATCGATAAAGAACTAGTACAAAGGAGAATTCTCTTTAGAAATATATACAAGACTAAATATAAGTGTTATAAATTCAAACAATGGTAGTAAATATATTTTAGCACCAAAAGAGATGGTTGATAAGTTAAAATTGAAAAGATTAGAATATCCAAGTCCATATAAAATTTCACAATTGTAGAAATAACATAAGGTACTAGTCAGTGAGCGAGGGAGCCTGGAGAGAAAGATTTGAAAATTAGTTATCACTAGATCATAATAGAGGGAGGGAGAGATAGATTTTAAAATTAGTTATCTACCTCTCCCTCCCCCTATCTCTCTCACACACACAAGATCTCTCTTTGTATACCTCTCTCTCTCCCTTCCTCCCTCCCTCTATCTGCACTCACCCTCTCCCTCTTGACCTACCTTTCCCTCAATCCATCCCACCCACCTCTCTTTCTACCTACCTCTCCATCCTTCCCAAATTCCCCCCTCTATCTACTTCTATATCCTCTTCCCTCTCTACTTTTCCTATCTCCCATCACTCTCTCTACCCATATACTATTGTAAAACCCTCTACATGTAATAACCTAGTTGGTTAGTTACCCCTCAAGTCAATTTTACTAGTCAAGACTTACCTCTCTCTACCAACCTCTCCATACCTTCCTCATTTACTCTCTCTCCCTTGGATAGTGTGTTTTCCAACAGGGAACAAAAAAATGGTCACATTATTTGCAATGTTGGAAAACACATTGTTCCTTGTCAATTATTTCCTACACAGGGGACAATGTGTTCTCCAACACTCCAAATTCATAAGGAATTAATTGACAAGGGACAGTGTGTTTTCCAACACTGCAAATAATGTGAGTATTTTTTTGTTCCCTGTTGGAAAACATAATATCCCTTGTTAGTTATTTCCAATGTTCTAAAATTTGAAGGTGGACTTCATTACATAATTTACAAGGGATATTGTGTTTGTCAACACCACAAATTCATAAGGAAATAACTAACAAGGGATAGTGTATTTTCCAACACTGTAAATAATGTGAGCATTTTTTTGTTCCAATCAAATGAAGAAAGTGAAATGCCTTTTTTATTATACTAAAGAGTTGTTCTAAAATTTGAAGGTGGATTTCATTACATAGTTGGTGTGTATGAAACAAAAAAAATCATAAGGAAATAATTTACAAGGGATAGTGTGTTTTCCAACACTGCAAATAATGTGAGCATTTTTTTGTTCCAATTAGACAAAGAAAGGGAAATGTCATTTTTACGGCACCAAATTTTAAGTCCCTTATACGTCTTTGAAATATTTTTCAATATCTTTAAAACAATTATATCTTCCTCTTCTTGTTCATCCACAACTTGTTCGATAAAGAGTGCATTCTCTAGATTGCTTATTTTTCTTTAAATTTCTTAATCATAACTTTAATAAAAAACACAACCAATGTGTAAATTATAATCTTTTGAGTTGATAAGTAGTACAATTCTCTTCACAATGTGCTATAAAACTTCACCAATATTAACAAAAAAAAATCTTTTGGAGATTAGAAAAATAAACACCTTCGGGTGATGACCAATGACATTTATATAGAGAGTGAAAGAAATTAATTTGAATTGTACCAATTAGCAAGGTGATGCAATGTTCTATTCATATGAAATTTGTAGATATGCCCATTTGGGATGAACAAAGTGAGTTGTAAGATCAATACAATGAAAATAAATGAGGTTACAACCATGAATATGTTTGGGACCAATGATATTGGATATATATTTAATTGTTGGCACAAAGCTTGGATATTTGTTGCATAGTTCAATCATGTCTTGTTTAGTAGTTTTTTTACAAGGAACATTATTGGCCAATGGTTGGATTTGAAGAATCAAAGTACAATGATCTATGATGTATTTTAATGTTTTGTAAATAACTTGTTCTACTTTAAAAATAACATGTGGTGCTACAAAATAGATTCTTCATCTTAGAACATTTAATATGTTGAAATAATTATTGAGAGACAAATGTCTTTACAATGAGAATACTATTACAAATTTATTAGAAACGTATGAAATGAGCCTAAATGTGCCCTCAATGACTCACCATGCTACTATAGGTGTAACCAACGCTATTGTAGGAGGATCATAGAAGGTAAAGCATCAAAATCTAGGTACTTCAATGTGAATCCAAATTTTGTTGAGATTATCTACAAAGATCTTGGACAAATTCCTTTCACATATCTACAATAACAAAGTGTTTCCATGTATTCTTTGGTAGAGAATGTTTCCACTAACTTGTCCACACCATCAAAATAAAATCAAATAGTGTTTTTGTGAATGTTAAATTACCCATAAATATAGATTTGATACTATATGCAATAGATAATATGATGATGAAAAAAACATTCCTAATTTCATAGTCTTCTTGATTTGTATATTGTTTGATCTTGATTTCCTATTAAACAAGTTTATGAAAATTATGGTCAATATTAGTGGTAATGGTGTCAATCATGTCCCTTGATTTTACTTTTGAATGTTTTAGGTTTAATTTTTTTAGGATGTTGAATAGTTGTGAAATATGATAAAGGGGGGAAATATGGCTTAAGGAGTTCCATGTTGAATATCAAGTATAAATTCATGTATTGAGGGAGGTCAAGAATAAATGAATTTTTACTAGCTTGTGGAGATGGTTTACATAAGGATCATATCGCAAAGGATTAATATTTTGATGTGGTCCTTTACATCAAGGTTCTTTTGAATATAAAACAAAATTTATCACCAATATAAAATATGTGAGGTTTGTGGTGAATTTTGTGTCACTCTCTATATTTATATTATTAGAATGTAATATTTTATTGAACTTATTGGTACATACACTTTATGCTCTAAAACAATTCATGTGCCTTGTCAATTTTTTGTTCATGAGCGTCTAACTCCATTGTGGATGGTTATGCATGGTAGGATGTGTCGATAAATGTATTAGATAGGAACCCAAGACATGTTTAGAAAGAACTATGCAATGTAGAACTATGACTACAATGAAGTAATGTTGTAAGTAGGGGATGTTATCACCCTAAATGTGTGGTTGCACAACATAGTATACATGAAATAGATTTGAAATAATGTATTTGACCTCACTATCTCCCCTCACTCTCTCTACCTACGTCTCCCTCTATTACCAACCTTACCTCTCTCTATCTACCTCTCCATGTCACCCTCATTCTCTCTCTCTCCCCTTATCCCTCCATTCTACCTCGCTAGACCTGTCCCTTCCAGCATCCCTCTATAATTCTCTCTATCTCTCATCTCTCACCATCCCTCCTAACCTTCCTCTTGCTCTATTTTTCCTTCTTTCCCCTCTCCTCTTTCCACCTATCCATCCCTTTATCACTCACTCACTCCTTCCCTCTCTCTCCCTCACGTTATTTGTCCCTTCATCCCTCCTTCCCTCTCTCTTACTCTCTCTACAGATACCTCTATCCCTCCCACCTTACCACTCACTATCTCTCTCCTCCCCCCTGTCTCTCTCTCATTTACTTTCTATTAGGATTCTTTCATAAAAATTCTTCAAAATAAAAAGATGTAGCTCTAGACAACAACATCCTAATGAGGTTCAACATAGATACAAGAAAAATGATCTCAATAAACAATATTCCTTCTACCTTACAATAAACCATTTCACCAACTATCCTTGTACCTTTCTAATGTTCTTTCTATTCTAAATTTATTCTTGTACACCTACTTGCGAGCAATGGGTTCGTAAACAACTAAATCAACCAAGTTAGAAGTCTTGTTTTTTCTACCCTTGCCATATCCTCTTTCATGTATTTACTTTAAGATTCATTCTCATTTAAGAGAACTATTCTCCTATAGAATTTGACTAATCATTACTACAAGGTAGGGGAAAAGTAAATTATAATTATAAAGGAGTATACCTTTTTGGTAACTCCTATCATCTTATAGACCTTCTCACAATTGTCATGAATTTAATTATTGCATTCATAATCCCCCATACCTTCATCCCTACATTTTTATTTTATACCATGAACCCTCTTTCTCCTCCTTTCACCCACCTTCTCTCTCTACTTCTCGCTATCTAACCTATCACTCTATACCTCTTTCTCTCTCCCTCCCTCCCTCCTTCCCTCTCTCCATTAGGTTAACCCTTAAACCCTAAACCCTAAACCTAACATATATAATCATTGCATTAATTTATTAGGTTAATTTTAGGCTAATATAAATTTATTAATCTAAGGGAGAGAGAGAGGGGGATGTAGGGAGATAGGAAGTAGTAGGGTGGGAGGGATAGAGGGAGGGAAAGAAAGAGGGAAGGAGTGAGATAGGGAGTTATAGGGTGGGAGGGATAGAGGGAGAGAAAGAGGCAAGTAAAGAATGTGAAAGATGATGATATAAGTGGAGTTGAACAAATGAACTCAGAGATTCTTGAACTTAACAATTCCATGGAGCAAATACAATTGGAAATAGATAACAAGGAATAGGAAAAATTAGATCTAAGTGCAAAAAAAGAGAATCAATTGGGTGGAGACATGAAAGGATTATCTAAAAAGGTAGACAAGTCTTGTAAAGAACTTGTTAAAAGAAACATTTACATTCTCTAATCGTAAAGACACTCTCAAAAATGATAAAAAGTGGCTACAAAGCTACATAAAAGTATTCAAGACATTGAAAACTCTATCCAAGAAATATATGTTTCTATCCCAAGGGTTGATGAGGGAGCAGCTGATCTAAAGATTCTAGTGAAAGATATGAAAAAATGTTAGAAGATCATGACAATGAATAGTACGGGGTGTTAACTGGTAAGAGGAATGGAGATGAGGAAAAATTTGTGTTGCATATTTTCCTCACTCTCTCTATCTACCTCTCCATCTATTCCTTCAACCTTGTACCTCTCTCTACCTACCTCTCTATGCCTCCCTTATTTTAGGCTAATAGGCATCTAAGAATGAAGACAATGTTATACTAGCTAAATGCCAAATACAACAATCTCTTATTACATAAGCCAAAATCTCTCCTTCCCTATTTTTCTCCTTCCTATCCCTCCCACCCTACCACTTCCTATCTCCTCTCAAGTCTCTCTCTCACTCTCCATATCCCTCTTAGGTCTTTCTCTCTCTGCCTCTTAGGTCTCTGTCTCTCACTCTCCATCTTCGTCTTAGGTCTCTCTGTCTCTCACTCTACATCTTCCTCTTAGGTCTCTCTCTCTCTCTCTCTCTTCCTCTGTTTCCCTCTCTCTCTCTCTCTCCCTCCCTTTCCCTCTCTCTCTCAAGTCTCTCCCACTCCCTCTCTCTTAAGTCCTTTGGGATTTAAAACCACTACTTTGATACCATGTGATAAAATTGTGACTAGATAATCTATTTAAGGATTATCCAACCATACAACCAATTACACAAAAACTCATAGTAGAATTTGATGACATAATAAATTAATAAAAATATGAATTATTAATTCATATAATTGTGTTTACTATCTTTTCTTAAGGGCTTACAGCATGAGACATCAACCTTTAATGAATCACATACACAACCACTATATAGAATATAATCTTTTGAGTTGATATGTGATATAATACTCTTCACAATGTGCTACTAAACTTCACCAATATTAACAAAAAAAAAATATTTTAGAGCTATTAAAAAAACACCTTTGAGTGATGACCAATGATATTTATATAGAGTGAATCCATTTCTTATTTAGACTGTAAAGAACTTATGAGGGTGATCCTTGAGACCTTAATACATGACAAAAAATAGAATAATAATTTCACTACCATACCTTAATGGTAATCAAGAATAATAATAATTTCTAAATAAGGTGTATTGTACTATCCCTTGCCAATTATATCCTTATAAAAAGGTTTTGGTTGCACACACACCAAGAATACAATGAATTCCACCTTCAAATTTATATAAAAAATATTTGGTATAGTAAAATGGCATTTCACTTCATTTGATTAGAACAAAAAAATGCTCACATTATTTGTACTATTGGAAAACACACTGTCCCTTGTCAATTATTTCCTTATGAAAAATGCTCACATTATTTCCATTGTTGGAAAACACACTATCCCCTGTCAATTATTTCCTTATAAAAGATGCTCACATTATTGGAGAGTTGGAAAACAAACTGCCCCTTTTTAGATATCTCCTCATGAATTTTTTTTATTTGTATAGACCAACAATGTAGTGAAGTCCACTTTAAAATTTTAGAAAAACTATTTGGTACAATAAAATTGTCATTTCACTTTTTTCATTTGATTGAAACAAAAAAATGCTCACATTATTTGGAGTGTCGAAAAACACACTATCCCTTATCAATTATTTCCTTATGAAAAATGTTCACATTATTTCCAATGTTGGAAAACACACTGTCCCCTGTCATTTATTTCCTTATGAAAATATTTTTGTTTCGCACACACCAAGAATGTAATAAAGTCCACATTAAAATTTTAGAAAAACTCTTTGGTGCAGTAAAAATGGCATTTCACTTCTTCATCTAATCGGAAAAAAAATATGCTCACATTATTGTAGTGTTGGAAAACACACTATCCCTTGTCATATTTTCTTATGAAAATATTTTGATTCGTACACACCAAAAATGTAATGAAGTCCATCTTAAAATTTTAGAACAACTATTTGGTATAGTAAAAATGTCATTTCACTTTCTTCATTTGATTAGAACACAAAAATGCTCACATTATTTGCACTATTGGAAAATGAATCGTCCCTTGTCAATTATTTTGTTATGAAAAATGCTCACATTATTTCGAGTGTTGGAAAACACATTGTCCCCTGTCAATTATTTCCTTATGAAAGATGCTCACATTATTTGGGTGTTGGAAAACACACTATACCTTTTTAGATATTTCCTTATGATTTGTATACACCAACAATGTAATGAAGTCCACCTTAAAATTTTAGAACTATTTGGTACAGTAAAACTAGAATTTCACTTTCTTCATTTGATTGGAACAAAACAATGCTCACATTATTTGCAGTTTCGAAAAACACACTATCCCTTATCAATAATTTCCTTATGAATTTGTAGTGTTGGAAAACACACTGTCCTGTGTTAGTTATGTAATGAAGTCCACCTTCAAATATTAGAACTCTTTGGTTACAATAAAAATGATATTTCAAACTATCCCTTGATAGGGGATAGTGTTTTTTTCACTTTCTTGATATGATTGGAACAAAAAAATGCTCACATTATTTGCAATGTTGGAAAACACACTATCCCTTGTCATTATTTCCTTATGAATTTGCAGTATTGGAAAACACACTATCCCTTGTCAGTTATGTAATGAAGTCTACCTTCAAATTTTAGAAAATTAGAAATAACTAACAAGAGATAGTGTGTTTTCCAACATGGGACAACATGTTTTCCAACGGGGAAGAAAAAAATGCTCACATTATTTGCAGTGTTGGAAAACACATTGTCCCTTGTCAATTATTTCCTTATGAATTTGCAGTGTTGGAAAACACACTATCCCCTGTGTAGGAAAAATGCTCACATTATTTGCAATTTTGGAAAAAACACTATCCCCTGTGTAGGAAAAATGCTCACATTGTTTGCAGTGTTGGAAAACACACTATCCCCTGTGTAGGAAAAGTGGATAGGGGAAATCATTAGAACGTAAGATGTCTAGAAATAAATAACAAGGGATGATGTGTTTTCCAACATTGGAAATATGATTGGAACAAAAAAATGCTCACATTGTTTGTAGTGTTGGAAAACACAATGTCCCCTTGTGTAAGAAAATTGGACATGGGACATCATTAGAATTTAAGATGTCTAGAAATAACTAACAAGGGACATTGTGTTTTCAAATAGTAGAAATAACTAACAGGGGAGAGTGTGTTTTCCACTTTCCAACATTGGAAATAACTAACAAGGAATAGTGTGTTTTCCAACATTGGAAATAACTAACAGGGGACAGTGTGTTTTTTCTCTTTTTTGATATGATTGGAACAAAAAAATGATCACATTGTTTGCACTGTTGGAAAACAAATTGTCCCTTGTGTAAGAAAAGTGGTCAAGGGACATCATTAGAAAGTAAGATGTATAGAAATAACTAACAGGGGATAGTGTGTTTTCCAATAGGGAACAAAAAATGACAATGTGTTTTCCAACAAGGAAATAACTAATAGGGGATAGTGTGTTTTCCAACATTATTTGCAGTGTTGGAAAACACACTATCCCTTGTCAATTATTTCCATAAGGGATAGTGTTTTTTACAACACTACAAATAATGTTGGAAAACACACTGTCCCTTGTTAGTTATTTCCAATTAGTTATTTCCCTATTGGAAAATACACTGCCATTTTTTATTCCCTGTTCGAAAACACACTGTGTCCACCTTCAAATTTTAGAACAAATCTTTGGTTATAGTGAAAATGACATTTCACTTTCTTGATATGATTGGAACAAAAAAATGCTCACATTGTTTGCAGTGTTGGAAAACACATTGTCCCCTATGTAGGAAAAGTGGAAAGGGGACATCGTTAGAATGCAATATGTTTAGAAATAACTAACAGGGATAGTGTGTTTTCCAATATTGGAAATAACTAATAGGGGGCAATGTGTTTTCCAATAGAGGACAGTGTGTTTTCTAACAGGGAACAAAAAATGCTCACATTATTTGCAGTGTTGGAAATCACATTGTCCCTTGTCAATTATTTCCTTATGAATTTGTAGTGTTGGAAAAACACTGTCCCTTGTCAATTATGTAATAAATCCCACCTTCAAATTTTAGAACTCTTTGGGTACAGTAAAAATGATATTTCACTTTCTTGATATGATTGGAACAAAAAAATGCTCACATTGTTTGCAGTGTTGGAAAACAAACTACCCCCTATGTAGGAAAATTGGATAGGGGACATCATTAGAATGTAAGAAGCGCTTAGGACAAAGAGGAAGTAGGTTGTGTACAACGTCCGAAATACTAGAAAACATAAATTTTGAAAACCCGCCAATTCAAATGCCTCCTAAACACTTATAGTGAGACCTACAATACAATAGATCAATCATTGTTTCCAGAGAAACATTATCAAAATTTCTAAAAATTGCTTCTAGGATACACATGTATATAAACTATGTGGTAAGTGTGTGCACTCTTAATTCATGCTTCTTCAATTGGTGATGTCTGTTTTTGTTTGTCTCTATCCTATTTTATCTCAGTCGTTATAGCTAACACAAACCATCTTTATAATATGAGAGTTTCATGGTTGTTCATGAAATAAGAACCAAGAACCAAAAGTATAAGCTTAATATTATCAAAAATTTCAAATCCTATAAAGTCACAACACCTCTATTCCTTGCATAAATAGAAAAAAATATATTGACACCCAACTCATAATTATACCACATAACACTAGCAAGAATTATATATTTCTAGCTAATAATGTGTTCCTTGAAAGAACACTACATTTTAATTAATATATTTAATGTATAATTGGTTGAACCATAGTGTTGTGGTTCTTGTCATCAAGATTCAAAACCTTTACTGAAGTGCTATTGTTGAGTACAAAGAAAATGATAACAAACAATAAATCGATAAGATAATTTTCTGTCCATACATCCTACACAAATCTCTCCTACATTTTCAATAAAAAGAGACTGAGATCAATAGCTTCCAATGGATTGTAAAAGATAATATTCATATTTAATGTTCAACAAATTGCATATAAGCAAACTTGTCAAAAAAAATAGTACATATAAAATCCAAACAACTTTCATGGATATGTATTAGTATATCCATTCCCTCCAAGATGCAGTGAACTATAGTGAAACCCTTTTCTTTAATTTATTAGCCATTGCCTATCTGAGCATCTCTTATGGGTCGCTCTACTATATTTTATAGTGTGCAAATATATTGCACCCACAAAAGGAAAGAACCAGATTAAAAAGAAAAAACTAAATAAGACTTTATTTTAAGGAAAGTCCCGGCTCTATAGTGGTAGACCACTGAAATTTTTTCCATGGCCTAATAATCTGATATGGTGAGATCATTAAACCTAAATTAGCAGGCATAAAGAAAAAATCTCCTGCAAAATTTTTAGGCTTCCTTTTAGCTTTAGGCTTTCATTTTCTAACACTTGAATATAGTTAGAAATCCAACGAAATGTTCATTTGCTCTGTTATTTTTCTTTTCAAATTAGACGAATGACAATGATGATATTCATAGAAGAATAAAAAGCTACATAGAAGATACATAATACATATGAAATGCACATGCATACACAATTCATATTGAATCACGTATTAAAGGTGCTTTTTTAGGTTCTAGAAAATCCAAAAATATATACCGTTGGATGTTGTGGTTGTGTTGCTAATATGTGGTTGTCATGATGTCAACACTATTAGCATTAATTCACTTGAAGCTATATATGTCGAGGATATTGAGAAAATTGTAATAAATGAGTTACAGGTTGTTAGTAGTGAAGTTCAGTATGTCAGTAAGTTTTGTACATTGATGATCAAAGGTTATTGATTAAAGGGTTTGTTGTTAAGTGTATCTAGTTTATCCATGTTGAGTTTCAGAGATCCATGTGAAGAGATCGAGTTATGAAGATTTTCATTCTAACAGTTTTTTTGTTGCTTTAGTTGGTATTTCTGATTGAAGATGAGGCTATTTTAGTTAGTTCAATTGTTGCAGATGCTTCTCTAATGTTTCTTAATGTTTGTGGATTTTTCTAGATCATGCTCTTTCTTTGTTGCACGTCTGCATTGATCACTGTGCTTGTGGTTGGTGATTTTCTCTTGCATGTTCATGTTTTTCTTGTTCTTGGCCAACATGGTGTTTGTAGCATGTTGTGGATCTTTGAGGATTAATTAATTGAAGTGTTGGAGATGTTGATTTGGGTCTTCACCAAGTTTTGGCCAACCTTGGTTGATTCACATTATTAATCTTAAATGTTTGAGGCCGATAGTTTATATTCATTTTATTATTTTTTTGAATTCAGCATGAAGGGATGAAATTTCTTGTTGTGGATATATAAGAGTAATTGTTCATTTGAATTGAAGTGTGCAAATGAGTGTTTTTGTGTGTGTATGTGAATAATGTCATAATCATTCGAAGGCAGAGCAGAGAGTGAAGAAGATTGAAGAAGTGTTTGTGTGCTTAACCAGAATTGTAATCAGGCATTAGGGTGGGTGCATGAAGTTGGGTTACACTTTTGTATCCAACTTCAAAAAAAAATTGAAAATAACATAAGACAAGCGCATTATAACGTGCTTGTGTTATATCATTTTAAAAGCAAAAAAAAAGTGGAATCTATTCATTTTTCTCTTGTCTATTTTTCTACTCTGCCCATGGCCAAAAACCCTCATTTTCACACTCACATTCTAGGAGGAGGCATTCTACAAAATTCATCAACAATAGTTGATTTTCATTTGCAAATATGGTGCCACGACGACGAAGAGGTGCAGGAGGTAAGTATTGTTTGCTATTTGTTTTGAATTTCTTAGTTTCAAGTTGATTTTGTTTGTTTTAGGTTAGATTTGATTTTTTTTTTAATTTGTAGGAGATGCAAATAATCCTACAAATCCTAAAAATCCTTAACAAGAAGAACATGCAAATCCTCCTCAAAAAAATCAACCTCCCCCACCAATCACTCAACACCCTCCTGGAACTCAACAAAATTTGAGTGAAATTGAAAACAACAAAAAAAAAATTGAGGATCTTATCAGTAGGTTGAGTGATCCAAATGCTTCAACCACAGAAAGAATGACACTAGAAAATTCAATGAAAGAGATGTTAAAAAAAGTAGATTCAATAACCCAACAAATAATAGGATGGAAAGATGGGAGGCAGGCATCTAGGGCATATTATGTAGATAAACTATCATGTAAACAAGTAAAAGATTTAAAAATTACTAAAGGTGATTTGTGCTCTTTATTTACTGACCCTAGAACAAATCAAAATCTTAGCCTCAATGTGAAGAGGTTTCCTATTCATTGGTGCCACCACCAAGAGATTAGGAACCATTTTTATGATAGGTGGTACTTGGTCTTTGATTACCCACCATGCAACAATTGTGAAGTCCCCCAATATTTTCTTAGGAAACTATACAGTGAGTTTGTATTGAACCAAATCCCAAATTATTTTGATATGAGGGAGTTCCAGGGGAGAGGTGGGGGTTCGGCTCAAGATAGGCCCGGTGCACAGCCGAGTCCTACGTGGCAAGGGAGACGACCTCTTGCTAGGACGCCTCGTGAGCACATTGCTATGCTTGCCATTGTGAAGGAGAGTGTCGATGTAGAGACATTGTAGGTGATCAACACTTTGGCCCAAAGTGTCATCCATCATACTAGCCCTATTGTACAATGCCATTCAAGGGAGTCTTTGGGTGGTGGCCTTCGAACCCATGTGTGTCAATCTTGCGGGGTGACTTGTTCATATGACCCCACCGGCACTCAGGAGGCTAATACGCAAGATCTGTATGCTGTTATAGGGATGGAGAGGATGATTGACATTTTGCATCATGCATATGACATTGATAGTCGGGTAAAAGTCAGCATGTTAATTGAATTGAATTTATTAAATTTTGATTTTGAAATGCATGATTAACTAATTTAGTTTTATTATTTTAATAAATTGTAGGGTCATAGTGTTGAGACTAGATACACTGGTCCTCCACCTACTTATTTCTACAGTACACCTATCAGTGGGGTATGTAACTAGTAAACAATTATAAATTTATTACATGTTAATAACATTTTTTTATGAATGGTATTTTAATACATGTGATTTTGGATGTTGAACAGGCTAATATTGGCGGTTTCAAGCAAACACCTCCTAGTGCCAATGGTTTCACTCAAACATACATGTAGGTAATAGAATAAAGAAAACTTAACTAATGAATTATACTTAATATATTTGTGTAACTTATATTCATATTGTTGGTTACGTTGCATTACACATCATTCAAACTCAAAGCGTTACTTCAAATTCCATAACTAATAACTAGATGTTGATAGATGAAAAAAATTCAACTGTATAATATAGTTATTTAGAAAGTCAACATAAACAACACGATGCAATTACTTCACATGGAGGCATGTGCTTGCAAAGGTGCACCAACATGACAAACTATGGATGCTTGGAAAAAATCTGTGAAACCATAATAGTAAGCAATAGCATAGACAAGGTAGTTAGTGATGTAGAGCATCATATCAAAACACTCAATCATCAGGGTACATCTGATGCAGAGCATCCAAAAAAAACCATCAACATCATTTCTTCAAGCGATTTCAATCCCAAATAGAATCAGGAGAAGATCAAATATAATTTCATCATAAATCTATTTTTCATTCAACCCAAATCCACTCAAATTCTCTTAGGCATTCCATAGGGCATCATTCATCATTCCACTAATCAGTATTCCAATTGACTCATTCAAAGTAAAAACCATATTAAAGAAAACTTTAACTTAATCAATTAGATTCATATCATTCTCAACTACCATAAAAACAACATAAAACTGATTATTGACACTTGAACAATTCATCCTTTCATTTATTTACCAAGGCAACAAATCAACTAAACCATACCTCACTGTTATCAGTCCATTATCAAGCATTGTACTCACCATATTTTGATTGCAATAGTCTATTTACAGGTTACAAAATCATGCTACAACAGAATCTTGATTATCATCTTGTGGTTAATCACCAATTTTCTCAAAAGGCTTCATAATACTCACCCATCCAACCATAACAGTCACCAAACCTATCTTATACACCTTAACCAAATTTAGTAACATCAATCATATCATTATTTTGATAGTAACCAAACACTCAATATCATCATTTCCACTATTTAAACAAACATCTTTGTTTTGATCAGACAATATCATATTCCTCTAGTAGGTTTGTCAACCATTGAATCAGGTAGTTACATTCCTATCTCAAAGATTATTAAAAAACTCAATGCACATTTATAAAAACTTTCCAACACATCATAGCATATCAAAGTTCTTAGATATTTGACATAAAGAAAATCATCAGATTTCAGACTATCCTCTGAAGGAAGGCTAGTAGATTAGGCCTGTTTTACAAAGGAGACCCCTTCAAAACCATTCCAAATCACTCAAAACCTCAAAACAGTCTTCAAGCATGTCTTATAACTCAATATTTCACCATTTATAGGGATTGAAAACCATAAAAATGTTCTGATCCAATAAACCCTCATTTATAGGGTGTAAAAGCACAAATCAAGGAGGGTTTTGTGAAAAATACTCTTGCAAACCTCTATTTCTGTAGCCACCACCTGGAACATGATTTTTTATGTCTTCCAAGACCTTCTACATTGTTTCCAAGCCTCTACACACTTTATTTATTCATGACCCATGACTGTAGCATCACTTTGTGTAGGAAAATCCTTTATTTTCCAGTGTAGCAGCAACTCCACCATGGTATTCTTGCTTTCACCTACACTTACAATCATCAAAACATGAAAAACATCCTAACATTAACCTACTCCACCAATTTACTTGACCTACATTGGTGGAGTAGTGAAGAAATACCCTATTGGACTCTCAAACTTGCTTCTAAAAGGACTCTATTGGGCACTGAAAACTTCCTCTTTTTCTTTTGTTTCCTAAAATTAGCCAAGTCCAACTCTCGAAATTGGAAACTAACTCCTCTTTACATGTATTCACACTATGATTTAACTTTGGGTGTTCCTAAATTACCAACACAAGAAAACAAAACAATCCAAAGTAATGTTGCAAACTTAGAGACAGGGAATTTTTATTTCAAAATCTAATTACAAGAACACAAACTTCTTCTTTTTCTCACCTTTACATGGCCTTTAGAGATATTTCCTTTTCCATAACTATCTTTCCATCAGTTGAAACTACCCCTTTTAACCCTTAATATGCCTGATTTCCTTGTTTTTGTCAATTTAACAACTTTTAACAATATTTCATTATTGCATTGTTTTCATTTTCCCACTTTGACCACCTAGAACTTACCCATAACCTTAAATACATTCAAATAAGACCTCATATGACCTTGAACATGCTTTACATCATTTTTCCATGACCTTTTGTGATTGATCAAATACAAATTTGAATACTCATCCCTTTTGCAAAATTGAAAAGTATTTGATGACCTAGGTGCTCTTGCACCATCTGACCCAATTGAATCAAGAGAAGATCAAATTGAATAATCAACTAAAATTTCTCTCTTTTCATAAAAAATAATATTTTTTCATTTGCAAACCACAAGGCAACAACAAGCCAACTCATTTAAATACTTCTTATCATCCTCAAGCTTCAAACATCTTATTTATTAGCAAAAATGACTGATCCGTGCATAAGAAACCTAATTAGAGTCACTAAACAATCCACTCTTTCATCATTCACCAAGGAACCCTTCCACTAAATTTTCTTTACCTAGGAAAAATAACCAAAAACTAATCTTTCATGTTACAACCTATATCCATCAGATCCTAACAAACCTTTTTCATCATCAGTTTATATGAATTCAAAGCAAAAACCTGATAAAGAGCTCTGAATCTTTCAATTCCTTAAACAACTCACCAAATTTTCACTTTTACCAACTAGTTCCTCAAGACCAAGATACTACAATCAACCATTTACACCTCAATCATTTCATCTGACTTCTAAGACATTACTCACATCATGTTTATTGACTAAGCTTATTTTATGCACAAATCAAGCCCTACAAAGGAGGGTTTATTGTATAAGGTACTTACAAACCTTAAATACTCCTACCACCACCACAAACACCATGGAAATAGCCTGCATAAGCTTTAGAAATGATGCAGAGTGGTAGGGAAGGAAAACTCACAATCACAAATGGCAAAGTCACTCCACTAAATGCTTCTCTCAAATACTCTCATGAGTCCTAAACTCCAATATTTTTTAAGAGATCAACCCCACACACGTAGTGTTCACAACTCAGACCACTCAAAAAGCTTGAAAACATTTGGATCATGTATCATTAAGTCAAAACAAGGTTTAACAAACCTCTAGCATTTAGGTTTCAACAAACACCCATCACTATGGTGACTTAGACCTCACTCTCTCTTAAGGCTTGTAGCCCTTGCCCGGTAGGATAGTCAAAATAAAAAACACAAGGAAGATTGTTAAGACACAAAACCTATGGATTTAGACCCCTAAGATGGACCCCTACAAGGTTCCAAAACCCTTCCTCTTGTCTATCAAAACATCACTCACAATGGCCCTTTCTACCGTTGCTCCAAAAGGCCTAATTCACAGACCTACACCTAGGTCTTGACTATCTAGGCTCTCCCCTTCACCCCAAAGAAAAAAATAAGACTCCTATAGGTTCTCCACACCTATTTCCACCATTCCTAAGTGCCTCTTAAGTAGATTCTTTAAAATCAAGAAAAAACTCATTTTTAATGCTTGTCAATTATGCTTGCCACATAGAGATGTCAAGCTAAAATTCATGCACAACTTCCAACAATGAGCCTTTCGTTCTCCAAAAAATTGAGGAAATGATAGTACAGCCTTATATCTTCCATCCCACAGAGATTTAGCAATTTTATGTGGGAATGGAAGAAATATACATTTTTCACCCAAAACCCTAATTTTAAGGGTTTTCAGACCACCCAATAGAGAAATTGGAATATCTCCCTTGTTACTCAATGAAATCTCACCACTCCAATGCAAAAGGAAATATTATTCAATTACCTATCCAACCATTATGGGCTTGGAGCATGAAAGTGAACATACAGTCTGTAGCAAGTACAGGATCAACAAATTCTTTAGAAAAACATAGGAAAAACAATAAACTTCTTATTGAAACTTCTTCAAAACATCAACATCAACCTTGCCTCGACCAAGAGAGGCATATTTGAAGTATTAAAAACTCCCTCAAACTTCTTGCAACTGTCTTTTGAAAAGAGAGATGTTGGAAAACAACTAATCTCATGCTTTGACTTCTAATTGCCTAGTTAAGGCAATGTGAGCAACTTCCACCAACTCGACAACAAAGAGCCTTCCAAAATGTGCCAAAGGCATTTAAAACCTTGTCAAAAAGTAAGGTGACTCCCCTCAGGTGTCTAGATACATCAAGGAATCCTCTTTCCTTATTTTTCCAAGATGCACTAGACTTACAAAGGAGGATGGAGACCTTGTATGAAGAAGTTGGTGACCAAGACAAAAAATTGAACCAAAAACCTAGAAGACCTACTACAAATCATTTAAATGGTCCATAATACCTTATTCCATCCATAAATCAAGAAACAAAACATGAAAAATTATTCTAGGTTCCTTAGACCCATGGGTTCTCCTGCGCCATACTCCTAAGCAAGAAAAAGATCTCAAGTCCTCTTTGAGATAAGGTATTCTACAGTAGTTCCATGTTGTTTAATATCATTTTCTGACATCCATGTTGCATCCTCTTCAGGTAGACCTTTCCATTTGACCAAGTATTCCTTGTAAACCTTCCTTCTAGTCTTCTTTGTCTCCTTGGTGTCTAGGATGCATTCAAGAGTCATAGGTTGGTTGGGGGGTAGTTCCTTCACCCAATCTTCATCCTCCATTTCTATTGTACCTACTCCATCACCTACATTCATAGAAGCTTTGAAAGGATACAAGTCAGAAATGTTGAAGATAGGAGAAATTTCCACCCCAGGAGGTAGCTCTATTTCATAAGCATTTTGGCCAAACTTGTAGCCCACCTTGCAAGGTCCTATCTTCTTCATCATGAGTTTGGTATACTTTCCTTTTGGAAGTCTCTCCTTCTTCAAGTGTGCCATCACCAAGTCTCCAACCTTGAATTGGACATTCCTCTTTGTTGATGTGTTTTTTATGCACTTCTCAACACAGGCAGTGCGTAGGTGCACTACCTCTCCTAAAAGACAATCTTCCACAATCAGATTGCAGAACACTATCCCAAGGTCTCTAATGTCAGGTCTTGACAGTGCTTGGAATATCTCAATTGTTTGATGTGATTTGTTGGAATCACAAGGCGGACTTACAAGTGAGTTACAAAGCATGGGATGTTGGGTTTACAAATGGAGTTTTTAAGATGGGAGAGTTGTTGTGCGTTTGTTGTAGGTTCAAACAGCAATCTCGAACTCCATTTTATCATTAGATTTGGCTTTACAATGTGCAATGAACCTTTCCTAAGGTACTTATTAAAAAAAAAAAAAGGGCAGGGAAGAGAAAAGGTTCCTGGATCTGAAACTACGAATGAACAGTGATCATGGAGGTTGCTACAGTAGACAAACTCCCTAAACTAGGTTTTGTTTGGCCAAGAGAAACCTACAGTTGCACAAAACCAGTGCAATCTCCTAAGGTTTGCTGATTTTAAAATTGCACATGCACATCATGAACATGCAATCGAACTAAGTTGCAGCAATGGAATAAAGAAGCCCAGGCTAACTTTACACAGTAGTTTATCATCAACAAGTGCTAAAAGTTTGGGCTAGAAGTTCATCAAATACCATAACAGCAATTTCCATTATCACTTCCATTCAAGAAACTAACACTAAAACTAACATGGAAGGTGAAACATGCATACATAAAGAGCAAACTCAAAAGGAACACCCATAAATCATGCAATGTTACTTTCTATTGTTGCAGAATGTCTTTACATCAATTCTCCAACCCTTACAAATGAGGGGCAAGCCCCTATTTATAGTTTTCCAAAGCCCAAATGAATGGCTAGGATCAATTTCCAACGAATGGCCTAGATTTGTTTACGTTAGGGTTTCACCTATCCCTCATTATCCAGCAATTTTAAAATACATTCCTTGTCTTTTCCCTGTTTTGTCATCTAGTGCGAGTCACTATAGCAATTTTGTCATTTAGCTGATTGCCCTTTTCACTGTAGCAAAAACTGCCTTAAAGCTGTCTTCTTACTTGATGTGTTTGCAATGTTCTTCCTTGGATCAAATGAGCCCGTCGACGATTGGCATCAATGGATTGGTTGCCCCTGATGGGCGGACAACTGCCTTATGCTTTCTTCAAGGCCACCCCCTTGCATTTTTTTCCTTGGCCTCCTTGGAAAAGGCCTTCTTCTAACACTGACCCTGTTGATGGGTGCTACAAGGAAAGGCGATCATGAAATGAATGGTGATAGAAGCTATAAGCATTCCTTGTTCAACTTTCTCGATGGGTCTCCCTGATGGACCCACGGTAGGCTCCTTGAATCCTGTGTACATGAAACGCCGTAAGTGCTTTAATACAAAAAACAAGGAAAATGTTAGTCAAATTTTGGAAAAACCTTGTTAGATTCATCCATGCATCATCAAAAGATCATAATATTCATATTTGGAGCTCATTTGGACCATAAACATTAATGATCCGGTGGACATTTTTTAGTGAAAATTGAAGTGTCTCATTTTTCTCTAGAATCTGCACCATCAGAAAGAGCTCAGTGTCCTGATTCCAACGCAACTCGAACGGAGTGAAAAGGAGTCCGTTTGCACGAGTTATGGCCAGTCAAACCTTCGGTCAAACTAGGACCAGGGGCGTCCAGGAAGCAGAAAAAATAATGTCATCAAAAGTTGTCGAAGTCGGCATCATCAGGAAGAGCTCGTCGCAAGCTTTCCAACGCAACTTGTTTCGTCGAAATCCAACATCGTATGCTCAACTTATTAGCGGTCAAAGCTCCTGGTTGACTTGGTGACTAGAAGGTGAATGATGACGTCAGCGTCCGTACAAGATGACGTCAGGAGTCAGACCGTACTGTACGGAATACAAGTGGACGAATTTGGGCATGACACATGGCAGCTGAGTAATTGTACGGAACCAATTGGGATGACGACACGTGGCATCCGTACAAACGGCAGCTTACGTGGCAGGTACAGTCATCATCACAGTCAGCGACACGTCATCATCCTACTCGGCATCCCGTCGGTAGTGACGTGTCATTGGCAGCGAATGAAGTGTTGACATGTGGCATCCTGTATTCCAATCAACATCCCAGTCAGCTAGCACGATGTCAATCCCCGTCAGCGTCTAGTCAGCAGATGACTCAGTCTCCATGTCGGCGTTAGAGCGGCACCCAGTCAGCACAGTCGGCGAGTCATTTTTGCCATGTGTCACATCATAGGCATGCCACGTGGCCTCCTCATTTTCCCCGTGGATGGGCATGTTCGTTGTTTGTTTTAACAAAATAACAACTCTTGTTGGCGAGACTCGAACCGGCAACCTCCAACATCCGAAGAATCCGCAATGTCGTTGGACCACATATCCGGCGCTGTACTATGTATGGGTGTCGGTTTTTGTTAATCAGTTAGCAAATCCACCAAGTGGGAAAAATGCTACCCGTCGGGAGTGGAACCCGGAACCACTCGGGTAACAAAATCTTTGGCCACCAATGAGCCATTCGATGGCTTAGGTATGGAGTAGGCGTCGGGTATATTTGTTGGATTATTTTTAAACCGATAGCTATAAAAATTAAAACAAACCCCCTAATTTGAAAATTAAAACCAACTATAATCCTTTTTTTTAAGGATTAAATCCAAACCCCCAAAACAATATTAGCCCGAAAATGAATACTTGAAGGGCTTAAAATAATTAAGGGGATTTTTATTATGGATTTTTATTCAAATAAGGGAGATTATCCTGATTATTTTAATGTAATTAGGGGATATTAAGATTTTATATGCAAATATGGGAGATTCATAAGGATTTTGGAGAGATAAGGTGGATTTGGGAAATATTTTGTAAATCAATTGGTTGAGAGCCAAATTGAGGAAATTTTATGTATTTAAAGGGGGCTTGAGGTGAGTTGGAAGCAAGTTTTTTTTTCAGGTGATGAAGTCCTAATGCTGAGGCGTCAAAGAGAGATCTTGTTGGAGAATTCTTCAGATCATTCTTGCATATCAGAGCGTCGTTACGCTGCCGAAGTGCTTGGAGAATGATTGTGGTGCATTGTAATCGATTTTGGAGTTAATCAGATCGGTCTCTCTATTGGAGTGGACCCGGAGACGTAGTCACATTCTGTGACGAACTCCGTTATCAAGCGTTGTTTGCACTTCTCTTCTTCTCTCTCTTTCTGTCTCTCATTTCTTTTCATTCTGTTATTTCCTTAAGTTAATTTTGATTTAATTAACTTGAAATAATCATTGTAAAAGCATTGTAAAAGTTTAAGCATTTGAACTGCAATCTAGTCTAGATCCTATACAGATCAATTAATTTGGGCCACTGGGGCTCCACGGATGTTTCGAAATAGCCAAAGGGGGACGAAGCTCTGAAACCATCGAAACTTAACGGAATGCTGACAAAACCTAGGCAATTCACTTAGACACCACAAACACATCCCATATCCACCAAAAAGTTAGCCTCAAAGTCAAAAATGTGGAAACCAGACCGACAGGGGTCCATGGATGTTTCCAAGATGGCCAAAGAGGGATGAAGCTCTAGAACCACCGAAACTTAACGGAACATTGATGAAACCTTGGCAGTTCACTTAGGCACCACAAACACACCTCAGATCCACCAAAAAGTTAGCCTCAAAGTCAAAAATGTGGAAATCGGACCGGCAGGGGTCCACGAATGTTTCCAAAACAGCCAAAGAGGGACAAAGCTCTGAAACCACCGAAACTTAGCGAAACGTTGACGAAACCTTGGCAGTTCACTTAGGGACCTCAAACACATCCCAAATCCACCAAAATGTTAGCCTCAAAATCAATAATGTGGAAATTGGACCGACGGGGGCCTCACGGATGTTCAAAATGGCCAAAAAGGGATGGAATCCTGAAAACGGCCACGAAGGCGCCGGGCTCCGGAGGCCGGGTCGTCGGGGCCTCACGGATGTTCAAAACGGCCAAAGAGGGACGAAATCCTGGAAATGACCATGAAGGGGCCAGGCTCCGGAGGCCGGGTCGTCGGGGCCTCACAGATGTTCAAAATGGCCACAGAGGGGTCGGGCTCCGAAGGCCGGGTCGCCAAGGACTGACGGATGTTCAAAACGGCCATGGAGGGATGGAGTCCCAAAAACGACCACGGAGAGATGGAATCTCGAAAATAGCCACGGAGGGGCCGAGCTCTGGAGGTCGGGCCGTCGAGGGTTGATGGATGTTCCAAAATAGCAAAAGGGGGACGAAGCTCTGAAACCACCGAAACTTAACCAAACTTTGACGAAACCTTGGCAGTTCATTTAAGCACCTCAAACACATCCCAAATCCAAAAAAGGTTGCCCCCACGGTCAAAAATGTGGAAACGGGAGCGACAGGGGTCCACGGATGTTTCCAAACAGCCAAGGAGGAAGGGAATTCTGGAGGGAGAGTTTTGAAACCATCGAAACTTAACAAAACGTTGACGAAACCTTGATAGTTCATTTACGCACTTCAAACACATCCCCGATCCAAAAAAGGTTGCCCCAAAGTCAAAAATGTGGAAACGGGAGTGACAAGGGTCACGGATGTTTCCAAACAGCCAAGGAGGAAGAGAATTCTGGAGGTAAAGTTTTGAAACCATCAAAACTTAACGGAACATTGACAAAACCTTGGTAGTTCATTTACGCACTTCAAACACATCCCGATCCAAAAAAGGTTGCCCCCAAAGTCAAAAATGTGGAAACTGGAGCGACAGGGTCCGTGGATGTTTCCAAACAGCCAAGGAGGAAGGGAATTCCAGAGGTAAAGTTCTGAAACCATCGAAACTTAACGGAACGTTGACAAAACCTTGGCAGTTCATTTACACACTTCAAACACATCCCCGATCCAAAAAGGTTTCCCCAAAGTCAAAAATGTGGAAACGGGAGCGACGGGGGTCCACAGATGTTTCCAAATAGCCAAGGAGGAAGGGAGTTCCAAAGGGAAAGTTTTGAAACCATCGAAACTTAACAGAACATTGACGAAACCTTGGCAGTTCATTTAAGCATTAGGAACATATCCCAAATCCACCAAAAAGTTGGCCCCAAAGTCAAAATTGTGGAAACGGGAGCGACAGGGGTCCACGGATGTTTCCAAACAGCAAGAACAAGACAAAAGGCAGAAAAGGGGACGGTGGACCTCATTTCTCCACAGATTTGAATACCCTAAGCAGGTGAATTTGGGTATGGGGATTTGATCGTTTGAAGGTACATGACCAATTTGGGCTTGGAAAATGGGGCATGCAAATCAAGACATGAGCAAAGCAACCTGTCAGGAGTAGAGAAAAAAGGGGGTCCCTGCCTACGGCGGGGCGTGTGTGTAAAACATGCACAACAAATGGTGACTCGCTGGGGAAATGCTCTAGAACATTTTGATGACAAACTGAAATCACGAACCCAGAATCTCTGGTTTCGACCTTCACGCTAGGGAAAACAAACCAGACGCCCAACCAAAGGATCAAAACCATTAGCCAACCCAACCTTCAGTATGCTGAAAATCCAAGTGTGTGTAATTGCATTAATTCCCATCCTTCAGTTGCTACAGGAACCCAAACTTCGTCAAGTTAAGCTACGTAGTTTATTCTAACTCCAAAAGCATCTGGGACATTGCCTCATTGCCAGTCAGGCATCCATAGCCCCGACAAGGTTGTCGCTATGATTCTCCTGAACATTTCTCTACTGCCAGTCGGGCATCCATAGCCCCAGTAGAGCTGCTCGGATACCCCCGAAAAGTTGAATATTCTCTTTCTTTTAATTTTTAATGTTTTCTTTCTTTCTTTATTTTCTCTTTTCAGCTCTTTTATTTCAACCCACAAGCATTGAAGCTCGCGCTTAGGGCTGAGAATCACAGTGGTGCTGGAGCAGAATGTTAGATTTTTCACTTAACTAGACTTCACAAAAGGCCCTACAGTGATCATCAGATTCTTAAGATGTGTAAGAGTTGTAAGATTTCAGGATACGTCAAAGTCGGACTAAACCAACAACTTATCCTCTTTGAATCAAACACCTAGATCACTTTACACTAATAGAAGACCTTCACCATCCACTCTGAAGACTTGATTAGATTTTGACAAAGAAATACGTAGAACAACCCCAGGCGATGAGTATGGTTGTTGTGCGCACAAATGTGCCCAACTAAAATCAGAGGGACCCCGAGCAAAGTAGTAGCAAAGCGAAAGCAAACAAAAGCAAACAACCTACACAAACCAACTAACCTAAGGAAAGCAGGAAAGTGGAGTATTTACAAGAAACCTATACTACTCAAAAAAGGCTATGTACAAAGATATTTACAAAGAACTATGTTCAGGTAGGACGAGCTGACATTAACGTTCATTGGATTTTGCAAAGCATGCACAAGCAAATGAGCAATCGTTATTTTTCTTAACCATGCAAATTTATCTTTATATTTTGAAAAAATAAATTAAACATTACAGCATTCAAGTTCAATCACGTCATCATGAAAAATCAGCAATTGAGGAGGCTCGTTGAACCCATGGTTAATCCATAAACATGTTTGTTTTCCCTCATTCCCATAATCAAAATAATAAGTGCAGTTATGAGAAATGATAGGAGCAAGGAAGGATAAAACCTGGATGTCCTCACATGGAGGTGGCAGCATTGGACAGTCGAGAGCAAGCACAACATCCTTGATCATTGCATTGGCAGCCTCGGGCGGGCGCGATGGAGGGTGCAGCACTTCAGACATTAAGCTAGCATAAGGTTGGGAGGACGAGGCAGCAAACAACTCTTTCAATCTACCAATGGGACCCACAACCTCCACTGGTTGTTCCTCGAGGAAGTACACCTCATCTGCCTAGGTTTCCGTTGCCCAAACCTCTTCTTGATTACTGTCCTCAAGGGGCAACATGTTGTCCCATCTCCTTTCCCAAGTATCAACCTCTTTTTTATGATATTCAATGCCATGGGATAATGACATGGACAAAGCTGCCCTATTGCAGCTCCCTGAATGTGAAGGAGGATCGACAATGATCATGGAAAAAGGGCTCCAAGTTGCATCTTGTAGTCGGTCAAGTGCTTCATCTTTGTTAGTAGCTATCTCAGCACCTCTGCCTTTGTCTTCTTCTTTTTGATGTTCATGCATCTCATCATGACGTTCACTCGTTTCCTCTTGCTCATTATCGTTGCAAATGGAGAAGGAGCTCCTCTCCCAATCTAGAAACTCTAGTGCATCACTGTTCAAGGGCTCAAGGAGTATGTATCCACCACTACCATCTTCTGGGATGTGCTCTTCCTCGACATGAGCATACCTCCGTAGTGCAGCTCCCAATGGAAAGAAGTCATCAATTGATGGCACCTCATCAAGGGGACCAAAGTCTATTTCACAATTTCCCTCCAAAGACTTGGTCAAAATCCCACCATCCATGGCACATAACTGCTCTTCAAGAGGAAGAACTTCTTCATGACTGGTGGACAGCATTCTCGCTTGATCTACTTCATCACTCGGAAGTTTGAGACTGTATTGTTGTTCTTCTATTGCTTCCCCAACATCCTCTTGAGGTCTGCCTTCAGTTGAGCCATCGCTTGATTCATACTTTTGGTCTTCTCCTTCGATATGGACAGCAAGTAGAGGAGATTAGGTACTTGGCTGCCCCACTTGTCCTCTAACTTGCTCAATAGTCTCTTTGCACAGTCTGCACGTGAACTCCAAGTGTGATGAATCATGAAGTCTGCACCAATTTGGCAATAGTAGTACCTCCAAATCCACTTGGTATTTCAACTCTAACCAATTATTTGCCAACCTGGAGACGAGCTGGTCATATCTCTCCATGATCGGGTCCTCATCATCACTTGAAAAAGAAGCATGATGGTAGACAGCCGTAGTGAGTGGTTGCTCCCACTCTTCCAAATTTGCATTTTCAGATTCTCGATCACTATCATTTATGAAGGAGAGGTCTTCTAATCTGATTTTTCTTATGCTTTGACCATCTCCTTCTGTTGTCCCAAGGCTTTCAGACTCCTCTTCCTGATTTTCAGCATCTATGTTGGTTGTCCTAGCATATGCTGCTGCAAATTCTATTAATTCATCTTCAATTTCCATTCATTCCTCTTCTTTAGTGGAGGACTGTTCTTCTTCGATGGAGGGGAAGCCTACTGAACCGGTTACAATAACATTTTCATCAATGCACTTTGTTGCCCCAAGACTTTCAGCTCCTCCCTCTTGGTTTTCATTTTCTATGTCTATTGTCCCAACACCATATTGTGTCCAATTAGTTGGTTTATCTTCAAGGTGTTGTCCTACATATGTTGACAGCTCTTCTACTTCATGGGATGACTTCTCCTCATTGATATTTGGCTGCTTCAACTTGTTTGAACAACCCTTGGCTTGAGAAATGATGTTGTCACATGATGGAAACATAAATTCTGAATGTGGTGCATTGTGAAATCTACACCAACTTGCCATTAGTACTTCCTCCAATCTTGGTCCATCCTTTCTCCTCAAATGTTCTTGGATCAGCTCCTTGAACGCCTTGGCTACCATGGTCGTCAATTCTTCCTTTGAGTCTGCAAGGGCTAAAGGTTGATATATTTCCCAGAAGGGGATTTCTCCTTGCAAGACCTTTTCAATTCAGTTCAAAAAAGTCAGACACCCCAACTCGTTGTGCCTATGAGTGCAATGGATCCGACATCTATCTACCAACGCGAATTACTGCAATGGCTTCTTTAGTCTCTTATTCAAATGTGCATGCTGCTCCATTTTGACTCAGCTTGTACTTGCCTTCAAAATTTTCTGATTTTTAGCATTGAAAGAGATCTCCCTATCTCAGATTTCTTCTTTGAAAGTACTCTTTTCAATTTCCAACTTTCAGCTTTGTAGCCTCAACATGCCAGGCCCTCCTTCTAGCGTCAGTTCTGTTGATGTGTTTTTTATGCACTTCTCAACACAGGCAGTGCGTAGCTGCACTACCTCTCTTGAAAGACAATCTTCTACAATCAGATTGCAGAACACTATCCCAAGGTCTCTAATGTCAGGTCTTGACAGTGCTTGGAATATCTAAGTTGTTTGATGTGATTTGCTGGAATCACAAGGCGGACTTACAGATGAGTTACAAAGCGTGGGAAGTTGGGTTTGCAAATGAAGTTTTTAAGATGGGAGAGTTGTTGTGCGTTTGCTGTAGGTTCAAATAGCAGTCTAGAACTCCATTTTATCATTAGATTTGGATTTACAATGTGCAATGAACCTTTCCTAAGGTACTTATTAAAACAAAAAAAAGGGGCAGGGAAGAGAGAAGGTTCCTGGATCTGAAACTACGAATGAACAGTGATCATGGAGGTTGCTACAGTAGACAAACTCCCTAAACTGGGTTTTGCTTGGCCAAGAGAAACCTACAGTTGCACAAAACCAGTGCAATCTCCTAAGGTCTGTTGATTTTAAAATTGCACATGCACATCATGAACATGCAATCGAACTACGTTGCAGCAATGGAATAAAGAAGCCCAGGCTAACTTTAAATAGCATTTTGTCATCAACAAGTGCTAAAAGTATGGGCTGGAAGTTCATCAAATACCATAACAGCAATTTCCATTATCACTTCCATTCAAGAAACTAACACTAAAACTAACATGGAAGGTGAACCATGCATACATAAAGAGCAAACTCAAAAGGAACACCCATAAATCATGCAATGTTGCTTTATATTACTGCAGAATGTCTTTACATCAATTCTCCAACCCTTACAAATGAGGGGCAAGCCCCTATTTATAGTTTTCCAAAGCCCAAATGAATGGCTAGGATCAATTTCCAATGAATGGCCTAGATTTGTTTACGTTAGGGTTTCACCTACCCCTCATTATCTAGCAATTTTAAAATGCATTCCTTGTCTTTTCCCTATTTTGTCATCTAGTGCAAGTCATTGTAGCAATTTTGTCATTTAGCTGATTGCCCTTTTCACTATAGCAAAAACTGCCTGAAAGTTGTCTTCTTACTTCATGTGTTTGCAATGTTCTTCCTTGGATCAAATGATCCTGTCGACGATTGGCATCAATGGATTGGTTGCCCCTGATGGGCAGACAACTGCCTTATGCTTTCTTCAAGGCCACCCCCTTGCATTTTTTTCCTTGGCCTCCTTGGAAAAGGCCTTCTTCTAATGTCGACCCTATTGATAGGTACGAGGAAAGGTGATCATGAAATGAATGGTGACAGGAGCTATGTGCATTCCTTGTTCAACTTTCTCGATGGGTCTCCCTGACGGACCCACGGTAGGCTCCTTGAATCTTGCGTACATGAAATGTCGTAAGTGCTTTAATACAAAAAACAAGGAAAACGTTAATCAAATCTTGCAAAAACCTTGTTAGATTCATCCATGCATCATCAAAAGATCATAATATTCATATTTGGAGCTCATTTGGACCATAAACATTAATCTGGGCCGCTGGGGCTCCACGGATGTTTCAAAATAGCCAAAGGGGTACGAAGCTCTGAAACCATCGAAACTTAATGGAACGTTGACGAAACCTTGGCAGTTCACTTAGACACCACAAACACATCCCAAATCCACCAAAAAGTTAGCCTCAAAGTCAAAAATGTGGAAACCAAACCGATAGTCCACGGATGTTTCCAAAATGGCCAAAGAGGGATGAAGCTCTGGAACCACCGAAACTTAATGGAACATTGACGAAACCTTGGCAGTTCACTTAGGCACCACAAACACATCTCAGATCCACCAAAAAGTTAGCCTCAAAGTCAAAAATGTGGAAACCGGACCGGCAGGGGTCCACGAATGTTTCCAAAATAGCCAAAGAGGGACGAAGCTCTGGAACCACTGAAACTTAGCGAAACGTTGATGAAACCTTGGTAGTTCACTTAGGGACCTCAAACACATCCCAAATCCACCAAAATGTTAGCCTCAAAATCAATAATGTGGAAATCAGACCGATGGGGGCCTCACAGATGTTCAAAACGACCAAAGAGGGACGAAATCCCGGAAACGCTCACGAAGGGGCAGGGCTCCGGAGGCCGGGTCACCAGGGCCTCATGGATGTTCAAAACGGCCAAAGAAGGACAGAATCCCGGAACGGCCACGAAGGGGCCGGGCTCCGGAGGCCGAGTTGCCGAGGCCTCACGGATGTTCAAAACGGCCACGGAGGGACAAAGTCCCAGAAACAGCCACGGAGGGGCCTGGCTCTGGAGGCCGTGTCGCGAGGGCTCCACAGATGTTCAAAACAGCCAAAGAGGGACGGAGTCCCAGAAATGGCCACGGAGGGGCTGGGCTCTAGAGGTCGGGTTACCGGGGGCCAACAGATGTTCAAAACGGCCATGGAGGGACAGAGTCCCGGAAACAACCATGGAGAGACGGAATCCCGAAAACGGCCACGGAGGGGCCAGGCTCCGAAGGCTGGGTCACTGGGAGCCGACAGATGTTCCAAAACAACAAAAGGGGGATGAAGCTCTAAAACCACCGAAACTTAACCAAACTTTAACGAAACCTTGGCAGTTCATTTAAGCACCTCAAACACATCCCAAATCCAAAAAAGGTTGCCCCCAAAGTCAAAAATGTGGAAATTGGAGTGATGGGGGTCCACAGATGTTGCCAAATAGCCAAAGAGGAAGGGAATCGGGAGGAAAGTTCTCAAACAATCAAACTTCACTCTAACATTGAAAAAACCTTGCGCTCATTTACGACTTCAAACACATCCCCATCCAAAAGGTTGCCCAAGTCAAAAATGTGGGAAATCCAGAGCACTTTATGGGTTCACAAGTGATGTTTCCAAATAGCCAAGGAGGAAGGGAATTCCGAAGGTAAAGTTCTAAAACCATCGAAACTTAGCGGAACATTGACGAAACCTTGGCAGTTCATTTACGCACTTCAAACACATCCCCGATCCAAAAAAGGTTGCCCCCAAAGTCAAAAATGTGGAAACAGGAGTGACGGGGGTCCGCGGATGTTTTCAAACAGCTAAGGAGGAAGGGAATTCCAAAGGTAAAGTTTTGAAACCATCGAAACTTAACAGAACGTTGACAAAACCTTGGTAGTTCATTTACGCACTTCAAACACATCCTCGATCCAAAAAAGGTTGCCCCCAAAGTCAAAAATGTGGAAATGGGAGCGACAGGGTCTACGGATGTTTCCAAACAGCCAAGGAGGAAGGGAATTTTAGAGGGAAAGTTTTGAAACCATCAAAACTTAACAGAACGTTGACAAAACCTTGGCAGTTCATTTAAGCACTAGGAACACATCCTAAATCCACCAAAAAGTTGGCCCCAAAGTCAAAATTGTGGAAACGGGAGCGACAGGGGTCCACGGATGTTTCCAAACAGCAAGAACAAGACAAAAGGCAGAAAAGGGGACGGTGGACCTCATTTCTCCACAGATTTGAATACCTTAAGTAG
>VDFB02271358.1:920019866-920064601 GCA_007258455.2 Sequoia sempervirens
TTTCCAATGATATAATTTTTTCACTTTCTAACAATGTTAGGCCTTTCATCCATAATTGCTTTTGTTTGTATGTCTTTTTTTTTGTCAAAAAGAAGTGTTTGGTTTTTTTTTTCGTTATAAATTAACCGTTCATCAAAATTTCAAATAAATTACATTTTTAGAAACTAGATTCCATTCTACAAATTTTAAAAAACCAAAATTTAAAAAAATCTATTACTTTCCAAATTTTGTAGGGGGAGCACGGCCAAAATTCTACTTTTTAGGAAGTGCCCACTTAGAAAATTAGTAAAAAATCAAATATTCATTAAAAAATTATCAGAAAAATTGTGCATTAACTAGATACTGTTAGCTAACTTCTAACCGTAGCGATTTTGAAAATACTACAAAAAAGTTCACCGTGCCAGTGTCATACAAGATTTTCTATGTTATGTTTTTTTGACAAAAACAACAACAATTTTTGTACATCCCTCTTTTGAACCCCTTAATCTCAACCATTTTCAAAATAAATTAGTAGTTTAGAAAGTAGACTCGAAGCACTTTGATCCTTCTTTTTGTTCCATCTCAAAATTTTGAGTGTAGCTATCCTCAATTTTACATCCAACGTCAGTATTTCCTGTTTTTAGAAGAAAAAAAGTGGCCACTTAAGCCCCATTTTTGGGAACCATCTTGGTTTACTTACCCCACTATCTTTGAAAACCTAGTTCAAGTCTCTTGATAAGTTACTTAAGGTTCTATTTTCAAATGATGGTATGGATGAAATGGTCCCCGTTTGTATCACAAACTTGAGGGAATCACACCTTTTCACTTCAATAGTTACAACTCTTCATTATTCAACTTTAGGTAAGTTAATTTGTTTAGTGCTTCTCAACTCAAGAAGCATTTTCGAGAAACGATTTTTTAGCATTTTCATAGTTTCTTAAGCATAAAGTATTTATAAACACACATGGAGAAATCTTGTCGAAGGCATATCTAGCATGAAGCAACACTTGGATACACTTAATACATGTAGAATGCATAAATACATATAAGATATGGAGTACGTACATAAGGAATAGAGGCCGTAATACATGAATTATGGAGCATGAAGCATTCACTGAGCACACGATGGAATCATAAAGCCTACATACATAATACATGAAGTATGCACATAAGTACATGTGAGGCATGAAGCATACATGTGAATACATGTAATACATGAAGTATACACTAGAAGCATGAATCATACACATGAATACACATAACACATGAAGTATACACTAGAAGAATGAAGCATACATACATGTGAATACATGTAATACATGAAGTATACATAGGAATCATGAAGCATACAAGTGGATACATGTAATACATGAAGTATACACTGAAAGTATGAAGCATACATGTGAATACACATAATGCATGAAGTATACATAGGAAGCACAAAGCATACAAGTGGATACATGTAATACATGAAGTATACACTAGAAGCATGAAGCATATACGTGAATACACGTAATGAAGTATACACTGGAAGTGTGAAGAGTGCATATAAATACACGTAATTCATGACGTATACACATCAATACACATAATTCAAGTACACCCGTGAATAAACTTGAGTCACAAAGTATACACATGAATACAAGTAAGTCACATTAATACATGTAAGCCACAAAGTATACGAAGTCACCAAGTATTCACATGAATACACATAAGTCACAAGAATGAGCTCGTAAGTCATTAAGTATACACATGTTTAAGTCACAAAGTATTCACATAAATGAATGTGCATAGCTCATGAAGTGCACACATGAATACACCTAAGTCACAAGTATCTTCATGAATACACGCAAGTTGCAAGGTATACACTTGAATACGTAAGTCATATGAATACACATATACACTCAAGTGCACGCAAGTCACAAAGTATGTAATTTGCAAAGTATACAATAGAAGTCACAAAGCATATGAAAGGTATACACATAGTCGCATGAGTCATAAAGTGTACACATGAATATATGTAAGTCACAAAGTAAGTCTAATTATACACTTGGAAGGCACATGCATATAGAAATGCATTATTGACCTACTTATGTAGAAGGTTGAATAGTTAATTCTAATAAGAGTTGGTTTGTACACAGGATGGTAGGAACATGTTATGATACCAATTGTAATGTCCCTCTCCTGGGTTTCCCTAGAATTTTCCTATTAATCACAAGTTGCTACAAATTAGGGTTAGGTTTCGTCTTACCAAATAGAGATTCTTTTAATAATGCAATCCTACAAATACCATATGAACAATATATGCAAATACATATATACATACTTATGAGAGTTGGAAAATTGCACCACATTCATAGATTATCAACAATGCAAACATATTAAGATTTTGGGAGAAGGGACGTGATGGGTCTGCACGAAGCCATATACTAAGCCTAAGAGGGTGTATACCACATCCCTCCCCCTTGGCAACTTGTACCTGCTTTCTCCATCAATGTCTCAACAACTGGAAGACACTTGCCATCTTGTGGAATTGAGCGAGGGTCGTAAGTGGTTTACTCAACTCTCTAGGTAAGTGCCCTCTAGTCCTAGGAACCATTGCCGACAACTCTAGGATGGCTACTTACTAGCCTCGCTTACCTACTCCACCCCAAGCCCTTCCCACAAGTAGATTTCAAACAGTTAAATACATTTCTAATTCTAACATAGGAAATTATACATTAATTACTCTTATTATCTTATAATTCATAGGCATACATGTGTAAACAATAGTTGGCAGAAAATACACCTAAATGTTTATATATATATATGAATATTTGATAACAATAATTTATTTGTATGTATGGACTGATCTATTCCTTGGTTTATATGTTGTCTCTTCTCTAATTGATTTGTTCTTAACACTTTGAAGATATCATTATTCTATCATTCATACTTTATATTAAAGAATAAGACTCAATAATTGTTACAAGCATCATTATTGCACAATCATACATATATCAATCTTCCCAAGATTAATTATTTTATGTGAACTTATTTATATATATGTAATTGACATTCTATTTCTAATTATGTTTGTTGCTATATTCATAAATATATTATATTTCTCATTTATTGTTCCTTCTATCCTTCCTACCATTCTCCCCAATCTCTAACTCTATTTATACCCCTCCATCTCTTTGAAAAGACACATTTTTTGAATAGAGGCAACCATCCAAAAAGGCGTGTATTTTTATTAATAAACCTGCCTCCCCTTAATTGGATCGTTGCCTTACTAGGGGAGAGGGGCCAATAGTCGTGCACCCTAACTTCGTGCTTCTAATTATCATACATGGAAATTTCATATCACTCCCAACTTTTTACAACATCTTACTTGGCAAGTCCTCTGCTTATAACTAAGGTTTTAGGGCCACATCATCAAATACGATGCCACATCAGCATGTTTTTTGTCAAGGTGTCCAAAAAGGCCCCAAAAAAAAGTGAGACCAATTCTCGTGCAGTCACATCATTAGTAGTTGAGCGCTCATGTGGCATCACATGATTGGTTGCTTTTTAGATCAAAGGAATACATTTTGTTTAATTTTGGGTAGTCAAATTACAACTATTAAGCATTATATAAACAATTACTAGGTATTATAATCACAATTGATTGCGCGACTATTGAACCCCACACGACAATTGGCCCTTCTCCCCTATTCCCTTAACTACCATCGCATGCTCATACCTAATTGATGCCTTCTCAAAGCTTGTAAATGATCAATGTCTTCGTAAGATACCTATTGCTTCTCCTTTTAATAGTCTTCCTTAATCATTGCTTTATTAATTCTTTTCAACTTCAAATCTACCACTGCTCCTTATATTAATTGATGTCTTTAAATGGCTAAACAAATGCTTGCTAAATGAATTGGAGGTTTGTAAGGGACAGATTCTGACGACCAAATCTAACATGGAATATTTTGTTCCCTTGTGCATTATTAAGACAATGTAATGTACTTTGTTTTATATTAGTTTATATATTTATATTATTATAATGATTATAATTATAATAATATATTTAAATTGTGAATATTTATATTTATATTTTTAATATTTTCATTTCAATGTTTGCAATTTTGGGGGCATGACATTGTGTTAAAAGATCTTTGTTTGTTGTGTTTAAGAAACTACAATTGGTATCAAAGCGCGCAGATTAGGGGACAGTTGAACTCTGTAAAAGGTCAGATGATCAAGAAATTTCTATAGTGTTTTGTGTAAAAAGGAGATCATTGGCTAGTCGAAGAGAGTTGAAGATCACAAAAGCTCAAGTTTATGCAAAGAAGGAAATAGTTTTTTTATAGCCAAGCACAGCTATCAAAAACCGTCGCTTCAAAGGGAGATCTCAAGTTCAAATGAAAAGAGAAATTGCTAAAGGGTAGCTGCCATGGAATTTAAAGGAGTTGTTACATACTCCCAAATTAGTTGCAGCCAAAAAATATCCGCCAAGTAAACTGTCATGCTTTGCAAATCGCCCAGCCATTGATGTCGCTAAGGAGAGCTTGAAGCCGTCATTATTTGGTAAGTAGATCACAGATAAAAGGCATCGCAGTTTTGGAAGGGTTTTTAGATCGCAACTATTGAAGCCGCTAATAGGAGAAGTAGATCATGGTAAAGGGAGGTTGCAGATTATTGAAGTCGCCAAAACCAGATTTGTCTTGGTTGCAAAACCCAGGTCGAAGTTGAAAGAAGATAATTTTCCACTCGAAAGAAAATTACAAGCTCAAGATTTGGTCAAATGCAAAGTTTTCCGCGAAGAAATCGTGGCCAGTATAGAGGATATTGAAGTAACAGCTTTTGACAGAGGTTTTGAAGAAGGTAAATTAAAATTGTGTTGTTATTTTAATTGGTGTTCATCATTTTTAATAGACTTGTATAAGGCAAGATTCAAATTGCAATAGAAACGGTGAAGGTACGTGAAGCTGTCAAACGAAGGCAAATCATAGTAGTGAAATCAAGTGTATTGGGTGAGTCGTTTGTTTCAATGGGAAAGACTAGTAAAAAGGGGAAGAAAGAAAGTACAAATTTAATGTGTGAGAAAGATAATTTGAAAGATGAATTGGTGAAGCTTAAAATGTGTAACTCAAAATTGAAAGAAAAGATAAAGGAGATTGTAAAAGAAAGATGTTAATATTTGTGTGAGAATGTAAATCTTGAAAAATAATTAGAGAAAGTGAAAGAAAAAAATGAAGAGTTAAAAGGAAGATTGAAGTTGCTTGATGAGTTCAAGAAAAAGAGTGAAGAATTGGAACAAAAACTAAAGTTACTAGAGTTTATATGCAATGTTCTCATTGTCACAGGGAAGGACATAAAAAAGAGAAGTGTTGGGATCTTCATCCTTGTACAATTTATGGGTTAAAGAATCATTTTGAAAGATCATGTTGGAATAGAGAGTGGAATGGACAATCTATGAAAGATTGTATGAAGATTAATTGTGGATGGATTGATAGATCTAGTCGGGAAAAAGTTGCAAATATGTTTAAAAGGTTGTACAAGCCTAAATGTTGGCAAGTTAAGAGAAATAGTGGTCAAACAAGGTTTGAAGGTTTGAGTCAAGTGGGTGATGGTTGCTTGTTATAATTGACAAATTGAAAGGTTTCATGTGATTTGAGAGACTATGAGTCTTCTCTATGTTAGATCATAAAGGAAGGGAAAACCTTGTGATCTCTCAAGTGGGAGAGAAATGAGTAAATGGGTACTTAGCTTCTATAAGAAGTGTACTAAGAGGGTCTATAAGAGTAGAGTGATAGTAATTTTGCACACTGAGTTGCTCAAGTTTAGTTTACAAAACTTCAAGACCATATTGTGAGTCCCAACATCAAGGGGGGCTATGTTGGAAAGTGATGCATGTCTCACAGCCATGCATAATGCTTCTCCCAATTTGCATGAGGAGAAATTGTATAAAGATAAAAATAGTGGTTATAAATATAAAATATATACATGTAGAAGAAGTTGTAATGCAAAACCTCTATAAAGAGAGGTCATATGTAATTGATTTCATTATAAAATAAATAAAAAATTTGCTATCTGTTTGTGTTAAAAGCTTGATATTTGTTAGTGTTTAAAGTGGTGCATGAGTCTCACAGCCATACATAATGCTTCTCCCAATTCACATGAGAAGAAATTTAGAAAATAACTATAATCTTGTATGAAGATAAAAATAGTGTTTATAAATATAGAATATACATGTAGAAGAAGTTGTAATGCAAAACCTCTATAAAAAGAGGTCATATGTAATTGATTTCATCATAAAAATAAATAAAAAAGTTTCTATCTATCTATGTTTGGTGTGTTTAAGAAAATATAGTCTTGGACATCTAAAACAAATAATTAAAGGTTGGAACAGTTGCTTTTAGGCGTTAACTCCTTAAAAACAAAAGGAAAAAATTAAAAGTCAAGACTCATCAATTTAGCATGGAAACAAGGGATAACAAATATCTTCCTTTGCAAAGAAAATATTTGATACTCAAGTTGGCCTAGTAAAAGGAAGAGGCAATCTATGCAGGCAACTCTCATGAAACTTAGGCCAAGCAAGAAGATAATACAATCTATTTCATAAATTATTCATAAATAGATAGCATATTAATCAGATCTAGAGGCTCATGAAAACTTCGAACATAGAGAACTTGATATAGCACACATCCTCAGTCAACTTCATTTTTTGTTAATGCTCTACTTAGCAAAGAAACGGCGTGAGGAAAAGCATAGTCTAAGCTCCTAAATAATCTTTTAAAGATTATGGAGGTAACAAGCAATCAAATCTAGATGAGATCAGCCACGAGGAAGAGTTAAATGACATCATCTCCTTCTTTGAGAAGGAATAAGCATTGGGACTTAATAGCTTCTCTACACACTTATACCAAAGATTCTGTATGATCATAAAATGAGATTTCATTCTTATGGTTGAGGAATTCAGGTGGAAAAAAATGTAATAGCACAATGCTGCAGAACTGAGGTTGATTCAAAAACAGGCCAACACAAACGTGTTGCCAAATTGGTATCAGATTTTATAAAATCTTAAGAGTAACATTCTAAGCTTAAAGAATAATTTTAGTCTATAAAGCATTACAGGTCTAAACAACCATCATCATATTTAGAGTGATGGAAGATAACAGATTGGAAATCACTTACTACGAGCTCTGTAGTGAAATTATCTAATCCAAATTCAGCTGAAGCAAATTCAATGCATCTCCTCCACCCCCAATGCTCGGTTTGGTTAGGAAAAGGATAAGGTCGACACTAAATCATATCTTTGCAGGTGTATTGAGCTTTTCGCATCATGAGGAAGTGAATGAAAAATCTCCATTTAAAGAACGTGGATAGTGCAATGGTTGGAAGGCGGAAGCAAGTTTTCCAATTTGGTGCCTGGCATATTTTATGTGTATTCCTTTGCACAACCTAACTTTATTGGATAGTGGTGACTTAGCTTAATACACACACTTTCTATAGCATTCCAACTTTTTAAGGAAAAACTCATCCTTCAAGTGGGGTCCTAACTTTATATGCTCATGTTTTTTTCCTATTATCCTACATGTTTATATTTTTTTAAATAAATTAATTAAATGAGGTATTATTAGAATATATAAATAAATTGAATGAATGGGTTGTTTAGGCTATTAAAAATGTTATTATGTAATTTTTGTTAATAAATTTGAGTTAAACTGTTGGAATTGATTGTCATTGATGTCAAAAGAGTATGAGAGATTGTCTAATATTGGCATTGGTGTCAAAGGTCAAAAGAACACTTTGTTAATAGAATAAATAATATGATGAAAAAAAGGTCGAAGGCTACTAATTGACGTTCAAAGATCAAGTAAAATTAGATTGAAAAGATTTGATAAAAGATGAAGTGTGTGAGTGGAGCAACAAAAGATATTTCAACAATGAAATGAATTATATATCAATGATGAAGTAATTGAATTCAATAAAGTAATAAGGGAATGGATAGAATATATATCATGAAGCACTTCTTATATGATAAAGAAATTAATTAATGATGGCACCCACCCCTTTGTAGGCACCCAAAAACCCACTTTAAACGAGCAAATGGGCAGAAAAGGAGAGGTTGTTTTATTGTAAGCAACCCACAAAGGTTTACACACGTGCTACAAGTCAAATATTTAGTTTTGGAAGCATAAAAGCAATTACAGAGGCACAAACTATGTTGCTCTCAAAAATAGACTATTGATGTGGGTACCCACAATGCTGGTTGTAGGTGACTGTTTAGAATTTCAGCAACATAAAATACTCAAAACTTGCACACAACATTTGATACTTTCATAACAACAAACTCAAAACCAATATAACTCATAGACACATGCACAAAGACAACAGCCATGAAGAAGAAAATCTTATATTATATTTTAACTGACAACTTTTACACACTTTGCATGCATTTACATAGATATTTGCATAACATAGCTCCCTCTGACATTCCTCTTTGTCCTCTTGTTGTTGGCTACGATCCTCTATGGCCACTGACAAAACATTCCTTTTATTATTCTCTGATATTCTCTACTGACTTCTTCTATTCTCCTCTATTGTTGTTGTTCTGACCCTCTTTTCCTTTTTTTCTCTACTCTTTTTTTCTATTGTTCTATTCTTATCTTCCCCCTCCAAAAAAATCTGGGAGCTTCTTCCATAACACTCTAAAAATCCCGCCTAAAATTTTTGCAACATTCAAAACCTTCATAAATGTTTTCAACTACCTCTTTTGAGTTCAAAAACTCCCGCCCAATTTTTCCCTCTTTCATTTATGTTGTTGTTGCTCATTAAATGAGCACACGAGAAGCTAGTCGATGCCTTTTAAACCAAAAAAAAAATCATATTTTAAATATTAAACTCCTACTACTTTCTTCACATGGGATTAGCTAGAGAAAATAAAATAAAATAAAAATATTTAAGAAAAATGATGCCCCTACATCAAACTACCGAGCTAGAAAGATTTGTGAGCCTCTGGTCACTATGTAAAACTTTGTATTGCTTCATGTTAAAGGTCTAGTTGTTGCAAGTCAACAACTTTTTCATCTTGCATTAACTAGAATGATTCCAGCTCTATTAGGCTTATCCACATTGCATCTTCCACTAGTCTACCCTTCCATTTTACTAAATACTACATTATCTGCCCCTTGTCTTCCTAATCACTCTTGAATCCAAAATATCTTCAATCTCCTACCGTGCTTTCTTGGGTAGCTGCTCCTTCCATTTTGCTGGAAATTTTTTCTCTTCTTCTTTCTATTGTGATGTATCTCCCTCATGGTAAGTATATAAATCTGCAACATTAAAAATTGGAGAGATTTCCAAACCTTTAGGCAGCTCCAACCCATAGACATTCAGTGAAGACTTCTTGATGATTTTCCATGGTCCAATTTTCTTCCACTTGAGCTTGTTGTAGGCATGGCTAGGAAATATTTCCTTTCGTAGATGTGTCAATACCATATCTCCAACTTCAAAAAAAAATTCTCTCCTCTTCAAATCAACTTTGTTTTTATATTTTTGGTTGCTCCAACTGAGTTTTTCCCTCACTTGCTGGTGTAAATCTTGCGTATATTTAGAAAACTCTTCTCCTTTTAGCACTTATTTTATATCCCTCGGTATTTGTAAGCTCCCTTAGTTCTGAAATACCTCTAGGACTATGCAAGTTATTTTATATCCAGGACTGAATCCTCTACTTCGTCAATCTAGAGCAACCAAACCTAAGATAATCACCGCAATGATTAGTATGAAAGTTGACACCCAACCTCTATACATCTTGAGGTCAATCTAGAAAGTGACTAGGACAATGTCCTCTTGGTCAAGAACCTCATGGTAGGAATCATAGCCAACATCAACATCGTAGATCACGCGCTCACCATGTATCAAAAAATGCAATATCTGCCATACATCCTCCAGCGTCACTATCGCCTCATCGATAGGTAAGTGGAATGGCAAGGTCTCGTTGTGTCATTGCTTGTACAATGTTGTCATCATTGCCAAATGTGTCTGGATGACAAGCATGTAAGCAACATACCACAAGCCAATCTCTCCCAAGTGCTTTTGTTGCAACTCAAAAAAAATCACCAAGTCTGGATAAAACAGTCAGTTAGTGCTCACGGGACATCAAAGGCAAGATAACCTCCTACACCCATGAAGTGCACAACATCAAAATTCAAAAAAATTGGCTAATTTTGGAGTTTTTATCCCCCAAAATGATAATAGCGTCGTTATTTACGATAGTGTTGCTATAATTCAAATTCCAAACAACGACACTTGAAGGCATTCAAATTGAAAATCTCGATATGCATGGCTAAACACATATGCATTGCTATTTGACTTTGACAAACCCTAACCCTAAATTTCAAATCACAAGTTGTGTCGCCATTTACATATGTGTCGCTATTTAAAATCTGAAACCCAAATTTTAAATTATGAACTACGTCACAATTTGCATATGCATCGCTATAAATCAAAATAGAGTCGTTGTATAGCGACACCACCAAAGTTCAAATTTCAAAATGCATTAAATGTGCCTAAAAGTCAAATTTCAAATCAAGTTTCAAATCACATACCTATGGTCCTATGCCTGGAAGCCTCTGGTACTCTTGAATTCGATAAAAAATGTGTCATGGGAGCACTTGTTGCGCCATTTTGTCAGAGGGTCAAAGCTCAAGATGCAAGAAATCCTGAAGGTGTGAATGCACAAATGAATTGAAAGTAACCCTTCCTCACCCATTTTTGCTTGCAAATTAGGGTTTTTTGCCCTAATTTAACCATAAAGCTAGGGTTTTTCATCAATTTCACCAATTTTTTCAAACTAGAACTTATTTTGCACCATTTTTGCATTTTTGGCATGTTTTTTGCATCCCAGAGCCTTTCCGGACCTCTTGGGCAGCATTTTACCTTTGTCGAGAAATCAACCCAAAATTCAAAATTTATATCCGATTTCTCGAGGGGGTAGGGAACCAGCTTATTCCTTCCACTAGGGCAGCAGTGGGGCATCTAAAAATTAGGAAATTTTTATTTTTTGATTTAAGCAGTAGTTTTTTAATCTGAAAAGCATCAGTCTTTGAACCAACATAACAGGTACCTCGCTTCAAAGAGGGAAAAAATGTAGACACTGAAAAATGTCTCGAATGATATCATACACTTGAATTAAGTATACTAACATCATTTCATCTTGGGACCCATCCTCCTTTTGCTTAATTAATTATATTATCCTAGCTATTTAACTAATTGCATCATTTGCATCTATTAACCTAATTAATTTAATCGGGTTAATTTTCCCCCTTTCGTGCTAACATTTCATCTCATTAAATTAAATAAATCAAACTATTTAATTTAAATCCCTAAATCTTCTTATTTAATTAAATAACCCTAAGTTATTTAATTAAATGTTATTCCACCTTTCCCCCATTCATTACAACATTTTATTTAATGAATATCATCTAATTCTTCTAAATCCCCTAATTGTATATTATTTAATTATCAATTAAATCTAATTCCCCCCACTTGCAAGGGAATATTCCTCCTTTGCACATTCCTCTGGAAAAGGAATATTCATCCCCCTTTTGCACAATTTAATTTAGTTTTAATTAAACTAAATTATCATTTTCCCTCACCCATGAGAATATTCCAAAAAATATTCTCTCCTCACTCATTTTAAAAATGGAATATTCTTACAAGACTTCATATGCAAGTTAGCTTGTGACCTCTTGTGCAAATTAATTTGTGACCTCTTGGGCAAGTTGAAAGTGTGTTTGTTTGAAGGAATGTTAACCCTTGATTAAAATCTCATCTTGCATTCTCATCCGGTTATGAGAATCCATGATCCATGCCTCCAATTTCTTCCATCCTTGACCGTTGATTGACCTTTTTGATCTCAACCATTCACTTCTCATTTTCTCTCCTATAAATAGGTCACTATTTGGAGACAAATTGATCCATCTTTTTCAGAGAAAACTCGTGTTGTTGAAATCATTCACACTTGCACTCATATTTAGCACTTATTTAGCATCTTTTAGTTTAATTTCTTGCAACATCTTAGCTTAGCTTCCATTAATGGCCTCCATGATAACATAAATGCATCCATTTAGTATATTGTGTAATTAAGGTTTCAATCTTTTTATCTTAAACTTCATTTAGATTAGCTTTGCATAAACTCACATCAATCATCTTAGCTTTTATCATGTTAATCTAGCTTGCAATCATGCTTCCATTCATCTTTTTCATCGGTTTCCATCAATTTTAATCAGTAAAATCGATTGGAAAGGCTCATATTATCCAAGGGATTGGGAAAGGGTCACCATTCCACATCAATGTGATGCCACTCCCCCAATGGGATAATATTTGAGGTCTTAGAATAGGTTTCTTTCAATCTTTCATGTTTACGTCATGTTTAGTTTAATGGTTTCTTAGTTTTGATGCTTTTGAATACCATTAGATTGGGATCATGGCTTAGTGGATCAAATATGCCTCAAATCTGTATGGATCTAGTGTATTTATCCTATACTATTATCATGGTCACACCTTCACTTCACATGATCTTCCTTTGAACAAAGAGCTTTCTCCACTTTATGTTCCCTCTAGGATCAACAATAACATCATCACCGATGTTATGGTTGACCTCTCAAGTTGAGTGAATGTAATCATGGCAAAGGCCTTGTTCATTAAAAATCTTCATAAGGGTAAATTCAATGGGTCACAAGCCACACTTCACACTTATGATGGATTTTCCATCACCCCTATGGGCGTTATCTCTTTGTTAGTCCCAGTAAGGCCTAAGGTAGTGGATGTCTCATTTATAGTGATTTTAGAGTCTGACTTGTTTAGGGCTAGGCTAGTCATTCCATGGCTAGTCTCCATGAATGCAGTCCCATCTATTGTCCACAACTATCTGAAATTCCCCCATGAGGGTATAGTGCATGTCATTCATGATACTAGGTATAAACCACTGGTATCACATGGGGATTTTTATTTGGATCATTTTTGGTCCATCCTAGTCGGACCCTTCCCTCCCAAGGAAGATCTTTTATATCGAGCTTATGTCAAGTATTAGACTGAGGGATCGACACCAAAAGCTAGTTTTCTTTTGTCTCCTTATGTTGTCTTTATGAAGGCTTTTATGCTCGCTCATCAGAAAGTTGCCTCTTCTACACTATCAAAAGGGAAGAAGAAGCTTGATCTTGCTTTGGAGCCTTCCCCTTCTTCCTCTTTTGCACCATTTGCTTGTTCTTCCTTGCCTTTGGTGGCATCCCCATTTCATGCTTATGTGCTTCACACAAGAAATGGAAAGGAACCTATGTGGTTGAAGTCAAAGCATCAGGTTTTCCAATTGCTTGTTTTACCCACGGTTCAACAACCCACCCTATATGGCAAGGGGAAGCACTCCCATGGTGTAGTTCCTACATATTTCCCTCCACAACCACTGACTATTCCTCCACCTACTCCTTGGACAGTGAATGGGAAGTGGCCCACTATCGAGGTGATTTTTTATGTTCCTCCTTTTGTCATTGTTTCTGCTCCTATGCCTCCTCCTAAGGAGGCCACCCTTCCACTGATAATGGTCATGAAGGATGCTCCCATAGTGGAGCAACAACCTCAGGCCTCTTCTCATACTGTGTCCTCTAATTCTCATAACCAACATAACCGACTTCTGTGAAAGTGCAAGTGCTAGTGAAAGGATCTAGCTTAGGAGCACTACCTCACAAAAGACCAAGGAGAAGCTCATTTTCTTTTTTCTCATCTCTTATGTTGCTTCACCTACTTTTGTTTCCTTTACTTTAGTTCCCATCATTTTTGTCCTTTCAGCTCCCATGGTGGATCCTAATGAACCTCACCCCAAAAGGGTGTAAGTATTCATTACTCCCTTAGTGGATCCTCCTCTTCTCATGTCCCTTCCATATATTCCTTTTTTTGTAGCTAGTTGACATGCCTCATACAAAGGTGGTGTCTATTGTGACTCCTTCCTTTACTTTTGCTTCCTCTATGGGGATTCCACATCCTCCATTAAATCATAAGTTGGAGGATGACCTCACCTTGAGTTATGCTCATAAGTAAGGTTCGTCTTCTTCGGAGTCTAGTTCTATTTTGGCTTGCATTGTCCTTGTGATAGAGAAAGCACCTGCTTCCCAAGAGTTGGTCACTGCCCCTCTTCCCAAGGTCAAAAAATGACTCTCGAGTGCCTTATATTTTTCTTTATCATTTGACACATGGCACTCCTGAGAAGTGCATGTTCAACTCAATGGATGATATCCTGGATTTGTCTTCATTTTTTGCAAAATCAATGACCTTCACCTCATAGAAGCTTGGTGAAGAAGACCTCAAAGGGCCTTCTTCCTTGGATCTTGTTGTAGGAGAGTTGAAGATTATTTCCTTTGCTATCCCTACCTTGCGGGCTCATCCTCCTTCCCCCTAAAATGATCTAGATTGGGTGCAGGATGATTTGTTGGTTGATGAGGACTAGGGTGGTGCTTCCCTCTACATATGTACATTAGTTTTGTTTGTTTATTTGTGTTCCCCAGTGCTTTTCTTTTATTTTTGTGCCCTTGCTTGGAGGACCCTTGCTACCCTTGTAGGTTCTTGGATATAGGAGAATAAATTTGTCATACACTTCTTCTATTTATGTCATCATTCTTCTATGTGTCATAATCTTGCTTTTCAATATCGAGGATGATGCAAAGCATTGGGGGCATTCAGGCCTTCTTCCATGTTGACCCAATTTTTATTTTACTTTCTCTTCATGTGCTCTTCTTCATGTTCTAATAAATTTTTGGATTGATGACAGTTCATATATATTATATTATATCTATCTATTTATATATATGGATAGTTTTGACCCTGAATTATTAGATCCCCTTGTCTCTTGATTTCTTCATCTCTTCTTGTCTACTTCATGATGTTGTGGTTCTAATGTGTTTCCCCTCGTGTGTGTGATAACATACCATGAAACCTTTGTTCCATGTATCTCATGCCACAATGTCTCTTGTCTTTCTTTTCTCCTTAGGATGCCATGTGTTCCTCTATGTAGCACACACCATCCCAAGGGAGGGCTATCATACTCACCTAATTTTCAAAAAGGAGAATTATTTCAAAAGATTCTTTGGTACAAAATTATTTATAATGAATTCGTTGACAAAAGAATCCCTTGTTGAAAAACCTCATTTTCCAAAATGGTGTATGCTTTCAATAAGGATTCCTCAACAAAAATTTCTTTCAAAAAGATCCCTTGGCGAAAGAGTCTAAATATTGCCCTTTCAAAAAGAAGTATTATTTCCAATGGATTCCTTGACAAAATATCTTTGAAAATGATTCCTTGATGATAGAATCGCTTGCAAAAAAAATTGTCTTTCAAAAGGAGTGTTCCTTCAAAAGGGTTCTTTGGTGTCTCGGTGTCTTATGAAAAGTATTCTCTAATGAAAGAACCCCTTCCTAAATATTTCTTTCAAAAGGATTCCTTGATGCTTGTTGTCTTATATCTTAGTGTCTTGGTGTCTTAAATTTGATATTTGATATCTTGTGTCTTGGTGTCTGATATCATATAACTTGGCATCTAGCTTGGGGGCAGCCTAACTAGACTTTTCTTTTTTGTGATTGTCCCGCAATGTAGTTTGCAGCAACCACTGACTTATCTTATATCTAATTAGATTGTGTCTTAGTGTGTCTTATAATTGTGTCTACTATGATTCATTTTTTCACCTAGCATATTTATCTATAGCTGACATTTTTATGGTGAGGATGCAATTGGCTTTGTTGGATCGAAGACCCATGTCCTCTTTGCATCTTGGTAGAGCTCTTCCTTCATGTCAGGGTATGTCATATCAAAGGACTGCTTTCACTTCTTTTCAGTATATTCTCTTCAACCTCTTTCTACTTTAGCTCACACATTCTTAGACACATGCTCGCTAAATTGGGGGGAAAATGTAATGGCATAAAATTGCACCTAGTGCAATTTCTCATTATATTACCTCACTTTAGCCTTATAAACTTGACAATGCAAAAATCCACCACCTTTGCCTCGCCTTTCACATGTGTCCTAGTCATATTTCATCGATGATGGAATTTTTTGGGGACTCCCATGCGCCATGCAGATGTTTGCACATCGCACTAGCATCCTAATGGGATTACTAGGTTAGTGGACATTGGAGGCATTGCATTCTCTACCACCCTATGAATTGTAACACCCCCTATGAATGTTGACCACTCAAAAACATCCTTTTACCTCCAAAATAGCATTTGAACTTCATCCTTTTACATTTCTTCAATTCTATCAACTCTCTCTAACTTTCACTTCACTTCGATTCGCTCAACCTTCACTCTTCTCACTTCACACTCTACACCATTGTCGTTGCTTCTACACCATTGTCTATTGTAGGTTTTCAAAACTCCACTCTATTGATGTGATCATCTTTCTCTCTTCCTCCCTCTCTCACCTTATCCAATCACATAGAAAGGAGGGTAACACATTCATTTACTTGCATTGTCTTGTTTATAGAATAGCATCTAGATTGTCTTTGAATTTCTATAAATTGTGCCTATTTCCATTTCTTTATCATTTTCTCTATTTTGTGGTTTATTGGTTGTTTTTGGAGGTGGAAACACCAAAACAAGGGTTTGAGTAACACAAACTCCAAAACATAGACACAAAAATTTTATGTTGCCTTATGTGTAGGTGTAGTTTTTTTTGTGAGGAGCTTGCGAGAGAAGTAGACCTTCTAAGTTGCTCTTCTTCTTTCTTTTCTCTCATCACTTCATTATTAGATAGTTTTTCTTTCAAGTTAAAGTATTCTTCTTATTATTTCTTTTCATTTCATGCATTTCTTCATTCACTGTTATACTAAAACTCTCGAATTGTTAGCTCACCCTATGAGTTTCAATCTATAAATATTGCTCTCTGTCTATACAAGACATCAGTGCACCTCTAAGATGACTATGTGGTGCAATGTCTTCTAACTAATGCGCTAGTATCCTCTAACCGAGAGTCAATGATTTTACAGTCTAATACCTTTGTGGTCTGCTTACCTATTTCTCGAAAACCTCCATCAGAAAACATAAAGAAAAAAGAGCCTAATTTTCCATTCCTTTTCAGCCTATTTCCTTTCGGTTAAACTTGACGTAGTCTTGATGTAGTTGAGGTAAATTCACTCCCTTTAGTCTCTTTTGTGTCCTAGAGACTTGGGAGTAGTGAATCCCCTCCTCTACATGTATGATGGAATTGGGTCCAGATAGGTTGGTCAGTGAGAAGATCTTGCAAAGCATTGCAGATAGTTCAGATGCATCATGTAGAAGAGGAGTATAGAGTGGAAATATTTGTTGTGAAATAGAATATATTGGAGAAAGACAAAGTGTTGAGTGAATGCAACACAATAAGGAGTGAAATTTAGAAAAGTATACTTGGTATCAACCTCCACCTTAGAAAAGAGGGAAACTCAGATGATGAAGATGAGGAAACACTGAAGGGAAGCCTCAAAAGGATGATTGATAGCCTCTGTAACAAACAAAAATTCACTATGAAGAGCTTGTGGAAACTCAATGGTATTTATTTGTCTCTATTGTAGTTTAGTGGGCTTTCCACTACTTACATGAGAAAACTTGAAGTGGCCAAAGCAAAGAAAGCTCTTTGGAAACTAAGAGCTAAGAATATTATTATTCCTCAGCACAGATACATGCCACCCATTGTGAAAGCTTACTATGTTTATCAAGCTAGGAGTGCCACATCTACCACCCAGTCATCTGGAGTCACCAGAAAAGTTCCAACTCAACAATGATTTTATTTGCTATATTTATTTCTTGTGAACTTTATGTCATGAATTGAAAATGATTTCTCAATTTTGGATGATGGGTGCTGGCAAGATGTTGACTCCACTTTTTGGCCAAAAAGTGGAAGTGTTTTGTAATGCCCTGCCGCACAAACCCCAAAAGACAACAACTATGACAATTTTTTTTTAAATATAAAATATATAATATATGCATATTAAGTTCCATTGCATGAGATTCAATTACATGAATGTACAAGTTCGTCACCTAAGTCCTTTGGGGGTGCACGAGGTAACATTACATATTCAAGCCCAAAATGAAAAGATAAAAGAAATTCCAAAATGCATTAGTTAAGTACATTCATCCATCATAACTATAACATCGAAGCATACACAAGAGATAGACCATTATGAACAAGATCAACTCTATTTAATAACCATACATGTATATACAACATGCTTATAAGACGATACCCACTATATTTTATCACATGATTACAATGATACATTTATACTTTACATCAGCTTCTAGCACAATACATAGATCAGATACATAATTTTACATCATAAAATTTCCAACACATGTGGGAGTAATTCATCAATACATGAGTATAACTGAAATACATAATTAACATTTGGCTACAAGAAAATCTTTGGCTCATGTTCCATCAAGAAGGCACTGCACTATACAAACGCTGGTGGGGAACCCAACGGGGTGCGTAGCACGTTCCACCCAACCACGTGGGTTTTAGAAAAACCCACCCCCTATGCTAGGAGATGACAAGGAAGAATCGTCGATCAAGGATGTCCAACAGACAACAAAAAGACTCAACTCCAAACAAGAGTGACATGGGAATACATAGACAACACAACACCTATAGATTCCAAAATCATAACATCAATAGATCACAAAACATAACATCAATAGACCACTCTCAGAGACTTGTGAAATCAACCAATCACAAAGAGCCACTCTCTTACTAAAAACACTAGGTTCAAATCCACAAATATATGGGTAGACAAGGTGCACAATACTGATAACCCATCTCAACCTTAAAACACAAGGTCACACAACCCATTCGTAGTAACCGGGTATCCATACTATATCACATATTTTGTCTGTGGTAACCAGACATTCAAACTGTCTACACCCACGTGCACTACCCAACACAAATCAAAATTAGAACCAACATATATAACAACCCCACATAGAATGAACTTCTTTGGAAGACTTACAAAACCAAACAACCCAATTGCCCAACAACGCAAACAAAGAAAACTCAACCAATAAGCAATTCAGACAGATAATTAATCTAACATTCGGATTCCCTAAATCCAATCATATCATCAACGCATTACTTAGAATTAATCAACTTAATTTTATTTTATTTACAAGTAATAAGAAAATTAACACTAATAGTTTAACTCCAATTTCCACAATAACACACACAACAATAAAAATCAATTTCTCTATAAAAAATTATTTTATCTTAACTATTTGTGCTTTGCATGCACCAAATAATACATAATATTCATTTCTCTTTTAAAATCATTTCATCATAAAATATCTACTTGTGCATTTTCATACACCTAATTAAAATTAATTTTTCTAATAAAATCATTTTATTATCAAACATCTACTTAAATTCAATTTCCTCTTTTAAATTATAACATTCTAAAAGTAATCCATTCCATGCATTCGCATACATCTATTGTCAAAATATATTTAAATAAATATATATATATATATAACATTTAAATATTTTAATATTTCATTTACAACTTCCAAACTTAAAAATTAAACATATATATTTAAAATATCTATTATATCAAAATAGCCAATTAAATAAATATATTTAAATATATATATATAATTAAATATGTATAATACATATAATTATACATATACATATATATTATTTAATAAATTAAAAATAATTTATTATATTCAAACAATACTAATCATAAAACTAGTGCGTTGCGACTTTAATAACTTTTGTTTTCAAATCTGAGTTTTTTAAAAAAAATTATTGATGGTGCACCACCAAGTCTTTTAAAACATATAAAAAAATCAGCCATACCTAGTTCGTAAATTTTGAGTTATGATTAATTTAGTGACTCTCTCTCTCTACTATTTTTTTTTTAATATATTTTTTTCTACAAGAAAAGATTTACTATTTTATCAAAGGATTTCATTTTCCCTAATTTATCAGAGGATTTCTTTTTTCAATCCTACAGAGGTTTTCTAAATTATCTGTGGGATTTTATAAATTATCTATTGTTTTCTTTTTGAATTTCCTACCATTTAAATTTATTTCCCTACAGAGGATCTAAGATTTTCACAATCCTTCTACAAAGGTTTCCAAAATTTCAAAACAAATTAACAGATAGTATTTCAAAATATATAAACAAATCCTCTAATTTTCAATTCCACCAAACCAAAACAAACTTCTACAGTTTTGTACAGACAATCTTTTAAAAACACAATTTAAACAAACATTTAAAATAAGGAACCTGGATCCTCAAGCTCAAATTGATGAAGATTGAAACTAAGCCTTTGTATTTCAATTCCTAAGCTTTTCCCAAAGATTTCCTCTTCCAGAAGATGTGCAAAAAAATTCTAGCCAAGAACTTCCCTGAGAGCCTTTTCCAATTTTTTTACAAAAAAAACTTCACACAAAATTCTTGTATCCATTCCCGTGAAAACAAAAACAATTTTTTTCTCCTTCCCATTAATCCCAATATTCTTTTTGAAAACCCAAAAATCAAAATAAAATAGCATTTTTCCATTCTCTCAAGTTTTCGAAAATAAACTCGACATGCATTCATTCTTTTTATTCTTTTCTTGATTTTTTCTTTTCTAAATGAAATCTTTAAATTTTAAATTTCTATTTTATTAATTTCAACTCATAGTTGACACATTATTAATTATTTAAATCTTTTATTCTATTATTTATCCTCAACTTACTATTTACATTAAATTATCAAAAATGCCAAGTTTTAAAATTATAAATAATGTTATTTACACAATTTATTTATTTATCTTTAATTAGTTACATAACTTTTAGTTTAACATTTTTAAATTTTAATAAAGTTATTCTCAATAACTAACTAATAACACTTATTTTAATTATTTAATTATTTAAATTAAATAATATGATTAATGTACCCAAATACATAACAACACAAACATTAAATAAATAACACAAATACAACTCATGATAGACAACTATCACATAATATCGAAATAACCAAAGTCAATGACACACAATACCACTAGACGTGTGATGGGTTGACAGACTTGAAACGGGGAGACTTCTTTGTCATCTTTGTTTCAACATCATACCTGTTGGGATAATTTAATGCTCGCCCTATCCTACTAAAGCAGGTGGAATCGAGACTTTATTCCTGCATACAAACAAGGTTGTGTACAACATATATATATAAATACATCACATCGTGAGAAGGAATCACAACGTAGTAGGGCACACGCAAACAAGTGGTGCTACATTGTCCCCTCACCAAAGCTATAATAACAACTACAATATCAAGTATAAAGTAAGACTGTTAAACTAAACTGATCACATCATATCATCATGAAATAATTACTAGTCTACTGCATCACAATATACTAATGCATCTATACATAAGCATAACCAGTTAAATTCAACCATAGTATATCATCATAACCTCAATGTCATAAAAGAAGTATCATGAGCAACAAGCTAAGCTACCCAATTAAATCTTTGCATCAAATCAACACAACGTACCTCATACCCACAAGAGTACCATCAAAAGTCCTTGTTCCATCTTCCTCTTCAAATTACTTAGCTAGACTACCTACACATCCCAAGTGAGAATGAAGGGGCACTACATGTTTTCCCTGATTTTTAAATTTTGACACATTTGACCTTAAAATTTGAAGCACTTAAAGATGGAATCTTCAAAAAAGTCACTGATTATAAAATGTAGTACTTAGAGTCTAGTTTCTAAATATGTAATTTATTTCAGTACCCAGATTGTACAAATTGAGTTTCAATAGGCGTTTCTAAAAACCACTATTTAAAAGTCACTTTTTTTTTACCATACCATACACGTGTATGACATCCATATTTTGATCTAAATTATCGTATTTTTCTAAATTCTTTTGGGAAAAGATTTGTGACTCACTCAAGCTTGATTTTGATATTTTTTATTGAATTTTTTTTGTTAAATTTTTATTAGGCATATTTGTCATTTTGAAAAATCATCATGTACGACACGCATAAGATGACCTAAACTTATCACTTTTAATTTTTTTTAAATTGAAAAGAATTTTTTGAAGTTTGTTCTCGTGCAATTCGTTCGTCAAAATGTTATGTTGATCAAAAGTTATTAAAATAGTAAAAAAACCTTGATATTTAAAGTTTATGGACCAGTTTCATCATAAATTAATTGAAAAATAGAAAAAATAATCTAATTGTAAAAAAAATTACATATTTGGAATCTACATTGTCTCATCTAAAATGGGTTTTAATTTCATCAAAAAATTCTACAAAAAAAGTCGTCGGCCATATGTCCAAACTCGATATTTTTCTCTGACATTGTTAGGACCTTCAACTTGCAGGTCAAACCAGGTTGAAGGCCGAGGTTTGGATTCCCAATGCTTTTCTTGAACCAAAATACAAGGCAAAAACCCGACCACAAAGTAAATCCAATTTCATTTTTTTGGAAACGGGATCTCGTTTCCCAATATTAAATGTCGTGACCATTGACAGGGAAACGGGATCCCACTTTATAAACGAGATCATGTTCCTTTGTCAACGGTCCCCGCATTTAATATTGGGAACATAAGCTCGTTTATTTCTAACCATTCTATTTAAATTTACTATCAAGTCTGCAATTTCACATGTACGGCCGAGAGCAGTAAAATTGGGCTATTTTTCATCAACTATTGTCTTTACAGGTGGTGAACTTGCATTTTTGATTAATTTTTTCAAAGGAGGCATCATGTAAACCATTTTTGAAGTGGAATTGTGTTAGTTTTGTACATGCTTGCAGGAACAAAAGGTCTTCAACTTGCAATATGGATTGATTTTTTCAAAGGAGGCATGAAGAAAATAGTTTTTAAAGTGGAATTGTGCTAGTTTTCTACTTGTTTTGAGGAACACAAGAGGAAGAATTTTGTCCTTATAGGTCTTCAACTTCCAATTTGGATTGAATTTTTTTTAGAATTTCACTATTGACATTTATTTGTGCTTGATAATTTTATTATCATGGGAGATAAAGCTCGTAATAAGAGGAGGAAGACATTGACTCTTGAAGAAATTGAAGCAAAAAAAGAGGAGAGACAAAGACAAAGACAAAGAAGAATGAGAATTAAATCAATGAATGATGGGGGAGCATCCAATTCCACAACTATTGAAGATGAAAACATTGAGGAGATCATGGTTGTAGATGAAGCTAACTGGCAAGAAGTCAAATTGGAGAAGAATATGATTATACAAGCAAGTCCTACTATGTCTTCAAATCGCTCTTTCAATGCTATGGAGAATGTTTCAATATGCACAAATCCAGGTATGTCTTCAAATCCACATGTTAGTGAAATGGTAAATTCGTATGTAGAAGTTTTACAAGATGTTGGACTTAATGATGTTGACATTAATAATATTCAGAGAGATGAAACTTTTATAGAATTTGTTGAAAATGAAAATGAGAATGATCCTTTTGTTGAAAATGAAAACAAAAACCGTTTTGTTGATGTAAATGAAAATGAAAACCATTTTGTTGATGAAAATGTAAATCATTTTGAAGTTGAAAATGAAATGAAAATGAAGATGAAGATGAAAATCTAGAATGTGATGTTGAATTTAATGAAAATACTTTTTTTTAAATTGAAAGTGGTGTTTTTGATAATTCTCCTAGTCAAATTTCTTGAAGGAAAATAAGAACACATGCAAATAGAATATACAATAAATTCTTTTATCGTAAAAAAATTGCAATTCAATGTCAACTAATGATGCAATTGATGAGAATGAAAAAAAATGAGGAAAATAATGAAAATGTTAGGCTTTTTTGTTAAACCAAAAAGAAAAGATCAATCATTAAAACATGTTTTGTCTGTTGTTGCTAGTGCCATTCAATATATTGGGAAAAATAGTCGATCTAAAGATAAAAATGTAGCAAAAAGAGCTATAACAACTACTATAGTTAATAAAGAAACTTTGAATAAAAGAATGGTAAGCAATATTAGTGAAGTTTTAAAAATGCATCCTAAAACATTGCTAAGAGCAGAAAAAAGAAGAGAAAGTATAGAAAATGATCCTGTCAACCAATGTTGTAGTTTCAGTGGTCGATTCCCGAGGTTAGATATGGAATTGAATGTTGAAATTAAATCTCTGATCAAAAAATATTGGTATGATAATACTAGGGTTTCATCTAATGCTAGAGATGTTTTAAAATTAAGGGTGGGGTCCACAGTTCGTGATCCTCACCCAAAACACCTATTAGATACAACACAAACTGAATTTTATAAAAAAAATTGTGGTGATTTAGTGTTACCTAGTAATATTAAAATAAGTCAAAGGTCTTTTGAAAAATGTAAACCGTGGTATGTAAAAATTAATAAGCAACGAATATCTTGTTGTTGTAAAATGCATGTTCAATTTCGTTATTTTTATGATTTTTTTGATATATACGTTGTACCTTACTTACTAACATGATTATACAAGAATGTGGTATTAATATGCCACCTAAAGCAATAAGGGAGTTTATTTCAGGTTTGTTTTGTGAAAAATCTAATGTTTAATTGTTTTATTTAAGTTCTTGTATTTCTAGACAATTCATTGACTATGGAAATATTTCATTCTTAGAAATTTGTATGCATGAAAGTGTTGATAATGATTTTGGACAACAATTAGTAGATGTTAAAAGATTTAAGAATGTTCACTATTCTTTAAAAAATGGAAAAATAGGAAAACGTTGTGATTTAATTACAGAAAAAGTTAGTGTGCATGCATTCATGAGTGAATTTAAGAATAAGATTGTACCAAAATATGTCATACACTCTCAACATGCTCGATGGCTTGATGGCCAATTTCACGCATGTAGAAACACATTTCCAATTAGTACTATACTTTTAGTGGTTGATTTTGCATAAAATTATACTCTAGCTCTACAAGAGGAAATTCAATCACAGTATTATAATTTAGTGCAAGTAGTTATGTTTGTCCATATTGTTTATAGACACGCAGATGATAGCACTGAGGATGATAGAAATTTTTTAAGGGAGTATCATTTTTATTTGAGTGACAACCAATTACACTTGTCAGAGTTTGTTCAATAATGTTTCAGTATATTTTATAAAAAATTAAGAGAAAGAGGAATCTAGATGAAAGAACACCTCATATGGTCAGATAATTGTACGAGGAAGTTCAAGAATGCTCGAATGTTCTATTGGTTAAGTAGAGTTCACAAGGAACTTAATGTCCAGCATATATGAAGTTTTTTTAAAGTTGGGCATGGTAAAGGAGAACATGATGGAGTTGGTGCATGTGTCAAAAAAATTCTTGCTAGAGAACAATTAAAATTTGAGGATGCAGTAAAATTTAAAGATGCACGTGGTATTGTGGATTGGTGTAATACAAGATTATTTGCACCTATTTCAAGTGAGTACTCTATAGTTCATCAATTCTTTTGGTTGGTTGAAGAAGAGAACATTGTACCTAGAGTTGACTGTGAGACAATCAGTGGATCTACTAAATGTCATTCATCTAGGAGTTTGATAGCAAGCACATGGACTATCTAGACAAGGGAGCTTGCATGTTTTTTCCAATTTTGTATCTTAGGAGATTGGGAAGCATGTGAAAATACATAATGGGTTGAACAGTGGGAGAAAATATCGTTGACACTTGCACAAGCATATGATGAATATGAAAGAACTATTGAAGAAAATGATCAAGTGTTTGCATCTGAAGACTATGGCCGTGTTTCAGACCTTGTACAAGAAGGTAATTTAATGCAATTTATTTCATTTTATTTCACTTTATTAAGTTATTTTGTAATACTAAATTATTTATATGGATATGCGCAAGTTATTAAATCAATTTTTATTTGCAGGACATGTGTATGTTGTTGTTGCACCTCAGGGGAATGAAGACCAAACAGAATATTGGTTGGCTCGTTGTGTGGAGACTAAATATAAGTTAATATCACTTTGAGAAGATGATGATGGCTATCATTATCCAACAGGTACGGTGATCCCCTTAAGACATCCCCTTAAGCAAATTTTGATAACAATTTTTTGATCCCCTTAAGCAATATTTTACAACAAGTCTTTGATCCCCTTAAGAAAATTTTGAGAACTTATTTGATAACTTATTTGATGATGGTTTTCATTTTTTCCAATAGGATCGGTGGTGGTTGTTGGCACTTGGCTACAAAAATACCTGGAAAAGAAGAATGGTCTACCTACATTCGAAGATTATGAAACGCATAAGAAGATTATACATTATTCACATTTGGTGGTGGCAACAAATATAAAACTAGATCGGTATCATGGAAGACCTGCAAATAAAGTACTATGGACAATTTCTATGGAAGAGCATGATACAATCATAGATGCATTACAAAAAAGAGAGGATGCAGATGGTACAATGGAATTTAAATAAATAAAGGTAAATATAGTTTTAGTTTTATATTGTCCTTTTAAATAGATTAAATACATGTTTCGATATTGGTCAAGTGTGTTATTAGTTGAAATTGATTTAAATTTTCCTTTTTTAGATCCTTAAGCCATAATCACAAAAAGGATCTAGTCCATGCAAATTCAACCTAGACAACATGGAATACTTGGTAAAAATAAGTAATTATTAGTTAAATTATATTTAAATACATGTTCGATTACATATTGATATTGCTTGTACATTAATAGTTAAAATTGATTTATTATCCTTTTTTGTATCCTTAAGCCATCATTGCATTGATCTCATACTTTGAAACAAAAAGGAGAGGATGCCTAGATTCAACCTACACACATGTGTGGAATACTTTTAAATGTAGGTACTTGAGTTGTGTACATATAGATAGTTTTATATAAATTAAAATATGTATGCTTTGATGATTTCATTGATATTGTTTGTACCTTTTTGATATCAGGTGGTGTGAAGACCTACTACATTTTGGGCACGAGTTTGAGATGTTCTTGAGATGGCATATCCAAATTTTGTAAAAATTGTTTTGAGATGACATATATGTACATACATACTTACAGAATTTAACATTTTGTACAAATTACAAATACATGCACATACACAATTATGTACTCTATGTACTTCGATGTATCAAAATCGTTATTCTATGTATTTTGTTTGTTAAATGTGCATGTTTTCCTACTTTGAAACTTTATATTTGATTGTATAATCACTAAATATCATGCATACATTATTGTTAAATCAATTATATCCTTAAGATGTATTATGACCCCTTAAGACATCCCCTTAAGACATTATATTATGACCCCTTAATACATCTGCTTAAGACCCCTTAAGACGTATTATGAACCCTTAAGACATCCCCTTAATATGTTGTATTATGAATCCTTAAGACATCCCCTTAAGACGTATTATGGCCCCTTATGACCCCTTAAGACATCCCCTTAAGACGTTGTATTATAACCCCTTAAGAAATCCCCTTAAGACGTATTATGACCCCTCAAGACATCCCATTAAGACGCTGTGTTAGGACCCCTTAAGACATCCCCTTAAGACGTTGTATTATGACCCCTTAAGACGTTGTATTAGGACCCCTTAAGATGTATCGTATTAGCACATATCCTAAATATTAGACTTAATTATATCATTTTTTATGATGACTCACCCTAAAACTTATAATACTTGTTAATATCACTTAATATTTATACTCGATTATACTCTTTTGTGATCCCCTTAAGACATCGTATTAGGACCCCTTAAGACAACCTATAATTAGTGTTGGATGCTATTATTTGTTTTGACAACTTATAAATTAGTATTCGATGCCATTATTTGTTTTGACAGCTTATAAATTAGTATTGGATGCCATTATTTGTTTTAACAGCTTATAAATTAGTATTGGATGTCATGATTTGTTTTGACAGCTTATAAATTAGTATTGGATGCCATTATTTGTTTTGACAACTTATAAATTAGTGTTGGATGCTATTATTTATAGAATTTATTAATGCTTTTGTTCTCTAATCTTGTATGGTATTGTTTATTTCTTAAAATTTTATCCTTTTTGGTATATAAACGGATTTCCTTTGTTTGTAAATTATCATTTATTGACTAATTATTGATTGACATGAATTGAATAAGTTCATTGACTAATTATCACTAATTATTGATTGTACATATCATGTATATCATGTATGAGATCACTAAATTTGTAAAGTATAAATGTTAAAATGTCTTATTAATTTCAACTTTAATTTCATATCTATATTTAATTTCACATTAATGTCCTCTATTAATGTCTTGACTATGAACATAAAATGCATAAATATACATGTGTAAATTAAAATTTCAAACAATAATAAAGTCTATGATTTATGTAACATATTAAGTGCATGAAACCAATATATTAAGCGCATGAAATAAAGTCCATCAGAGTACAACCCATGAACTAAAGTCCAGCTAAGTACTTGAGCCATGAAATATAAAGTCCAACAGAGTACATGAGAAACCAGAAATATAGTCCATGAAATAAACAAATATAACCCATAAGATCATGTTTCTAGGTCATGTATTGTCTCTATAATCAAGAGACCTCTTCATGCCATGCGGACTATGTGGATGACCTAAAACACTATACAAGAGAAAGATGAAATCAGATGTAAGACAATGAAAAATGATTTAATGACAATTTAATTTATAATTCATCATAAAATTAAATTACCATCATATCTAGGTTTGGATGCTCTGGTGCACCTAAAGCAACCTCTAAATTCTCTAAATTAATCTAGTACATAAACAAGACAAAGAAAGTTGAAATTAGATGTACAGGTCTACAATTAAAAATGATTTAATTCAATTTAATTTATAATTTATCATATTTTAATTGTACCGTATTATAAGGTTGTGCACCCTATTCTCTAGGACCTATTTGTACATGCTCAACTACAAGATGTGTCTCATGCTATAAAAGAAAAATAATTTAAAACATGTATTAGCTCATATTATATATATATATATATATAATTTAAAATTTAAAATTAAAGTTATATTTAGAATATATAATTTATAATTAACTTTAAATATAATAAAAAATTTAAATTACCATTTGATCTGGAGCTTGCTCTGCATGTCCTCCTGTAGGTGTAACTATGTCTGGGTAAGGGCTGAAAGTCACACTAACAAAGTCCTACAAGATCAAAATTAAAGCATGTATATACTTGAATTAGGTTAATATATATATATATATATATATATATTCAAGTTTGCACATTTTGTGTAGAAATTTTTTTAAGCAACCTAAAAATCAGAGGCCTCACAAGTAGCCACAACATCTAATGTTTTCCCGATGCCCATTCTCATTGTGGTATCAACCTAGACATACATGTAGACATTTAACGCTTATAATATTTACAAGTGTACATGCACATTTCATATATAGTGAATTCAAAATTCATAATTGTAACTAAACTAATGTAAGTTAAACAATTTAAAATATAAATGTACCTGCCCCTGATCTACGACGCCCAATAGTGGAGGAGTGCTTGACAACCCCTAAGGTGGAATCGACGTGGAAGTCGATTGACTCACCTAAACCAACATAAAAAATTCAAACATATATGTGATTCAATTATAAATTTAAAACTCAAGTTAAAAATCATTTCATATATAATTTAAAAAATTGAAATCAAAATACCCCATAAGGGTTGTCGAGTAGGACTGGTGTCGATGTATGTACTCGTGGAACGGATGATTTCCCCATCGTTAGTGTCATTTGTACACCAAATAGTTTGATTGTTAAAATGTATTGCAAACTTTTCTTTGATATATATATTCATCAAAATTCTTATAAAATGAACATGTAGATGCATATTTATACATGTGTCACAATGTCCTCAGGGTGATGGTCTATTGTAAGAAACTCTACAAATGAACTGATGTGACCAGATGAACCACCAGAATCTCCACGTCCACCTGAACTAGGTGTGGCCTGATCAGGTCCATAGCATACTTGATGGAAACTAGTACATACACGTGGGATGGGCCTCGACACTCTTGGAGTGGTACTCGGACCAGCTCCATAAAACACTCCTCCATCATCATCGTCTCTATGCTCCTCACCCGCTATTGCAGAAGCATGTTGATCAAGGTCTCCTGCGAGTGTAGTAAGGGAACCTAATGTCGAGACCATAGCTCGATGATGCACAGGTGCAAGAATGGGAGGACCAAGAGCAACAACAAGGGGTTGTGCATGCACAGGGTGTTAGGGATCAACCCTTGCCCCTAACCTCTATTGTGGCAAGGGTTGATCCCATAACAAACTCTACATATAGTTTTATCAAAAAATACAATGGGCACTCCCAATTAGCATGTGGGGGACTATCAAAAACCATATACCATTGATCCCAAAAATGTGCACTCATCTATGGATATATGCACCACCTCATATATATTCTAGATTTGTTAGGAGGAATGGGTTGTCGAGTAACAGGGTCAAGAAAGTAGGGGGCTAGGTGGGCTTTCATTATTTTAAGGTCTAAAATTTGTTTGTAAGAGAGATTGTCAGCATAAAATTGTCTCATATGCTCTTTGTCTCGTTGATGCCTATCTAGATCAAAATCAATGGTCTTGATGGCATCCACAACATTTTGCATCGCAAATGCAAAACGTCTCACATGTGGTGGAATCAATGCTTGATTCTGCATAGCATTGATTTGATTTTGTATGGATGCAACCTAATCATTTATGTGTGCTCGCAAGTGAGCCTCATCAGATGTGACAAGTGTTGGAGGTGGCATATTAGGTGGAGGGGGAGGTGGAGGGTGAGGTGGATGTGGTTGTGGCTAAGGTGGTGGATTGATGATATCATCAATGTTAAAATCATCCATGATATAAGATATAAGTGTGCACCTGCATTAAATTATACAAAATTAACATACAAACTTAAAAAATTACAAGAAATAGTTAAATTTGAAATGCACATGTAAATTTGTTTAAATAGGATGTGCATACATATATTAAGATCATATAAAATTTAAATGCACATATACATTGATTGAACTTGAGCATGTACATACAAAATTCAAAATTTAACATGTACATACATTTAAAATAAAAAAAATACGATGCATAATTTGCATGCATACATCATTAAACTAAACTATGTACATACATACAAATTTCAAAATTTAAGAACTATATGCAATTTTAATATATGTGTACATACTAAACAATAAACTTGAAACATTCACAAAAAAGATCATTTTATGTCTAAAGCATATATATATATATGTATTACAATTTTCCAACAAGAGAAATCATGATCTAGTAGATAGTCATAAAATATATACTATTATAAATTCATCATTATAAGTTCATAGATTCCACCAAATTCATAAATTCATGTCACTAAAAATATCCATCTAGAACCAAAATCATAAATTCACGTCAATAAAAATATCCATCTAGAACCAAAATCATAAATCCATGTCACTAAAAATATCCATCCAACCAAATTTATAAATTCATCATACAAAATATCCATTGTTCACCAAATTCATAAATTCATAACTATTTAAGATCATTGTCTTAATTTAGAAACCATTTTGGCTCTCTACTGCATCTCTTCATTTCTTTGTGTTTTCCTTTTTAGAATTAGAATTTCTCCTCTCCTCTAGCCATTTTCGATGCTCATCTAAGATCCCATCCATAGCCCTGACAGCATCAACAATGGTTTGCATCCTAGATGCAATCATCCTCACAGGTGGTGTGACACATTCTTCATTTTGAATAATGTTGATTTGATCTTGGATGGTTCTAACATTGGAATTGATTTGTGCTTGCAAACGAGCACCATCGATTTCAAGTGGTGGAGGTGGGGGGTTATGAGGTGGAGTGGGTGGAGGTGGAGGTGAAGGTGGTGGAGATGGATGGTGCGGAGGTGGATTGTGAATATTATTGAATCAATCCATGTGATCTCTAAGATATGAGTGAACCTGCATTAGATTTGTAATTTCAAAATGTAAGATACATGTTTAGGAAATACCCTTAAACTATTCAATATAAATGGCCTAATTTAATACAAATGATAAAATATGTAAGCCTCATTTATGTCTAAGGCATGTTACTTGAATGAAAATACAATTAACTATTAATATAGGACAATTTATGAATGCTATAGGTTTTACGGTTTAGAGTTTAGGATTTAGGTTTTAGGGTAATAGAATGGTTTAAAGGGATCTATGTAGTAAGGTCCTAGTACAAAAAGACATGGCTTTTAAGTGAATAAAATTTGGTGAAGATTCCCAAGGCAAACAAATTTCATTAAGGTTTGAGTCCAGTTCACCAAATTGTATTCACTTGAGCCACATCATTTTGTCCTAGGAACTTACTAGTAAGCCATCCTATCACCCTAAACCGTAAATTGATCAACCTAGATCGTGATTTATCTCATTCATATTATAATCTTGCATGATCTTATTATTGTTAAATTTGGTTTCCTTGGGAAACTTCACCAAATTTTGAGAACTTATTTGATCCCCTTAAGAAATGTCATATTAGAACCCCTTAAGAAATCAATTTATGGTTTAGGATGATAGGATGGCTTAAGGGGATTTATGTCTAGTGAGGTCCTAGGACAAAATGGCATGGCTCAAGTGAATAAAATTTGGTGAAGTTTCCCAAGGCAACCAAATTTCATTAAGAGCCTAACAAAAACTGATGGCTTTAGGGTTTAGGGTAATAGGATAACTTAAGGGGATCTATGTAGTAAGATCCTACAACAAAATTACATGGATTAAGGGAATAAAATTTGGTGGAGTTTCCTAAGGCAACCAAATTTCATTTTAAGGTCCTAGGACAAAATGAATGCTTTAGTGTTTAGGGTTTAGATTTTAGAGTTCAAGGTTTTGGGTTTACGGAATTTAGGGTGAAGTTTTGGTGTCCCTTGGAATATAATAAACTTGCAAGTTAGTGAAGAACATTTTCTTGTGGAAAAGTTGATTGAGATAGCTCTTGTTTCAACTAACCAACCTATATCATGAAATCTCATTCATATTATAATCTTGCACAATCTTATTATTTGTTAAATTTGGTTGCCTTGGGCAACTTCACCAAATTTTGAGAATTTCTTTGATCCCCTTAAGAAATGTCATATTAAGACCCCTTAAGACATCGATTTACAATTTAGGGTGATAGGATGGCTTAAGGGGATCTATGTCTAGTGAGGTCCTAGGACAAAATGACATGGCTCAAGTGAATAAAATTTGGTGATGTTGCCCAAGGCAACCAAATTTCATTAAGGGCCTAGGAAAAAATGATGTCTTTAGGGTTTAGGGTTTAGAGTTTATAGTTTAGGGTTTATGGTAATAGGATGGCTTAAGGGGATCTTTGTATTAAGGTCCTACGACAAAATGACATGGCTTAAGGGAATAAAATTTGGTGGAGTTTCCTAAGGCAACCAAATTTCATTTTAAGGTCCTAGAACAAAATGAATGCTTTAGTGCTAAGGTTTTAGATTTTGAAGTTCAGAGTTTAGGGTTTAGCGAACTTAGGGTGAAGTTTGGGTGGCCCTTGGAATAAGGGACTTCCAAGTTAGTGCCCAGTTTATGAATATTTTTTATTTTATGAATAGATTGACTATTTCTGTAATAGAAACCCATAATTATGTATTATTAAGATTGAGTTTGATGTATATTTTAACTGGATTTTTTTAATTGAATATAAGATTATTTTATTTAACATTTTTTTCATTAATATTTCCCACTTAAATGAATTTTATGATATAAAATTAGTTAATGTTGAATCAAGTATTTTATTTTTGATTGTTTGGAATTGAAAGAACCTAAAATAAAGAAAAGAAAAATATTTAGATTATTTGTGTTTAGGTAACTAGTGCAAAAATTGAGATTTTAGACTAAACTAGAAGCCTAATTAACAAGTAACTGACTAGAATAAGGGTTAAGATTGTCAAAAGACAACAGACAACACATGCAAACAAGAAATGGAAACAAGGCATGACTAAGAGAGATCAAAACATAAAATAGAAATGAATGTTGAATATTGTATAATTAAGTGACAATTGGAAATCAATTGTACACTTGGATTTATGAATTTGCTAACTAAATTTGCAAACATTGATAAAATTTATGAATTGTAACTATTCTTTAACATATTGTTTTCTAATCTAATTATAATTTAACATATCATTTTCTCCATACAATGCAAATGAAATTTAAAACATTTAAGCAATGCAAATGAATTTTCTTGAGCTCGAAATTAGGGTTTTCAAAATCAAAATGATTTGTTCGATTTCAATTTAGGGTTTTAGCAAAAAAAATTGTTTCAATTTCTAAGCAATTAGGGTTTTTAATGCAATTTTTTTGTTTCATTTCAAACTAGGGTTTTCAAATTCTTTTTTTAAATTTGAATTCAATATTTCAAAAAGCTTGATTAGGGTTTCTAAATGCAATTTTTTATTTCATTTCAATTTCTAGGGTTTTGAAATGCAATTTTTTTGTTTCATTTCAATTAGGGTTTTCAAATACAAGTTTTTTTGGTTTGATCAAACAATTTAGGTTTCAAAAGCTAAATTTTGCTTCTAAAATACAATTCAAGGTTCATTTTCAATATCTTCAGGTTTCATTGCATTTTTTCATCTATTTCTACAATTCCTCATTTCTACTATAACAGGAAATAAAATGCTTAAAATGTCAAATAATTTTTTTTTTAAATGCTAAAATCAATTCTTTTATTGACAATTTCAATAAAAAATGAAAAAATGCAAAAAAATGGGGGTGGACGGGTACTTGGAGGTTGTTTCTAGTGGTCGTTGTCACTCACAACTTGGGATCTCGTGCGCAACTAAAATGAAGGTTTGTTCATTTTTAAAAAATAAATACCATTACAAAATGGGATCCCAATTTTTATAAATCGGGATCTCGTTTCATAGTAATCGGGATCCCATTTCGTAGTAATCGGGATCCTATTCTATGTCTATCGGTTTGGGACCCTTAACAAACAGGATCCCAATTTTTAAAAAGTAGGATCACATTTGACATTTAGGCTTGGGATCATGAAGCTAAACGGGATCCTGATTTTTATAAATTGGGATCCCAAAGCTAAACGGGATCCCGTTTTTGCAATGTCAATTTCATTTTTTTGGCTAAGGAAAAAAACTCCATGTTTCGTGGACTCAACTTTGTGCACTTACCCTAATTATTTTAAAGAAGTGATTATATTCACTTGGTATATATGTAATGGAAGATAATTAACATCTCTCTTAACAATGATCACAATTTGGGGAATAGCATATACAAAACTCAAAAAAATTATGTTTGTGTGCGTATAGTAAATATAATTTGAATGGAGGAATTTTATTAGAATTTGTGTGTTTGATTAATTCTTTTAGTTATATCGCTTCTGTGTGAATGAGTAACGATTTCATTTAGATAATTGGCTTCAATTGTGATGTTATTTCAAATCAATAATTTCATTTTACTTTTTATAGGGTGTTAATCTAGCATGTGTGTTAGTAATTCATATTTTCTTAAGGTCATTCATTGTATTTGATGCTTAAATTTTTTTGAGTATGGAAGATTTATTCCTTTTCTATTTTCTGGTTAAAAGCACATCATATGTTAAATCTACTTTTCTAGGATTTTATTAAAAATATTAAGAGGTAGTTGTACCTCACAAAAATTTGGAGTAATTATTTCATATAGAGGCACTTAACTCAACTGTTGGTAATTGATTGTATATCATCTAGGAAAAAGAATAAATTTGACATCATAAATTAAAAGGTGCAAAATCTATTAACCAACAATATGTTAGATTGGAATGAGATGATAGATTATTAGAGTGCTTAGATAGTTTGTTATTAAGACTAGTAGCATGATTTTTATCATAATTTCATGAATATCCTTGTTACACGATTTAGTGGAAGCTTTTGAAAAGTGATTTTTTGTGGTGGTTTATCCTTTTATATTAGATCTTAATTCTACTTTATTTGATGTAGCTATTTGTATTGCAATTGACTGTGTATGGACCATGGGTGATCTTCATTTAGGAGATAAATATCATGGTGCCATGGATAGATTAGTATTATAATTCAATGAGATTTGGTAATGATATAGATTCATCACTTGGTGATGGATGATCTTCCATAGTGGTTGGGAGTGCCATGGAAAAACTCTTTGATCATGATTTTATTCTATAATATCAAAGTACTTTAATATAATTTTGAAATTCATTGATAGGAGATGGTTATCTTCATGTGATTGGATATTTTTACATGTATTAGCTATCAATGGAGCACTCTTTGAGTCTTTATTGAGGTTTCAATCTCTGATTTTTCATTTTTGATAGGGGATCCTTGGTTTAGATGATGTTTGGTATTGTTCCATGGTGGAAACTTGTTCACATTTTAGAGCTTTTTCAAGGTATAGGTGCTCTTGTGAGTAGTATATTCTCATTGGATCATATGATATCTTCAGAGGAGATGTCAAATCATGATGATATGATGTGTTAACTGTATTCTATAGATGTATAATGGGAACTTTGATATTGGTTTGGTTATTTCTCTTGGTATTGAGTATATTGATCTTTTTCTTTGGAGCTTTCTGATAGTGTGGTGTTGCATTTGGATTCTAGCATAGGTTGATTGGTTGTATATTTTCATGGATACTTGGAGACTAAGGAGAGGTTGGAATTCTCTTTACTTTAAAGAAATTTATTGAGATGGTTACTCTTTGGAGGTGTAGATAGCAAGTGTGAGGAGACTTTACCTAGATATGAGTGTGAATTTGTGATGGACCAAGAGGAGAATTTTCTTAGAGAGTCATTGTGGATTGATTTATCCTAAAGGATCAATCTCATTCCCCACTCTTGGTCTACTTAGTGGATATTCATAAATAGATATTTCCCACTTTTTTTTAGATGCATTATGTTTTATGTGTTGTTTTCTCATGGATATGTATCTTGAGCTATGTTTGTTAGTTATGAAGAGTTAATTTGAGGAGAATTTGGTATAGTTATCTACTTATGCATTTAGATTATTTATTGGTTCTAAGAATGGATTTTAGTTTGAATTTCCTTGGTTTTATAGAGTATTACATCAATGTCAGTTAAAGGTGTAACATCCTCCCTAAATTAAAGTTAAAAAATTACACATATTATTCAAAATTAAGCAATAAAAGTGACACATGTCCATTATTCAAGAATAGAGAGACAAGGAATTTTATTAAGACAAGATATTTATAGTGCATATTCCAATATTATGGTAAAAAATAAAGGAATGTATTCCTTACAATGACCACATGTTGGAGATCAAGATTACACAATGAATCATAACAAGGACCTTCCTGACATGATTTTTCTGACTTTTAACTCCTTCAACTACATCAAGGGAGAGAACATTATTGGAGTGCATTTCCACCCTACCACGAAGTGATTCACTTCCTCAAAATTCTTCTTGAAAGAATAATGCCCAACCTAGCACGAGGAAAACTAGCTATGCAAATATAACTAGAGTAATGGAATTATGAAGCATGATTCATCTACATCTAATGACTTTATGAATTTGAAACACAACAAGGAGCACTCTAGAATGTATAAGTCAATCATGTAAAGCAACATAACAGTCCACCTTCATTTTTAATTGGCCAACATTTTCTTATAATAGCAAGAATCTTCGCATATTTCAAATATATTAAGTATACTGAATGTATTACCAACACAATTAGAATGCATGCATGCATATGCAAGTATAACTAATTTCATGCTTCAATAATCATATAATTTTAGAGATTGCATCAATAGAAGAATATGCAAATATTAATTTAAGAAGGTATAGCTCATGTATGTATGCATATACATACATATATTCATGTATGTGTTCATATTTATTTGACTATACATTCTTATGCAAATAATTATCAAAGATTGACTATAGAGAGACTTATTATTTCTTCTTTCATACAAGATAATCCATAATGCATGAGAGGAAATGATATCCTTAATAAATAAACATGTACTCTTAATTATACTACTAATTTAAGGATTAACATTTGAGTTCCATAATTTATTACTTATGACTATTTACTCAGGATAACATAAGTTGAATAAAGAACATAATTCCCTTGGTCCAGTAATTTAGCTACCCATTGCTAAACTCAAATAAATCTATATTACTCATACCCTCTTGACTAATACTCAATTTGTAATAAGGGTTAAAGGAACTTTTACTAATTTATCATTTGTTTACTATAATGAAAACATAATGAGAAGAGTAAATATGTTCTTTTGACTTAAATGATATACCTTACTAGATCTTTCATTCATCAAGATCAATTAACTTAACTAGGATGATATGATACACCATAATTTCATTCCATAGCATTACCTTTTTAACTTTAACAAGGATGATTAATATATTTAACTTTATCATTTAACCTCAACTTTATAACTATGAAAAGTATAATAATTATTTTCCAATCAATTAATCAAGACCTAACATGCAATATTCCACCCGAATCTTCTAAAATATGCAAGTTCTAGTCAGAAATAAATGATCAATCCAAATAATGCATAAAAGAGAATTTAAAGAAACTCATTAGTGCTTACAATATTTGGGTTTCCTATGAGAAGGATGAAACACTATGTATATTTTGCAATGCAGCAATAGAGCAATGTGCCACAATAACACCCTTACTACAAACTTCAAGAGAAAGTTTACCACAAGCACTACTCTGCATAGCTTCAGGTCCAAACCAAGACTAGACCCATACCAATACTAAGTGGGGGAGTGGGGAGGGAATTCTAGGTGAACTTGGTAACATAATAATGTTAGGAGATAATGAGAATAACAAAACTTTTACAACATTATCACCAACAATTGACAAATGTGGATAAGGAATGGGGAGATTACATAGATTATTGTTCAGTGATATGAAACAATTAGAGATGCTTATGAAATATGTACATTAATATTCCCCAAATGGAAGCATTACAGATTTATATTGGCATTCCATACATAAAAAACTACTATCATAATAGTGCTAAATGTCTTCAAGGAAAATGACAAAATTCCCCAACATTCAAAATTTAATAACATTGTTAGAATTGTACTTCAAAAGCTCATAATGAAAAACCATTGCATAGTGTAGAGGATGATCATTACAAACTAGAACAAGCCTACACCTCATAGAGAAGCAATTGACTGAAACTTGAAGCTAATGGAAGTTAGTCTACATCCAAGCACAAGAAGGTATATAATAGCTAGGTATAGTAACACATGAGAGAGATCAAGTGAACACATCTAAAAATCCTCATGGCATCATTAATAACCCTTTTATGATACCATTGCACTAAGACACTAGGCCATAGATAAAGTTAAAATACATTTACATTATCTCAAAAGGATACGACAATTATCTAAAAGCTTAGAATATAATTGATTTGGAATAGTACATACAAATTTCAATATTTACATAAGTCATGCACAACCATAACAATAAAGAGATATTGCATCCACATAATGTTTTTGATGTTAATCAAAAAGTAGATTGATACAAAAAATTTAAAGTATATTTTTTATTTTATTTCTAAATCTCCCCTTACTTGGCAATTTGAATATATCTTGAGAGATTATTGTTGCATGCAATTGTTTATTTCACCATTCTAATCAATTTTGTAGAGTCACTGCATGATTATTCTCAAAGGTCATTTAGGACACATTACTTCCTCAAAATCCTCGTTATGCGATTTTGGAACTCAATAATTTCAGGATCATAACAGAAAGTGAAACCATTATCAATGTATTCCTTAATGGTCAATTTTTTTAATAGTTTGGACTCCTCAAAACCAAAAATGAGAGTGGTCGATAGACTTTTGGTGAAAGCCCTATGATAAGGCTGACTTGATAGACGATTTGATGCAGTGATAATATCCATGAAACTCATGGATTCTAAGTGATCTATTAGAGAATCACGAAACAAAAATAAGTTGAGATGAAATATCATTGAATAAGGCATTACTAATTTGCTTGGCATAACATAGTTCTTTCCATCTCTTGTATAGATCAGTTCTTTCTCTCTGCAACTCAATTTTGTTGTAGGTTTCTAGGAGCAAAGAATTGCCTCCAGATCCCATGCTTTTCAAAAAATCTATCATACTTCTTAGTAGTAAATTCTCCACCTCTATTTAGTCTCAAAACTTTGATTGTCCTTCTGATTTCATTTTCTACCAATGCCTTGATAGCCTTAAACTTCTCAAATAATTATGACTTTGATGAGGTAAAAATGACCTCATCAATATAATGAACTAAATACTTAACCTCACATCTTTCAGCCATCCTTACCCTTCCAATTAATTGTCTTTAGGATAAGTAATTACTTTCTTTTTGTGAAAAGACTTACAATCTTTATTTCTTGAAATTAATTGAAATAAGCTAACCCGCGCTCACTTAATGGTTTAGTTTTTGAGCATTATACAGGTTAATTACCACAATCGATTATCATGCAAGTCAAAGAGATTCAATGCAGACTTCAACACCATTGAAGACAAGTGCTGAAGAATGGGTGCCAAACTTTAGGAGAATGCATGATGGACCGAGTTTTTGTAGTTTCTATTATTTTTAGTTTTGAAGACTTTATGGCTCGTTTCAAGCCCTTTAATGTTTCATGTAATGGGATTTAAAGTATGTTAGTTGTTGACAATTAATTGAAGACTTTACCGACTAAAATAGAGGATTTTTTAGTTGTTCTTATATAAATATGTAACTGTTGAAAGCAATGATATACAGAAGAATATTGTTATGTTGTCACTATGTTTTATGAGTTACACTCTTAATATGAATAAAATGAGTTTTTCCCATCACCTTTGGAGTTATTGAGTAATGTGAAGGAATTTATTTTGAATGAAGTAATTTTGGAGTTACCAATGTATGTGATCTGAGCTAGGCATAGGAGGACCCGAGAGCTGGCCACTCGAGGGATTGTAGATTAGATAGATAAGTATTATACTTTTAATTATGTTACTTTCATTTAGTAGATAATAATTGGAATTGAAGTTTATTTTCATGTGTGTAATTTTTTCAAGATTAATCCTACATGTTGTAGTTGAGTCTGTAATCTTTAAGTTCTATTGTCTGAAGTTCTAGAGCACCTCCTTTCAGTTGTTTTAGATTGTTAAATCATTTTCTGTTAATTTTTAAGATTGTTATTTTTTGTTAGCTCGATGTTTCATAGTTTCTTTACAATCTTTTCTTCTTCAGCAATTTACACATTTCTTAGTTTAATCATTTCCATGCTTTCTAGTTTAATCGTTATGCTTTTTAGATTCATAATTTTTTGCTTTCTAGTTTAGTTATTTCAAGCTTTCTAAGTTTAGTGGCCTCTTAGTTTAGAGTTTTATTTCAACTGTCCAACATTTAGGAAACCCAAGAGAGATAGTCAAGATGTCTTCTATTGCATATAGCCTTCGAAAACTACTTGGTTGATATATTAATGTATTTATCAACTAAAGTGTTAGGACCTAACGACAGCCTATCACTTTTTGGCGCCGTTGTCGAGGAAGTCTTCTTTTTCTAGTGTTAGTAGGAGATACCTTGAATACCTCTTTTAGGAACAAAAACAGTCATCTGGCTTCTTTTTTTGCATGGTCAGGAAACGAGGCCCCCACAGAAGATTCATACCAAAAACCCCCCCAATTGACGTACCAACCACAAGTAGGGAGGAAGGGAACTCAGATCAAGAACTTAATGAGGAATTGACTGAGCAGGGTCAACTTGAGACCTTCCCACATACCCCAGAAAGAGAACACATAGTTTTTGAGGAGTGTATTCCTTTGCAAACTCTAGAGCCTCACCCAACTAAGTGAATTTTGAAGAGGACCACATTCCCTTCAACATCACGGGTGACCATAGAAATGTCACTAACAATAACCCTCCACCACCACGCGCATTCACTTATCCTATTGCTATTGATGCAAATGGTGACATGACCATGAAAAATATCTCACCAGCTTTCTTACCAACCTTTTGAGGTTTGTCTACTAAAGACCCTGACCAATTTCTATTTGAGTTTAAAGTCTTGTGTCAGACATATGACTACAAAAGTGACAACCAAAAACTAAAGTGTTTTCCCTCTACTTTGAAAGACTCAACCATGCACCAGTTTATGGGATTAGCTTCTCAATCGATAACCTCCTGGGATGAAATGGAGTCTTCCTTTTTGGAGAGATACCAAAGTTACTATAGGATCAATGATAGGAAAGAAGAATTGTTCAAAATAAGAAAAAATCAAGACGAAAGTCTAGAGAATTACCTAGATAGGTTTATCTTCTTATCCAAGCGATGTGGTGGAGAAGTCATAAGTATTGATATTTTGAAGACCCTATTCCTTAAGGGTCTCGATGAAGAAGCTCGAAGGAGCCTAGATTTAATGGGAAAAGGAGACATGTCCCAACTGGGGCTCGATGATATTACTGAATTGTGTCAAAATTTCTCTTGTACTCGAGGAGGTATCTGAAAGTCTACTTTCGTTAAAAGTTCCAATCAAATAGGAAAACTGTGTGAAGAGATAGCCAACCTCAACATTGATACTCTTGTTCAGCTAAACACCACATTACATGGAATACAGGCTAAAACATGAAATCCTGAGACTTTTTCCATTTACTGCCCCAGGTGTCAGAAAAAACATTTGCTAAGGGAATTCCCTTTGGATAAAGTTAACAAAATTGATAATTGTCAAGTTTTGACAAGTGTCACCCCACTGATCAATGTGAGTTTCTGAACGCCATCAAGAATTTTAAGAAAAGAACACCCCCAGTTGAGGAAGAAATCAATGTTGTAAATCAAGGAACTGGAGGGAATTTTTCCTATGGCCAGAATTCAAACCCTAACTGGAGACCTCAACCCAACTGGAATAATAATCAATGGGAAGCACCTTGGCCTCAGGCACCACCTCCAGTACCACCTAATTGGGTAACTTATCCTTGGGGACCACCTGAATCAGCAAATCAATCTTGGGGCAATCCTCAGTGGCCTAACCAGTCTCAACAATAGTGGTACCCTCAGAATCATGTTCCTCAATGGAATCAACCTCAGCAATAGTTTTATACTGGTCCCAGAAGGATGCCTACTCAATAGCAAAATATTTTACCACCTCCCCATAATACTCAACAAAACGAACAAGTTAACCAACCACAACTTTTAGCGCAACATGTTCTGAACCCAAAGAACAATCATCTGAATACTCTAGTGTATTCCACAGAACAAGATAATGTCATTGAACTTAATGCAATACACTATGGAAACTTGCAATTGAGGTCTAGGAAATCACTTTCATAGCGAACTATTGAATAAATTCTAGATGAACCTATTAATAAGTTTGTTGAGATAACTACAACAACGCCCACATCCATAGAACAAGCCCCAGAAGTTACTCAAAACAAGCCCGACCCGCCATCTTCAGCTGGAGCTTTCGACCTACCTCAAGAGGAGGGGGGTCAATCTCCAACTAATCCTTTGAAGGATTCAATTCCTAAAGACAAAATTAAAGTGCCTTTTCTGGAGCGTCTGAAACCAATCACCGTGAAAGATACTCTGAAAATGACCACATCTACCGAAACTGCGTTGATACAAGAAATTAAATAGTTGTATATTGAATTCCCTTTGCTACAAGTGATTAAGGAGATTCATGAGTTGAACCAGCTAATCAAATAGTTGTGTATCAAAACCCTAGGGAGGAAACCAAAAAAAATAAATATTGTCCACATATATATGGTTATCTAGCTGACTTGTTGGTTCGAAAGACCACTACTCCAAAATATGACGATCCAAGTAGTCCACTTATAATAGTAACAGTTAATGAGGTAGCAATACCTAATGCTTTGGTGGACCTTGGAGCAGCCATAAGCATAATGACTATTGATGTGATGGAAAAGTTAGGACTTATTGATTTGCGTCCCACAACTACAGTCTTGCAGATGGCAAACCAATCCATAGCTATTCCCAAGGGTGTCATTGAAAATGTTCTTGTTAAGGTGGATGGATGGGAATATCTAGTAGATTTTCAAATAATTGGGTCCCTTACACCTAAAGACAGTTATCCAATCATTCTCGGAAGACCATGGTTGGCTATTGTTGCAAACAAAACTAACTACAAAGAGGGAGGAATGACCATTTCACATGGTCCTCATAGCAAACATTTATTTTGGTATCCTCCTACCAAGCCTGTCGAAAACAATAAAGTATGGGTTGATGAACCAGAAAGTCCCAACGGACAAGAAAATTTGGCTTCACTGGCCATGGTAGTCATCAAACAGCATGGTGAAGAATTAGAGGATGAATTGGAAAACAATGTGGAAAATCTTGTTGTGGATTCGAGTGGTGAGAAGATGATGGATGTAGAGGAGATCCTAGGACACCCAATCAATGTAGACCACACAGAATTTGATAATGCCAGTTTCATGGGATTACCTTTTCCTTTGACGAACTTAGTTCCAAAAATGCACCATTTCTTTGAAGGCATTGCCAGACTTCATAAAACCATACCTCATAGTTATCCTCTTAGTACCTTGACAAGGCCCATGTATACTGTAATACCCTCCATGTTGTTGATGCTCTTTGATACTCTTATGTGTTTGTTTGATACTTGGTTTGTGATGGTGATTATTGTTAGAGTAATAAGTTATTATGCTTAATTAATTACATCACATTTGATTAATTAATTAAGTCACTTATTCCTCTTTATTACTTAAGCTAAACTTAGGCACATTTAATAATTAATTATTAATTATTAGAATTAAT